>OW964562.2:10600000-11200000 GCA_943138885.2 Tholera decimalis | reverse complement strand
TCCGATGGATTTAGAAGCAAGAAATCAAAGGTTTTATCGTCTAACGATGTTGAAAAATTTATAAAAGATGCTCCAGATAGCCAATATCTGGCTACTAAGGTTAGTTAAATTATCTAATTTTATATATCTACGCGACTTCAGACTGTGTTGTGTGTTGAACTTAATTATTGTTTCTTTTTTTCAGGTTGCTTTAATATTTGGTGTAACTGGTGCATGTAGGATACAAGAATTAACAAATATAACTGTAAAAGACATACAGAACCATGGCTAGATGCTTTTAGTGAAGATACCTATCACGAAAAATAAAACACCTAGGTCATTCACCATACACGGTCCATTCTATGAAATGTTAAGAAGTATGAAAGTTTGCGTTCACCAAAAGCGAAAAATGACCGTTTCTTTCTAAATTACCAGAATGGTAAATGTACCTGTCAGCCAATAGGTATAAAAAAATTTGGTTCTATGCCTAAAGAAATCGCTAAGTTTTTAGATTTGCGAGTCAGACTCGCCCATGAAGGGTTCCGAAGTAACTATAATAATATAATATAATGTGTATATTTATTTAAAAAAAAAAACCTTACAAATTTCTTAAAACTAGCTTATTTACATTTTTTACAACTACGCCCAATAACTTTGTTTTTCATAGTGTTTGTATGAATTACAAAGTTATATTTACGGTTTTAGAAAATATGCTGTACCTCAAAAAATTGCTGATACAATCATGTTAAAATAATTTCGGTGAAAAATGTCATTTCGTACATTAAGCTTTAACGCAACTTCGATAAGTGATCATCGCTTCTACCACTGGGGGCCAGGCCCCCCCTGGAAAATATCTCTAGATACGCCAATGGAAGTACGTGTGTAAAAAAATCAAAAGTAATATGTATAGTCTCTGCCTACCTCTTATGGGACTGAAATCGTGATATTATGTATGTAGATATGTGTATGTGTAGGTAATTAAGAAACAAACAATTGCAAAATAATTATTTTTATTCTGAAAACAAAGTTAAAATAATATAGAATTAGTTGAATTCTTCTCCGTTTCCTCCTGCATCAGGGTCTTCGGAGTCTAAATCTGGATCGATGTTGGATACGTCACTATCAGTTTTAATGTTTTTATAAAATTCGTGAAAAATGTGATCTATCAGTGGCAATAAATCCATCAAATCCTTCTCTTTTTCTTTACTTATTGGTAAAATCTCTTTTGAAACAACTTCTAATTTTATAGTGTCTAAATTGAATTTACCTTTTTTCCTGTAATTTATGACTCTAAAAGAGCTTTTGTTTTCAAGATTTGATTACAAACGTATTTCTCCGATAGGTTTCTTATATTGCAGCCATTTCACTGGTTGCCATAAAAATTTTTCACCACTAGCATCCTTTTTTTTTAATTGTAAATGGACCATCCATTTACAATTAAAAAAAAAAATGCTAGTGGTGAAAAATTTTGTATTCCGTAGAATTAAAAAAAAAACTAGTTTCATGGGTACAATGGCAAATCCATTATTAATCTTGCAAGATCTTATCAGTTGCATCCAATCGTTAAGATGATTTATTTTAAGCTGCGTTTTCTTTTTAGTTCTTTCGATTAGGGCATGATTCGAGTCACGTTCCATGTGGCTATGTCCGCTAATCAAAAACTTATGATTGATTGTCTCTAGGGTTGGATGCAATAAATACATGAACATCATTGCAACAGCGTTATTTTTATTCTGGCCACCACACGTGTCAGAATATAATGTGACCTCTGTAACTTCAGGTGGCAAATTTTGTAAAAAATGCCACAAACACGAAGCAATTTGATTTGCTCCTCGAGCACCGATGCCGCGATGGTTTCGTCCCACAGGTGACACGTAGCTTTATCATCAATAATAACTGGATTACTTGATTTATGCTATTAAAAACGTTAAATAGGTTGTTTGAATAAATTAACACCTCGTGTTGTTCGTTAATTTTTAACCGACTTCTAAAAAAGGAGGAGGTTCTCAATTCGGATGTTTGTATTTTTTTTTTTTATGTTTGTCCGCGCATAACTCCGTCGCTTGCCGACCGATTTGAAAAATTCTTATCTTGTTAGAAAGGGTATACATCCCAAATGGTCCCATAAAAAAATTATCGAAATCAGACAAGCCGTTTCTGAAAAATCAACAAAAGTCTAAAAAAATATTTACGTTGATGATCTTTTCGTTTACTCCGCATTGCGTTTTTTGTTCGCGCATAACTCCGTCATTTACGAACCGATTTGGAAAATTCACTGACCCACTAAAAAGCACGAAAATAAAAACTTTTTTGCAAAAAATAAAACCGACTTCTATATCAAAACACTACAAAGCCAAAAATAATTTTAATTTCGGAAGGCGGTGTGAAAAGAAAAAAGAAAATACAAAACCAATAACACCGACTACCGAAATTATAATTATTTTTGGCTTTGTAGTGTTTTGATATAGAAGTCGGTTTTATTTTTTGCAAAAAAGTTTTTCTTAATAGTTAGCAGTATTATAATGACATGTTGAGTTAGGTAAATAATTACAATTTGTTTGTTTAAATATTCCACAACTTTTCACACAACGCCATCTAGTCCCAAACTAAGCAGAGCTTGTGGTATGGGTACTAGACAACTGATAAACATACATA
This sequence comes from Tholera decimalis, assembly GCA_943138885.2. Taxonomy (NCBI): domain Eukaryota; kingdom Metazoa; phylum Arthropoda; class Insecta; order Lepidoptera; family Noctuidae; genus Tholera; species Tholera decimalis. The sequence continues at coordinate 11,197,366 of OW964562.2, read as the reverse complement.
TATATTTCTAAATACATACATATTATAGATAAATTACACCCAGACAAAGAACAAATGACCGTGCTCATCACACAAACATTTGTCCTAGGTGGGAATCGAACCCACGACCTTGCGCACAGCAGTCAGGGCCACTAACCACTATACGTCACATTGTACCCTTTAGTAAGAGAGTTATTCAAAAATTCACATGTTTGCTATGTGCGGTAAAAGAGACCTATCAACTTAGTCATTTATTCACCCTATGAAAGAAGAAATCCCAATGCCTATTATGCATTAATAAAAATGTAAGTCGACTTATCAACCTATTCACGCCTGGTACGGATATTATATTATTCTACCAATAACGAGGTTACGTAGGTTACGTTACGTCATTTAAAAGTCAATTATCTGAAATTAAGTATTTCTAATGGTGGGAGACTTTGTTAAACATAAAAAAGACAGTGATACGACGTCAGTGTGGAGCTATTTTTTAGTGGCGAAGGACGGGAATAGTGCCAAATGTAAGCGATGCCGAGCCATTCTCAAGACTGGATCGACTAAGGGATTACATACATATTTGTCGTCAAAACATAACATCAAGCTTATATCAGCTTCAACAAGCCAAGATTCTGATAATCTAAACACAGCACTGCCGCCAGCCAAGCGAAAGTTAAATGATTATTTTACTAAAAGTGCCGACAATAGCCTGGATGATGTTTTGGCAAGAATTATTGCATTTAGTGTATTCATAACTTCAGATGATTTGAGAAAATTGCTCTTTGCAAAATACACGGATTTACCCGTCAGCCGTCACCATTCGAAAACGTGTTATGAATTACAGTGAAAAAATCAGAAAGCAAGTAACTGCAGAATTGAAACATTTGAAAAGTGCAGGTGAAAGATTTGGTCTTTCTTTTAACGAGTGGACTTCAACGTCCAATAAACGATACATGGCTGTCAACGTTCATTTATATAAACAATTTTGGAACTTAGGACTTGTTCCTATTTATGGAAGTATGACAGCTGCAAATTGTCTACGTATATTGAAAAAGCGTCTAAGTAAATTTGATATTTCCCTGGACACTGACATCGTGGCTATTGTAACCGATGGACCGAATGTTATGATAAAGGTGAGACGGCTTGTTTGCACTGAACAACAATTGTGTCTCGCACATGGTGTCATTTTGGCCGTCTGTGCTGTGCTTTATGAAAAACAATTATTTGCAAGATAGTCCTACCTCAGATGATACTATAAATGAACCATCTGTGGCTGCTGATTATATGGACGACAGCCATGATGATGAACATTTAGAAGACTTAGACAGTCCAGAATCAGGCTTAATCTTAATTTCACAAAATGATCTTGCTCTAGAACACATAACAGAAGATGAAAATATTAATAAGCTAATAAAGAAAATCGCAAAGTTGTAGTGTATTTCAAAAGATCACCATTGAAAAATGAAACAGTACCTACCTCAAAAATATGTGATAATTTAACATGGAAAAGAGCTGTGACTTCTTTTGGACTGTAAAACCAGGTGGAATAGTCTTTTAACAATGCTAGAGCGATTTTTAACCGACTTCTAAAAAAGGAGGAGGTTCTCAATTCGGATGTTTGTATTTTTTTTTTATGTTTGTCCGCGCATAACTCCGTCGCTTGCCGACCGATTTGAAAAATTCTTATCTTGTTAGAAAGGGTATACATCCCAAATGGTCCCATAAAAAAATTATCGAAATCAGACAAGCCGTTTCTGAAAAATCAACAAACGTCTAAAAAAAATATTTACGTTGATGATCTTTTCGTTTACTCTGCATTGCGTTTTTTGTTCGCGCATAACTCCGTCATTTACGAACCGATTTGGAAAATTCACTGACCCACTAAAATGCACGAAAATAAAAACTTTTTTGCAAAAAATAAAACCGACTTCTATATCAAAACACTACAAAGCCAAAAATAATTTTAATTTCGGAAGGCGATGTGAAAAGAAAAAAGAAAATACAAAACCAATAACACCGACTACCGAAATTAAAATTATTTTTGGCTTTGTAGTGTTTTGATATAGAAGTCGGTTTTATTTATTGCAAAAAAGTTTTTATCTTTTAAAAACCTGCATTCAAAAATCTTTTATAGATCTCAATCATCCAATTCGTTTGGAAGAAGTTGATTTTGAATTGGTAAATAAAATTGTTGATATACTGACCCCAATTAAATTGACAGTAGAAGCAATCTGTCGGCGAGATGCTAATTTATGCACAGCTGATGCCGCTTTGAAATTTCTTATAAAACTATCTAGCATAAACTCGGCACTTGCCAAAAAAAATAAAACATCCTTAGTGGAACGTATAAAGCAACGACGAAGTGATGATTTGATTGGTGTGTTGAATTATTTACAAAATCCACGAACAGTTGATGAAAATCAGTTATTATCGGATTTGGAACGCAATATACGCAAACTCTTTGAGTAATCAGCGTTGTAAGAAAACCTTAGTGAGAAAGAGCGTCTTAGGCATGGCACCGCGTATTTACAATAAATTATATATTATAAGATAAATATTATAAGATATTAAGATTATAAGAGATAAAGCTGTTGTTAATTGAAAAATGTTATTTTACGATTGATGAATTTTTGAATGATAAACTAATGTAGACTTATGAATATTGACATATTAATGCTATCAAATAATTTGTGTTTACCTCTCGCATGATTAATATTTTTTTTTCTTTATTTCACATGCAACCATATATTTGTACGCCTCTTGGCATAACATAGCGACCTATCTTTAATTTAAGAACTGTATTCACTACCTATGCTACACAAATAAAATTGATTTGATTTGATTTGGAATGGCATGACTTATTTCCAGTTCCTACACAGGCTTTAGTGAGGAAGCAAATAAAGAGTATTGTTAAAAGACTTTTCAACACTTTCTCATAAAATGGCTCTAATTTCACCGCAATTAGGCACATAATGACACCTGTAATCAAACTGTGACTTTTTCTTTACTATTATTCACAAGTGAGTTACTTATAGGTTTCTTTTTTAAATTGGTTGAGTTGCTTTGTTTTTAAAAAAGTTACGAAACAAAAAAGATCGTGTTCAATAGTACAAATAAATTACTATTGCTTGCTAGTTTCATGCAACTTCGTATTTAAATAGATAAATTTCAACTTGTACGTTTTTAATAAATACAACTTTCACTCAAATATAACTTTTGTTTTTTCTGTGATAAAGAAAACTTTGAATTACCTATTTTGTACGTGGCTAAAACGCTATCCGAGAAAAGCCAAAAAAAAGAAACCTCATTTTTTTAGTCTATGGCCGATCTGTTAGATGCGCGCGCATAGGAAAACTGATTAATTTTTCCCGCCATTGCGAAAAAATTTTCACAACTCGTGTTCACTGTTGAAATTATAGTTATTTATTAATTAAAATGTCTACAAGTACTAGCTATGAAGAAAATGATTTATGTTGTACACCACCCGATATAAGATGTGAAGCCCTTAACGTTATGGAAAGTTTACTACCTGGAAACTCCAAGGCCAAATATCAAGAGTACGCAGTCTTTTTCAGAAAATGTGTTCATGGCGTACTTTAAAGAATTATCTTCTAAGTACAAACCTAGCTCTTTGTGGTGTATATACTCAATGTTAAAAAGCACAGTCCGAACAAAGAATGGAGTGGACTTAAAAACATACTCTAATTTGTCAGCTTATCTAAAGAGACTATCCGATGGATTTAGAAGCAAGAAATCAAAGGTTTTATCGTCTAACGATGTTGAAAAATTTATAAAAGATGCTCCAGATAGCCAATATCTGGCTACTAAGGTTAGTTAAATTATCTAATTTTATATATCTACGCGACTTCAGACTGTGTTATATTTATAATATATTATATTTATAATATCTATATAAACATAATATAAAATGAAAGCATAGTTAACATTTACTTCAACGGATACATTTTAAGTTCCATTAATATCAAAGTAGTAAGATAAATAAAATGTATAAACAAAAAATCGCATCACAAAAGTCTTCGTACAGACAAGTCAAGACAAGTTCTCTAAAGCTATTACGCATAACGTTAAATCACACTGGGATCACGTCGTCTTTTGTTACTGCTAAGTAAAAGAACATTTGTTGCGTATTAATTACTGATTATAATTCGATATGAGTGAAAAAAGAAATGAAATTGGTGTCGAAATAAGAAATTTAATAATAAAATTAAGGCAAGAGAAAAAGTCTTATGGTGAAATAGCAAAAATAGTGAAAAATAAGCGGTCAACAGTACAATCAATAATAAAAAAGTTTGAATCATCCGGTACAGTATTAAATAAGCGTCGATCAGGAAGACCTAGAATATTAAAAAATCGTGATGCTCGTACATTAATTAAAAATGTTAAAAAAAATCCGATGAAAAGCGCACCGGAATTGGCGGCTGAACTCGCTTTTGACGTAAAAAAGAACGTACATCCAGAAAATGTACGTAGAATTTTGAGAAAACATGGTTATCATGCACGAACACCAAGGAAAAAGCCGTTTATTTCTTCTATTAATCAACAAAAACGTTTAAATTTCGCATTAACTTATAAAGATAAAGATTTTAATTTTTGGAAAAAGGTTTTATTTGTAGATGAAAGTCAATTTAACATTTTTCGAACTGATGGAAGGTGTAAAGTGTGGCGCCAGGCAACTAAAGAGTTACAAAAAGAAAATATTATTCCAACTGTGAAACATGGTGGAGGTGGAGTTATGGTTTGGGGATCTATGGCAGCATCGGGAGTTGGCGAACTGGTGTTTATTGAAAAAAATATGAATGCTTCGGTGTACCTCAATATATTGCGTCATGATTTAATCAAGAGTGTCCGTTCTTTGCAGCTGACAAGAGACTGGATTTTATTGCAAGACAATGATCCAAAACACAAATCAAAAATTGTTATGAATTGGCTAAAGAAAAACGTCCCCAATGTACTTGAATTTCCCCCACAGTCACCCGATTTGAATGTAATCGAACATCTGTGGGAAGAACTAGTCTACGGAAATCTCAAGTCAATTTTGATATTCCCAATGAAAATTCATTAAGAGACGCTTTAAAGAAAAACTGGACCGACATAACTTCAGATATTACAGAAAATCTTGTTATTTCCATGCCCAGACGATTACAAGCTGTAATAGATGCAAAAGGAGGCCCAACACACTATTAATTTATTAATTATTTTTTTTTAAATTGTTTACAAACTGTACGAAGACTTTTGTGTAATATAAATTAGTCAGTTACCTTCCATTTCCATAAAAACACACAGATCGTCACTTTTAAATGCAATGAACGAATTTACTGACTGCTTACTTTCGATACATAATGGCAAATGACTCTTTAACAAGTGGAAACACGAGAACAAGCTAAAATTTACAATTCATGGCGGATGATTCCCCAGGGGAATCATCAAAGTCTCTGGCGCTTGGTGCCCCAAAGGCATCACGAAATTTTTGTTTGACGCCAGGCACTAAAGATTGCTAAAAAGACCTCCGCACGGAATCGGTTAAGTAGACGCACAACCTTAGTGAGCTGATATACGAGAGGCCCTAGCTAAAAAAAAAAAAAAAAAGATTCAGTTATTCGTAGCGAACGCACGTATCCTGGAGAGTATAGGCGAATAGTTGCATTCGATTATTGCGATTCACTTGAATACTGACTGTTTGCATATTTTATTTATTTATATTTTAGGGTTTGTAGGTTAGGTTCTTTTTCTTAATTTTCTTTAAAATTTTGTAAATAAATATTGTAAGTATTTGGTATAGGTTAGGCGGTTCTTTCCTTGATTTTTGGGTATTTACTTACTTATCTTAATTTTTATTTAGGGTTTGTAAATAAATATTGTAAGCATTTGTTATAGGTTAGGCATTTCTTTCCTTGATTTTCGGTATATGTACTTATCTTAATTTGTATTTAGGGTTTGTATATAAATATTATAAGTATTTGGTATAGGTTAGGCATTTCTTTCCTTGATTTTCGGTATATGTACTTATCTTAATTTGTATTTAGGGTTTGTATATAAATATTATAAGTATTTGGTATAGGTTAGGCATTTCTTTTCTTGATTTTCTTTATTAAGTATAAGTTCATTAGCTCAGGTTAGTAATTAATTTTTCTAGCAATTTTTTTGTTTTATAAAGTTAGTACGTTTGGTTTACACGTCTTAACACTTATTACTTAAACTGTGATAATTTTAGACTGTATAATAATCTGTAAGTATTTATAATTTAATTGTTTACGATAGTACGTGTTTACTAAATAACTGTGTGTTAAGTAGTAAGTACTATTTTATTGTAAGAATGCCTCGAAGAAGATCCAACCTCTCCCAATGTAGCAGAAATGCTAAAAGGATGAGATTAGTTCGGTCACAGGAATCTGAGGAAGGTCGTAAGGCAAGGCTCTCTGCAACTCGGGAATATCAGGCTAGGTTTCGTGCTGCAGAAACTTCGACTCAGCGAGAATCTCGACTGAGTTCAAATCGTTCTCGAATGATGACAACTCGAAATAGGGAAAAAAGGGAACAACGAAAGGCACGTTTATCTGTCGATCGCAGCGATAAAGTTAAGGTTCTTCGTGGTTGTAGCCTTATTATATGGGATGAGTTCACAATGGCCAATCGAATTATATTATCCCTCTGCATTTGACATTAAATATGCATGCGAAAATTGGAGGCAACGAAAATGCTCAAGAATTTATAGATTTGCTACTTGAGATTGGTAACGGTGTGTATCCGCAGGAGCAAGGAAAAGTTGTTCTTAATGAAAACCTATGTAACATAGTTTCATCAATGCGAGACCTCATATAATCTGTGTATGGAAACGCAACGCAAATACCAACTTGCGAAAATTCCTGGCTTTGCGAAAGAGCTATTTTGACGCCACGAAACAACCAAGCAGCAACAATAAACGCTGAAATTTTGAGCTATGTTCCGGGGGATTATGTTGAGTATATCTCCATTAACAGAGTCATGGAAGAAGGAGAATCTACAAGCTACCCAGTAGAATTTTTAGAATCCCTCAATGCTCCTGGACTACCAGCACATAAAATAAAATTAAAAATAGGCGTACCCTTAATGCTTCTTAGAAAAAGCCCCCAAAACTTTGCAATGGCACCAGGTTAAAAGTGACCAGTTTACAACGAAATCTGATACAAGCAGAGATTTTAACAGGGTGTGGAAAAGGTGAAAGTGTTTTCATTCCTCGGATTCCTCTCATTCCAAACACTTTTAATTTAGTTTTATACGAGTCCAGTTTCCAGTCAGCCTATGTTTTGCGATGACAATAAATAAAGCCCAAGGTCAGACGCTGAAAGTTGTGGGTGTAGATCTAAGTATCAGCAGCAGTAAGTATCTGCTCTCATCTTCGGGATGGATCTGCCAAATACCAACTGGACGCGCTTGAGTCTATCGAGAAAAGGGCCAAGAGACTCATTGGCAACAATTCACTGGTCGAATCAAAGCTCCAGAGCCTTGAACATCGACGACGAGTTGCAAGTCTATCGGTTTTCTATCGGTTACATATCGGGGAGTGTGCGATGGAATTACACAATCTAATTCCGCCAAGCCCGTTCCATCATCGGACTACAAGACAAACGGCGATGCGCCATCGTTACATGGTGGACATCCCACCCATACGCACAAAACGTTTTGGGAATACTTTCATTGTGCGTACGGCTAAGGAGTGGAATTCCCTGCCGGAGTCTGTGTTTCCTGATCGCTATAACCTGGGAGTCTTTAAGTCAAGAGTGAATAGGTTACTTCTAGGCAAGCGTGCTCCATCTTCGACCACATCATCACTTACCATCAGGTGAGATGGTGGACAAACGCGAGCCTATTATCAATAAAAAGCTGTTTCTCGCACGGTCAGTTGTATGTGGCTCTGTCACGGGTTAACAATCCTAGGAGCCTGTATGCTTTCATTCCCAATGGCCATACGTCAAATATCGTATACAGAGAAGCATTACTGTAAAGTAAATTTTTAGCTACCGAAACGACGGTATATGTAATTCAAAATATGCTGCCCGAAAAGTCACTATTCCACGCGGACGAAGTTGCGGGCACAGCTAGTTCTAAATAAGTTTCTAGTTTTCAATTCTAAATAAGTCTTTTTATTTCTTACAAAGTATAGTATCTTTGTTTTGTCTTTTTTCTTTTCTTACTAGGTATATACCTATATTGTGATTTGTGTTGTGCAACAAAATTAAAAATATATTTCAAGAAATTACTCGTTTTTTTACATTTGAGACCAATTAGAAACCACGTAATCTAATCCCGGGATTACGCATCAAGAAACCCGTAATTCCGGGATCGAAAAACATGCTCGTGATTGTATTCTCTAATCACAGGTTACAATTTATAAAAATAAGATGGGGGTGAAACTGCGGGGCACAGCTAGTATTCAATACATGGTGTCTAGCAATAACTAATAATTTATAATTTACTACATACTTATAGGCCTCAATTATAGTCAACCAACGATATAACTTTGTCTAAGTTAAACATTAAATAAAAATTTTGGCGCTGTAGCGCAAACTAAACTTTTTTCTTAGACCAGCCTGATGGACCAAAACTTTTTATACCTGTGCGTAGTTGTGTGGGTAGCACTTGCCATGCGGCGGGCGCGCGGGCAACGGCACACGGTTGCGCCAGCACGCCAGCTTGCTGGCCGAGCGTTGGCGGTGGCCCTTCACGTCGGGCTCGACTTCCAGATACTGGAAGATTAAGTCGGAAGTTTTCATTAGTCTCATCAATTAGCAACTGCCTAACAATTAGTACAAAAGGCAAAGCTGTAAAAACTAAATAAATCATGCTTGTATTCTTTGCAAGCCTGTTCTGTACCTACACAGACATTATTTTATGCTAGTTAATTATGAAGAGCAGTGGTGGCCCAGTGGTTACGACCCTGAAGTACGAGTTGCAGGTTATGATGAGTTCGCACCCAGTCAGGCATCTTTGTGTAATTTATATCAGCACCACTGCTATAAAATCGGTGAAGGAAAACATCGTGAGGAAACCGCATGACTTTCGACCGAAATCCCGAATCGAAGACATGTGATTTCCATATCCATCAACTCGCATTGGTTCCGCGTGGTGTATTATAGCCCGCATAAAGAGGAGGCCGGTGTCCTAGCAGTTGAAACGTTATCGGTGGAGTTACTATTATTTTATTAACGACTATAATCGATTGTGAACGTATTGGCATTGCTCAGAACTACAATGGTATCAACCTATTGAAAAAATCCCTCAAAAATTCAATAGCGAACCCAGACTCCCGCTTTAATACACGCTTTGCATCATAATTGGCGACCGACGTAAGAATACAAGTGAAGTAGTGGTATTGGAAAGAGCAGTAGATAATATGATTAAAGCAATTACTTCTCCTAATTTATTAGGAATTGATCGTAGAATTGCATAATATGTAAATAAAAAATATAATTCTGGTTGAATATGAACTGGAGTTACTAAAGGATTAGCAGGGATAACATTATCAGGGTATTCTAAAAGATAAGGATTTGTTAATGTTAAAATAGTTAATATAAATCATAAAATAATAGCTCCAATTAAATCCTTAAAAGTAATAAATGGATGTAAAGGAATTTTATCTAAATTACTATTTAATCCTAATGGATTATTGGATCCAGTTTGATGAAGAAATAATAAATGAATTATTGTTATTATTAAGATAATAAATGGAAGTAAAAATGAAATGTATAAAATCGAGTTAAAGTTGCATTATCTATTGCAAATCCCCATCAAATTCAAGTTACAATTTTTACTTCTAAAGAGGCTATTCCTTCTTCTAAATATATATAACTCAAAGGTACCTGACTGACTGACTGACATAGTGATCTATCAACGCACAGCCCAAACTACTGGACGGATCGGGCTGTTTGGCATGCAGGTAGATGTTATGACGTAGGCATCCGCTAAGAAAGGATTTTGCGAAATTCCCACGGGATCGGGATTTACACTGGAAAAACTTCCCACGCGGGCGAAGCCGCTGGCACAAGCTAGTTATATATAATATAATAAATTAGTAATTACGGTGGTTAGTAACACAGGCCGACAAAATTTTTAACCAGAAACCAGACTATATATTTCCGAAGGTTTTCGATGCGCTGAATCCAAATCTGGCCTCAGAATTGCTCTATAGGTTTCTGAGATATCCTAACCTAAAAGTACAAAAAGTACCTTTTTTGCCCGATTTAGGTTATGTAGACTCAGGAATTATTTTTACAAAAAAAAAAATAAAGGTTACCATATTAAAGAACAAGTCTTCCTCTTTCAAATGCCGTTGAGTTTGCTCATATTTTTTTATATTGGAAAGCTAGATGTGGGTTGGTAGTTTAAGGGGTTCGGTGAGTTGCCCCACTTATGTGAGACAAAATTTTGAGAAAATTAAGACTAATTTGAAGAAAATGAGTAATCGACTGTATCACGTCTATGATCTCAATTGATTTTTAGGTATATGAAAATTCACAAACATGAAAACTTCAAAATGCGATATGTCAGCGAAAAAAAAATAGAGCAAACTCAACGGCATTTGAAAGAAAAACACTTGTTCTTTAATATGGTAACCTTTATTTTTTTTTAGAAAATAATTCTTGAGTCTACATAACCTCAAAATCGGGCAAATACGGTACTTTTTGCACTTTTAGGTTAGGATACCTCAGAAACCTGACGTGATAGAGATATTTTGAGAACAGATTCGGATTCAGCGCATCGAAAACCTTCGGAAATGTATAGTCTAGTTTCTGGTTAAGGAGTTTGGTTAAATTTTGTTGGCCTGTGTAATTGGATCAGTGATTTGCTCGATTTTTCCGATACTGACAGGAAGAATTGTTTTCTAATATTGTTCCAAGAATGATCAATTGGGATAAAGATAAAAACTTTTCTGATTTAGATAGACCACTATCACAATATCACTATACAGTGTGAGTCTTTATAATGTGCACATATCCAAATGAAGGACTTTACTTAATTTTATCGACGGTAAAAATAAAAAAAATCTAACTAATTTTTTATTTTTTATGGAATTTTTAAAAATTTTGTTCACTACTGTGACCCCAGTGTAAACAAAACGGTGTAAATTTTAAAATAAATGATCTATCACGATGAAACTGTAGCATACGTAGCATACCCTTCACTTTGATAACCAATCGCTCATACAATGCACAAAGGAATATTATTATAAATACTATAAATTAAATATAATGAGATTTACTTTAGACAGCACTTTGGAGAATAAGTTAGGGAGAGCAAAGAAAAGCGTGAAGTCGCAGTAATGAATGTGTAATGAATGTTTTTTTATTAAAATATAATGGTTAATATATAATTGGTAATATTTCCATAAGTTAAACAGTGGTCACTGTGTGAGCGTGCTCTCAGGGCACGAGTCTCGTATGTCTATTTACATTATATTTAATTTATAGTATTTATAATAATATTCCTTTGTGCATTGTATGAGCGATTAGTTATCAAAGTGAAGGGTATGCTACGTATGCTACAGGCGTAGGTTGAGCACTATTTTTATAGATTACTAGCTTTTGCCCGCGACTTCGTCCGCGTGGAATAGTTACTTTGGGCTAACGTTAAATTTAACCCCGATTTTGAAGCATTCTTCATTGGCGCTCCGCTCCTATTGGCCTTAGCGTAATGATACAATATAGCTGTGCCCGCGACTCCGTCAGCGTAAGTTAATGTATTGGTAATATTGTTTAGATCACGTTCACATGAGGCTTAAGTACCTAGAGAACGCTTCGACCGCGAGACGCGTCGAGCGCGGCGACCGATTCTCAAAAATAATCCTTATAGCATGATTCAGTATTCACGCGCGATGGCTTATTATTATAAGCGTATTTCATGTATAACTTTGGTGTTTCTATACCGATTTATATGATTCTTTTTACGGTTTCGTAGCCGAATGGCAAAAACGGAATCTTTATAGTCTCGACATGTCTGTCCGTCTGTCTGTCTGTCTGTCTGTCCGTCCGTCCGTCTGTCACAGCAATTTATTCAGAAACTATTAAGACTATACATGTGAAACTTGATAGGTAGATGTATTCTGTGAACCGCTTTCCGATTTTGAGAAAAAAATTAAAAAATATTTAAAATAAAGGGGGGCTCCCCATACATGGAACTAAACCTGAAAATATTTTTTTTCATGAAATCGATGCATGTGTGGTATCTATAGACAGTTCTTTAAAAACGACATCGGGCTTTCTAAAACCACTTTTCCATAAAGTCAATCGTTTAAAAGATATAAGCTTCCAAAGTGGTAAAATGTGTGTGTGGCGGACACAACCTCTAACTTCTATAATAATGGAGTGAAAAATCAAAAAAAAAATATATGTCTGTAGATCTTAATATAAACTTTCAACCAAAATTAGTTTGAACGAAATCAGTTAAGCAGTTTTTGAGATACAGCATATTTTCTAAAACCGCAAATATAACTTTGTAATTCATACAAACACTATGAAAAACAAATTTATTCGGCGCAGTTGTAAAAAATGTAAAAAAGCCAGTTTTAAGAAATTTGTAAGGTTTTTTTTTCGTCAAATAAATTTGCATATTATATTATAGTTACTACGGAACCCTTCATGGGCGAGTCTGACTCGCACTTGGCCAATTTTTTATGGAATAGTTAATAATGTTAACTTTTTCAATTAGGGGTGACTGAGAGTGTTATAAACGTAAAAGTAGACAAATATTATAATCAGAAAGCTTCGAACTGCTAAGCTATCGGGAGTTACACGTGTTATTGTGAGTCAACCATAAAAGTTAGACATATGCTGTCGTGGGATATTTTTTATATAATTTTAAGGAGAACATTTCCGTCATGAAATGTTTTGTGTAGCTTTAACCATTAAGGTTGCACACGCGACGGAAGCTTAAAAAATGGAGTAACTTCTCCCGTTTTCCCAACATTTCCCTTCACTGCTCTGCTCCTATTGATTGTAGCGTGATGAAAAGTATACTATAACCCGCTCAGGAGTATGAAAAATAATTGTACCAAGTTTCGTTAAAATCCGTCGAGTAGTTTTTGTTTCTATAACGGTTATACAGACAGACAGACAGACAGACAGACAGACAGACAGACAAAAATTTAACTGATTGCATTTTTGGCATGAGTATCGATCCTTAATCACCCCCTGATAGTTATTTTGGAAATATATTTCATGTACAGAATTGACCTCTCTACAGATTTATTATAAGTATAGATAATAAGGTAGCGGAGATTTACTTTAGACAGCACTTTGGAGAATAAGTTAGGGAGAGCAAAGAAAAGCGTTAAGTCGCAGTAATGAATGTGGAATGAATGTTTTTTATTAAAATATAATGGTTAATATATATTTGGTAATGTTTACATAAGTTAAACAGTAGTCACTATGTCAGTGTGCTCTCAGGGCACGAGTCTCGTATGTCTGTTTACATTATATTTAATTTAGGGCGCCTTCAAATTAGCCGCGCGGCTTTGAAAATCCATATAAATATAAACGCGCAGCGGCAGCGCAGCTGTCGCGCTGCGGCCGCGCGTCATTTATTTGCATTTATTTGTATGGATTAATAAAGCAGCGCGGCTAATTTGAAGGCGCCCTTATAGTATTTATAATTATATTCCTTTGTGCATTGTATGAGCGATTGGTTATCAAAGTGAAGGGTATGCTACGTATGCTACAAAACAAACTCCATAATGATTGGAAGAAATTAGGCGTCCTCATAAAACGAAAATTGTAGAAAAAAACTACCCACAATTGAAAATAAACATGTTTTTTTAGCTAAAATCTGTTTTTTTTTCATAATTTTTTACAATAATCGTAAAATATCTCAATAAGACCCCCCCCCCCCCATTACCTACCTTTTTTATTACTTTAAGCTGTTATTCTTCATCGTATTAGCCACCTTATGGTAAAAATTACATGTTTTTAACTCAATCCCAAAATTTCTTATCGACTGTCAAAGAAAGGCCCAGGCCTTTTTTTGTGAATTTTGTTATGAATGTGCGCGGGTCGGGGCGCGGGGAGGTAGGGCTAACTAATCAGGAAGAGACCTTGAATTATGTTATGAATTGTGATTTATGATAGACGTTAGACAAGCAGTCGCTCCGAATTATTCGCTGCTACATGTGTTTCGTTACTTACGTTCGCTGCTACCTGAATTTCGTAACTTTCGTTCGCTGCTACATGATGCCAAGTTTAAGTGAATTCTCCCCGGCACACATTGCTGACATTCATTTTTACTATGGAGTGGGATGAGTAAGTGCCAGAGCTGCGCGCGCAGCTTACTTAGCTGCGTTTCCTAACAGGCAACCAGTGCCATCTGCCCGCAACTTCCAGGAAGTTTACAGAAAGTTGTCGATCATTGGACTTGGATCAAGTAGAGATCAACGCGAGCCGCCTCACGTACTTATTGATGTGGCTATTGAACAAGCAGTATTGAGTGATTTGTTTGCTGATCCATCCATAAGTACTAGACGACTGGCTCTTCGTCACGGAAAAATCAGCGTGGTGCATTTTAAAGAAAGAAGGATTGCATCCTTATCACTACCAAAGGGTTCAACATCTACATGAAGATGTAGACTGGCGTCCAAGGTGTGTGATGTCATTCAGGATTCAAAGAAAAACCGGAGCAAACCCAAACTTTCCGAGAACCATACTATGGATGGACGAAGCGACATTCACTAGAGACGGTATTACTAAATGTCGAAATTTACACAGATGGTGCCGTGCAGGTGAAAACCCAAAACTAAAACGTTCATCGACTTTTCAAGTACGATTTTCAATAAATGTTTGGGCTGGTCTTATCGATGACATGTTGATTGGACCAGCAATATTGCCGAGAACGTTGATCGGTGAAAGATTTTTAAGTCTATTGATAAATGAACTAACTGAGTTATTGGAGGATGTACCACTGGCTTTGCGTCGAAGAATGTTTATTTTTCTTCTAAGTATAAATTCTTTTGGCGATAAGACCACCCATTGTAACACTCTTTGTAGTTTTTAAGTCCTCATTTAATTCTGTTATGGTGTACAATATAGAGTATATCTATCTATCTAATGTTTCTGCAGATGGACGGATGCTCTGCCCATTACGCTACAAATATAAGATCATTTTTAAACGATAATTATCGTGATAAATGGTTCGGCCAGCATGGACCTGTAGGGTGGCCTGCGCGTTCACCCAATTTTACGCCCCTTGATTACTTCCTGTAGATGCTCTGCTTCAAGGTCCCCCACCTTGAAGCAGAGCGTCTACAGTACCCCCATCAACAGTGAAGCCGATTTGCGTGAACGCATAATAAACTGTGCGAATGATATTCGCAATGATCCCGAAATGATAAGGAGAGCGACACACCAAATTTTTATTCGCGTGGCTTTGTGCCTACAACAACGAGGTGGACATTTTGAGAACCTGATGTATTAAATTTTGTGTAAAATAATAAATAGTTTTAATTGAATTCTTTTGTATTAATTATCATCCCAAATAAAACATCCTTAAGACAACAATAAATTGCGCGTTCAGAGTGCCATCTTTTAACAGTTGATAGAAAAGGTTATGTTTCAGTTATAAAACATAAAATTTTTACTGTTAGGTAGCGAATACGATGAACATTAATTTAAAGTAATAAAAAAAAGTAGGTGATGGGGCGTCTTATTGAGAAATTTTACAATTATTGTAAAAAATTATGAAATAAAAAACAGATTTTTTGATAAAAAACATGTTTATTTTCAATTGAGGGTAGTTTTTTCCATAATTTTCATTTAATGAAGACGCCTAATTACTTCCAATCATCACGGAGTTTGTTTCATCGTGATAGATAATTTATTTTAAAAGTTACACCGTTTTGTTTACACTTGGGTCAAAGAAGCGAACAAAATAAAAAAAAATCCACAAAATATAAAAAAAATATTTAGCTTTTGTTTTTATATTTTTACCGTCGATAAAATTAAGTAAAGATTCCCTCATTCACATTGTGTTGAACAGATTTTTTATATCAAATTTGGCAAGTAATAAAGATAACCACATAAGTAAGGCTTAAGAACATGCTAAGCTATAAGATATTACATATGCTCGTTTGCAGTGTCATCCACAAGCTAAAGTAACCACATTATTTCTTGCAAAGTTTTCAGCTTATGGGACCTACATAAGTCATGGCTCTCTATGTGTTTCGGAACCGGAACCCTGGTGGTTAAGATATGATATTTTTTTACCATGTTTAGTGATCACCGCAGCTGTCGTTGGCTTCCTTCCATAGGGAAAATCATCAACTGACTCTTCCCGCTCTGGGCCGTGACGCGGCGTCTTCTTAAGATCGTCTCTGGCTCAGGTTGAGTTTGACGAACAATGGGAAGACCGTTTTTTTTTTAAAGAGAACTAGAAATATGGGTAGATTCAACATTACTAGCAATCTTGGGAACCCCTCCAACTAAACTAAATATGCTTGTGTCTGGAGTTGATTCACGGCCATAGTGTGAGGAGTGAGGTTTGAACCCGTGACTTCTATATCACAATGCCGACACCTTATTAGACTATAGACGCTCCAATTGCAGCACTATTTTAATTGTACTCACCTGTTCATTGACAAGAGGATCATTGACAGGTTTTCCTTTCATCTTGCACGGGTTGTACACGGCCACCAGCAGCAGGTTGGTCTTCGGCACGCGTGCCGCCACTAGTGGCCAAGTGCACGGTTTAGGAGGTCTGTTTAGAGCTTCTTGTGCCTTTGGCGTGTCCTGGAAGACAAATTCATTTCAATTAAATTCAATTCAGTTTATTTCAAGTATAATGTTATTCTATAACAATTAACAAATGGATGTATGTAATGCTGGCGTTTCTTTACCATAGCATTTGAGTAAACTGCACACGTATGCAAATGCAATCACTGCTTGAAACGTTCGACGGACACGGTTCAATGTTTCGTTGACAAAAACATAGAGAGCATGTTACCTAACGTGGGAATCCTCTCTTTGCACAAGGCTCATACTAAGCCATGAAGTTCGCCTTGGTGCTTTTTTCTTGCATAAAGTTTATTCAAGTGAATCTTGCGATTATTAACTTATTTTTACTTTATTCAGTTCATTACCTATAAAAAAAATTTTACCAAAAAATAGAACCGACTTCCATATCAAAACACTACAAAGGCAAAAATAACTTTAATTTCGGAAGGCGGTGTCAAAAACGAAAATATATACAAAACTAAAGACACCGCCTTCCGAAATTAAAGTTATTTTTGCCTTTGTAGTGTTTTGATATGGAAGTCGGTTCTATTTTTTGCTAAAATTTTTTTTTTCACGCTGTTTAGTGGGTCGGTTTGTAATTTATCTAGTTACAAAAGCCATAATGTCAACAACTTATCACCTTTTACAAAATATTGCTTTTCCCGATGCATAGCCGTTAATTTTTGTGGAGTTCTCCTGGTACTTGACCATCAGCTCTACATCACCATATGTATTGTGGCGAGCATAAAGTGTTTAACATCCGTACTCAAGTAATCGAATCGCAATCCACGAAATACGTATTATTGAGAAGTTTCAGTGGCCATCTGTGGTCTTCATCATCAGTTCAACTTCCCCAAATGGTACTTTTCGGAAGCAACTGCTCAAGGTACTATAAGAAATACCCAAAATGCCTATAATATTTGAAGAGTTCCCTCAATTTCTCCAGGATCCCATCATCAGATCCTGATTTCGTAACAATGGGACCAACTAGAAAGTATACCCATTCAAACGCAAACACAATTTTTCAAATCGGTCCAGCCGTCTCCGAGTTATGAGGTAACATACATAAAAAAAAAAGTTCAAGACGAATTGAGAACCTCCTTTTTTTGAAGTCGGTAAAAAAATGGTGAATCGATAAAAATGAATCATCAAAGATCTCATCAGCGCTCTGAACTGACCTTTTTTTTATAATTCCACAGATTTGTAATTTATATTAAAAATATTTTCTTTAAATGTGAAGGATGGGTACCAATTTAATTGACATAATCAGCCCTGTTTATTACACAGTATAAGGCCAAAACAGTTTTCCTACCATGTTTAATTAATCAGATTTTAAAGTACGTAACGGGGTCAAGAAAATACAAAGGTTGATAAGTGATAAGAAAATACCTACATGTCATTCGAATACTTCGTATTCTGTTATCAAATCAATTAAATTAATCTCTACATAGTTTTTACATATGCCTTACATGTATTTAGATGTTATTAGGACGATAGCATCGGCACATGAACAATAGATTAATTAATGCATGAGACACAATACCTGCTCAGTATGCTCAATTACTTAAAAAATACAAGTTTAGTCAATTTTGATTACATTTTATCTACTATGCTCTAATAATTATTAGCTGCTCCTACAAAACATGTTATAAAATAGGTATGTACATTTTATATTACATTTCCTACCTAACTTATTTTAGTAGGAAATAAATCCCTTCCAATTGACTTCAACAACTTAGAGCTTCATGTGTACCGACGTTTTTGCACTTTTGTGAAACTATGTATACCTGGGTAGGCACTTGTATTGAACGTTATAGAAGAAAACAAAGACGTCATTGTTTAAGTCAATGCATTTTGATCGTGGAATTATAAAAAAAAATATAGGGATATATATTCAACTTCTAGAGTTAATTAAAAGTTTCATCCATCTATCTAATGTACGATCCTTCTATCCTACTTCATAATACAATTCCATATTTTTAAGTTAATATGGTTTGTAAATGGATATTATTATGAAATTTTTTGATGGATGTTTGTTACTCTTTCACATTTAGCTAATTTGCCATACAATAGAGTAAATAAGAAGGAAAAGGAAAAAATTAAAGGACTCATAGAGAGCTCTCGAACCCTGAACTAGGTCAACCAATGTAGACGGGGGCGAGGCTACTTCGGTAACATTGATCTGAATATGAAGCTTAAACGTCATTTACTGCAACACGATATTTGTTTGTATGTTTTCTGACTGGGTTTTATACTGATAAGATGTTTTGGGACATAGTAGTTATAATTTTTAATCGACTTCGAAAAAAGGAGGTTCTCAATTCGTCTTGACCTTTTTTTTTATTATGTATGTTACCTCATATCTCGGAGACGGCTGGACCGATTTGGAAAATTCTTTTTGCGTTTGAAAGGGTATACTTTCTAGTTGGTACCGTTGTTACGAAATCAGGATCTGATGATGGGATCCTGGAGAAATCGAGGGAACTCTTCAAATATTATAGGCACACCTATAGCGTTTTGGGTATTTCTTATAGTACCTTGAGCAGTTGCTTTCGAAAAGTACCATTTGGGGAAGTTGAACTGATGATGAAGACCACAGATGGCCACTGAAACTACTCAATAATAAGTATTTCGTGGATTGCGATTCGATTACTTGAGTACGGATGTTAAACACTTTATGCTCGTCGCAATACATACGAGTATGATGATGTAGAGCTGATGAGTTTTGAGGAGTTCTCCTGGTACTTGACCATGAGGTCAAGTACCAGGAGAACTCCTCAAAAATTAACGGCTATGCATCGGGAAAAGAAACATTTTGTAAAAGGTGATAAGTTGTTGACATTATGGCTTTTGTAACTAGATAAAATACAAACCGACCCACTAAAAAGCGTGAAAAAATTTTTTAACAAAAAATGGAACCGACTTCCATATCAAAACACTACAAAGCTAAAAATAACTTTAATTTCGGAAGGCGGTGTGAAAAAAAAGAAAATCCAAAACCAATAACACCGACTACCGAAATTAAAGTTATTTTTAGCTTTGTAGTGTTTTGATATGACATGCTCAGCGAAATTCTTAATGTAATTTTTTATTTTTATTTTTATGTTTGTAATTTTCTGTTGTTGTGTGTGTTTATAACCGAATAAATGGTTTTCAATTTCAATTTCAATATGGAAGTCGGTTCTATTTTTTGTTAAAAATTTTTCAAACTAGACTATTTAATACATAGATTATTGTTTTTCCGATTACCTATCAGTCTACGCAGACGAAGTTGAGGTGGCACTAACACAACTATAATATTTTCCTATTAATTAAAAGTTCCATACTTACTGATAACGAATATTATGAATACGTAAGTGTGTTTGTTCGTTTGTCTGACTTTCAGTCAAAACGGAGCATCGAATCGGTGTGAATTTTAAAGTGGAGTTAATTAATGTGCTGGTGAGTTGCATAGACAACTTTTATGTTGTTAAAATTTTTTTTTAAACAAACAAAACCGAACTAAACCGAAGGTATACGCTAAGTACACACCTGTAACAAATAGATCACCCTGGATCTGTCGCAGGCTGCGACCCTCGTTCGGTTCACGAGCACGCGGTCGTCATACAACGTCTCGTACTTCTCCCGTTCGTAGTCGCGCCATAGACGCTTTTTGCGTTTTTGTTTCTCCTGTTCCGTGTCACCAGATACTAGAGTAAGACAACCTGTGAAAATATTACTAATGGCTAAATTTTGACCGTTGGAGACTAATAATATACAATAACTAAGGCTCATTTTGTGTTTTAATATGACTGCTAAGGCGCTCGTGCCGTCGAACAAAACTTGCTGAGGTTTAAAAAAAAAAAACAAACTATTTATTTCCAAATACATCATGACTCAATTTTATAAAAAACAATTCAGCTATTAAGTTACTTGTTCACAGCTCCGGAAGCGGGCTCCTCCCATGCCCCTCCCCCATTCTATACATTTCAAGGGTAAAGTGGTCAGTCGGTTGGTAGGTCAGTCCATGCATGAGTGACCATCTTAACATAATTATGTAAAATAACTTTAAGGCATAAAGGAAAACACGTTAAGCCATTGGTGCCGATCGTCTTTTGTACATCGTTACGGGTAAGCAGAAGTCAGAAATTCTGACACTAGTCTTACCATGGTGCATTATTACACCCAGCTACTGAGTTGTGGAGATCTAATAGAGGGCGTTCCCGTTAACCCGCAATAGTATAGCATCTATACATGTTAAAAAATATTACCGTTCGAAAACAAAACGTTTTTATTTTTTTAATATTAAAATATTCACTAAAAATGTTAAATTGATACGTAAAAGAAACACTCTATACACGCGTACTTGAAGGATGGCAACGTCGCAATTTATTTATGAATGCGTACGCGTGTACAGTGTTTCTTTTACGTATCAATTTAACATTCTTAGTGAATGTTTTAATATTAAAAAAAAAAAAACATTTTGTTTTCGAATGGTAATATTTTTTTTAGCATGTATGGATGCTATGCTATTGCGGGTTAACGGGAACGCCCTCTATTAGTTAACATACTGTATATGTAAAACACTCTGCACTCAGCTCGTCTGCATCGAGTTAGGCTGAAAGCCTGACGTAGTTGCGAAAATATAAGCAGACGATGCTGTTGTAATCACTGACGAACGCTTTGCTCACTCACTGTGTGCTTCAGACGGTAAAGGGGGACTTGGGATGCAATTTCACCTAAATAATCAGTTTTAAATATACTTACACTAAATTTGAAGTTAAATCGAGCTTTTTCCAAAAATATGAAAGTAAATGTCTTCAACTAACCGGAGCTAAGAATTGTGATGAGAGTGACCATCTCCTGTGTGACTCGCAGTATAAGGCTTACTGATCTCCATAGCGTAAGGAGTATAGATGGTACTGCCTGAAAAGTCATTAAGAGCATAATAATTTATCGATTAGTGTATGTTAATAAAATTTTGTATGTTTAAGGAACTAGATAAATCATGGTAATACTATTTTTGGCATGAATTGACTTTCAATAAAATAAAATAAATAGCACTTGAGCTTGGGCACTATTTATCGGATTAAATTGCAGATTACTAGAATTAATAAATGTTATCGTTGGATATTTGTTGTATTTATGATAAAAATGACCCTAAGTTAACATAATAAGTTGCAGGCCAATTTTAATTTCAGGCCAAACTAGTTTGTCCTGAGCCAAACCGGTTTATGCTACGTGTGTCAGGACATACTTGTTTAACCTGAAAACTTCAGCCTTATATAGTTTGGCTTAGAACAAACCCGTTTATCCTAGGCGTGTCAGGATAAACTAAACATAAACCGGTTTGTCTTAGGACAGACTAGTTTGGCCTGTACTCGAGATTGGTTGACAACTTATTATATAAACTTAGGATGGGGTTATTAGCCAAGACAATCAAGTCATTACTTATAAACAGTATACGCGCGCTTTTATAACAAGTTGCCAAAGTATGTGACAGATCTTGGCGAGGGAAAGTTTAAAACCCATATTAAACGTGTCCTTTTGAAAAAATATTTTTTTTTTATGTAGGTCCACTCGTAGTTCAGCTCACTAAGGCCGGGTACTACTTAACCGGTCTATCCTGTGGTGACCTCTAATAAATTAAAGGCCCCCAGCCAGGGCTTACAAACTAAAATAAAATTACAGCTAATGACCGCACGCTAAGGGCACTCCCTGTGGAGTACGGGCCTCGGCATAGCGGGGTCATTTGGGGAGGGCAGCAAAGGGACAGGCTGGGTCATATTATTTATGAGAGTATTTATTGCTACTGGCTCAGCATCGCGGGCTGGCTCGTTTGGCAAAGGTCGGGGAGGATTTCCGTTACAAGTACGCGGACGTCGCGATGGGCCTCGTCGGCGAGGCCGGAATAATGAAAAAAGCATACTGTAAGATTAAGGACTACGTTGAAGATAAGACTGCTTGGCAATGATTCCTTCTGCACATGTGGCATCCCTGGCTTATTGTGACTGCGTTATTGTATAAAGGTCTATTAACAGCCCCATTTTTTTGTGTTGTTGTTACTTGTTGTTATTTTTTTATTTTATTTTACTTGTATATAATTTTATTTTATTTTGTATGTCATTTTCTTTAGTTTATTTGCAGTTTTGTAAAGCTAATTTTTAATGTGAATGCGAGAATACTATAGACACTGAAATTCATTTCTGATTAGTTATATTACATTGTATTATGTCAATTAGTCTATACTGTCCTCTCATACCAAACAAAAAAATAAAGAATTGTATCTGTTGTGCAAAGATTGTGAAAATCAAGATTTTTTTAAAAGAAACACCAAGGTTACTCACCGTGGTGTTTCTTGCCGGTTCTTCTCCATAGGAAACGACCAATTTCGAACCGTGCACTAACTTCTGACGTTTTATGAGTGCCCTAATAGTAGTAGTAATTAGTTAGTGAGTAGGCCTATGTAAAATAAAATAATTTTGATTGATTGATTGATCTTTTTTATCATAAATACAACAAATATCCAAACAGATAAAATTTATTAATACGAGTAGGATAATCTAGTTTATCTTGGGACACTCTGGTTTATCCCAAAAACTTCAGGCTTAACTAGTTTGGCCTCGACCTTACGAGATAACTCACAGTAACAGCAGATCCCAGTGGTTCGATCTCCGGTGGAAAGCATACTCCTTGATAGTCGTGTATCCAGTTCATCTCGAAAACGCTGGCATTGAGCAGTGCCTGCATCGCGGTGGGGAACACGGACGCGAAGTGTTCCGTCAAAGGCTCATCAGGTTCTCCAGTGGTTTTGCGACCTTACAAAAAGAGATAAAATATTCTTAAAAAAAAATCATATGCCTCCTCTCGCACTAGGAGGAGCGTAAGGGAGTCTCAGACTTCTACTGACTAAAACCCCGCCTTGTTCTAATTTGTATCCCGGGAAAATGCGAAATTTCCTCGCGGTATAAGTCACAGGCAAAAGCTAGTATGTAGATATATGAGTATATATAGACAAACAAACAAACAAACAAACAAACCTTCTCGGGCGACTATCCAGCCATATTCGTCGATCAACACACACGACCAGATCGTGCCGTCACAGCGGGGACGGCACTCTTCCCCTTCGGGACACTAGAATAGCGAAGAAACGGTCAGCAATGGTGAAAACGAAGGCCATAATTTTATTTACAACAGGAACCAAAACTAAAAACATGTTTTCTTGTAAAAATATCTCTGTTGTCTTCTTAGTCTATATTTTTGCCAGAGTAGTCGTGTTATTGTCTACTTCGATTCTCGCGCCAAAGTTGTAAGAAAAATACAACATGTAAAGTTATTGCATTTTAGAGCGCACACGTGAAACACGACTTTGAAATTACTGTCGTAGAAGGATCTACGACGGTTACAATTATTGAGTAGGTAACGCACACCGCATCGTAGCAGCGTCGTAGCAGCGTAGCACTTGCTACGAATATTTAAAAGATGATTTTGAAAAGAGCCATACCTGTTTTATGGGAATAAGGATTTACGGTAAAACTTTATTACGCGTTTTATTTTAGAAGTGACGCAATGGTATGGTAAGTGTGAGTTACCTAGATTTCAAAGATTAGATTGTCTGATAGGCAAATCATTATAAATATCATATCGTACATTAATATAAATGACTGTTTTATTTATAATTATACCGGAAGTTAGGTTACATTATTTTTCAATTTTGGATGTTCTTGAAACACTATGCAATAATGAGGGCAAGGTAAGGCATGGTATGAGGATAATGAAGATTTATTCATTGGAACATTCATTCAGCATCCAAAGGTGTTGGGTATATTTATTTTGTTGTTTAATTGATGTCGTTAGTATACTAGGTCTCCTTACAAAGTAGTTGGATATGGATTCAAGTAGCTTGACTAGATGTCGCGGATGGAAGTGGTAGCCGGCCACTCCGATGATGCCGTGCTCAGAGGAGCCGAGTGTCTTCGCCGCCGTCAGCCACTCGGACCGAATGGTGTACTGGAAAAATAGACACATTAACAATACATTATGTGTTATTTTACAGGCATCCAAAAAAATTTAGTCTTATACAAAATATGAGGTTGCGGGAATGTTCTAACGACATACCGCGGCCACGGACCACAAGGGCAACTGAAGGAACAGGGTGGGTTTTTGTTCAGTAGAAGTCTAACACTCCCTTTCACTTCACTCATAATGGGAGGAGTCATTAATTGATGATTTTTCCACATTTTCCCGCCGCAAAAGAAAAAAAGGCTAATACAAAAAAGTGCGAGTCGAGCAAGGCACAGTTTAAAGTTCCATAATTGCTCTCTTAGTAGCCATTTAAATGCGACTTCAAATTTGATTTGCAGATCATTTTTGTTTTTGCTAGCCTGACAACCATGAAAGTTACAACATTGAGAAATTATTACGTATTATTTTTATTCTTTTTATTCTGTCAAAGACTATCTTGCAGACAAAAATGCTTGAGATTGAGCTACTCCAATGACATTTGTTGTAATTCTGTTTTAGTTTTCTTATTACTCATTTTTTTTTATTTTATTGTTGTGATTATGTCATGTACATTTTAACATGACAATATTATTATTTTTTACTTTAAAAGAGACGTTGACCTCTGAGTTTGTTTCTGTGTTTCTTCTCAGAGTAGTCCAAGGATCTTCTACCTAGGTACAAGTTCCTTGGAGTAGTCAGTCAGGAAACACTGGCCTCATCTAGTTTACATTTACAAAAAAAATGACGAGTAAAAGTGTTATTTATAACCTATTTGCAAAATATAAAAAAATGAAATGAAAATGAAAAATGATGTTGTTGTTTGTTGTGCCACTTCTTCTCAGGAAGTGGGGTCAGGTTTTTTTTTTGTTAAATCGTTGTTCAAGAAGTTCTGTCTCTCAGCCTAATTTAATGAGGGGTCTTAAAGTCAAGAGTGTATAGGTTTCTTATAGGCAAGCGTGCCTCATCTTCAACTATATAATTGATTACTAAAAAACTACTTCTCTTTTTCTCTTTTCGTTTCATTTTATATAAATTCAATATTCATCATCATCAAATTAAAATACACTCCATCCATTTTCCACCACGGGCAATATGCATTCTGTCGCTAGATGGAATATTTTTTTTAATAAATATTCGTAGAAATCTATTTGTTAACTTATCGGTAATTAAATGTTTATCTATAAATCTGATATCTAAAACAATTGCATCCAAAACCACCCCGTACTTTCGAAGATTAGCGCGTTCAAGCAAACAAACAAACAAACTTTTCCGCTTTATAATATTAGTATAGATTGTAAACTAAAAAACTATATGACAGCTTATGTACTATACAGGTGAGTTTATAAAAATCACATTAATACAGTCCTACGTAATACCATTGTAGTGTCGTTTATGCATGACGCACATGCAAAATCTCTGAATTCATCAGAAAACTTAAGGCTTGCGGTACCGAGTCACGCCACCAATTTCTATGGTAATTCGTTTGCAGCTCAAGCAGTACGACTGTGGAATGCTCTACCCATGTCAGAAGACAAGCACAAAGTCTATCGACTTTCAAAAACTTGGTAAAATACCTTTATCTCTCTCCTTAAATTGTTGTAATTATGTATGGCTTTGTTTCTATTTTATATTTATATGTGTACATTTGTTTTGATAAAGTAACGTATTTTTTTTATATAGATACACTGTGGACTACCCGCGTATTTATTTTCCCCTTCTGTGTCAAATCCATCCAAAGGTTGTCTGTAAAAGGTCGCTTTTAGCGATAAGACCGCCCATTGTATCACCCTTTTTAGGGTTCCGTAGCCGAATGGCAAAAAACGGAACCCTTATAGTTTCGATATGTCTGTCCGTCTGTCTGTCTGTCTGTCTGTCTGTCTGTCCGTCCGTCCGTATGTCACAGCCATTTTATTCCGAAACTATAAAGACTATACATGTGAAACTTAGTAACTAGATGTATTCTGTGAACCGCTTTCCGATTTTAAGAAAAAAATTAAAAAATATTTAAAATAAAGGGGTCCCCATACATGGAACTAGAACTGAAAATATTTTTTTTCATGAAACCTATGCGTGTGTGGTATTTATAGACAGGTCTTTAAAAATGATATAAGGGCTTCGAAAGCCAC
The DNA here is from genome assembly GCA_943138885.2 of Tholera decimalis. NCBI lineage: Eukaryota > Metazoa > Arthropoda > Insecta > Lepidoptera > Noctuidae > Tholera > Tholera decimalis. The sequence goes on along the minus strand of OW964562.2, from coordinate 11,170,530 downwards.
TTTTTCATAAAGTCAATCGTTTAAAAGATATAAGCTTCCAAAGTAGTAAAATGTGTGTCCCCGCTCTAACTTCTATAATAATGGAGTGAAAAAAATAAAAAAATACATGTCTGTAGATCTTAATATAAACTTTCAACCAAAATTGATTTGAACGAAATCGAGTCAGCAGTTTTTGAGATACAGCATATTTTCTAAAACCGCAAATATAACTTAGTAATTCATACAAACACTTTGAAAAACAAAGTTATTTAGCGTAGTTGTAAAAATGTAAATAAACTGGTTTTAAGAAATTTTTAAGGTATTTTTTTATTCGTCAAATAAATATACATATTATATTATATTATATTATTATAGTTACTACAGAACCTTTCATGGGCGAGTCTGACTCGCACTTGGCCAATTTTTAGTTGTAAAGTCCTTATTTTTTTTTTAATAAAAGCCCAGGAAGCACGGAGCTTTTATGGATTTTTCATGGATCGCAAAGATGTCGAAAATGAATGAGGTTACCTACTTACATACGCCATCTGTAATCTTTAAGAACCTCATACCATTTTAGACAAAAGAAAGGATTTCAGCAGCGGTAGAGCTGACTAATAAAAACAATCTGGAGAAAAATATTCCGAAAATATATATGTACGTATTTTAATGTGTTCGGCCATCATACTGGTTTTATATACTCCTCTTATTAGCCCATGATCGCTAAACCTTTTGCACAGTTTACCTTCTATATGTGTCAGAATCAGGAAATAAGACAATGAGGAAGAACGTTTCTAATTTTTTAATAACATATTCACACCTCCGCGAAATATTCATAGAAATCTATTTGTTAACTTATCGGTAATTAAATGTTTATCTATAAATTTGATATCTAAAACATTTTAGATTATCAGCGATCATCTTTTGATTGAATCTTTCAAAGAAAGTGCGTGTATCCATGTTCTTAACATATTTTTTTTACTCTAAATAAGGAAAATGTATATTTTTGATGATGTTGTGGAATCATATTGTATGTTGTACCGACTACCAAAAAATAATTAATTTAATAGACTGATCATTGTGGGCAATTAATTACTTTACCTAAAAAAAAGTCAATAAATGTTAAAAAAGATAACACTGTAAATCCAAAAACTAAATATCGCCTGGAAGCATTCAAAAGTAAACTCTTAAATAAAATGCCATGATTGTTAACCAATGAGGGCCCTAATAAACATTGTAATGATTTTTTTTAATATTAACACATTTATTCCCAAAATTTCTTCAGTAAATAGAACACTTCTTTCAGTGACTGAGCCACCACTGGTATTTATAAAAGTACAAACCGGCTTTATGAACTCTATGAGAAGTGGACGTACACTAACTCGGTAGAATTTAATTTATATGTTAAGAACTAATCTTAATTATTTAAAAAATTCTGTTATATTGCCAAGTCTCGTTACTTGAGTTCTAAAATTAAAATGGGATATTATAAAAAGCGAAACGGGAAGGTCTTGCAACCAAAATAGTGATTACACCCTCACTATTGATGATAATATAATATCATTAGATTCACAAGTCACCACTTTTAATTCTTTGAATGTTAAAAAGATTGCAGATCTGTGGGGTAATTCTGTTGATGTTACGAAGTCCATTATACACATTATAGCTCCTACATTAGCTGTTATATTTAATAATTGTATTGAATGCGGTGAGTTTCCTGATTTAAATAAACATAGTAAAATAATTCCACTATTTAAATCGGGGAGTACATCTGACCCTACTAATTATATAAGTACCTATTTCTGTACTGCCCACTTTCAGTAAAATTTATAAGAAAATTATTTTAATCCAGATGCAAAGATATTTTAATAAACACAAGTTGCTACATAATAAACAATTTGGTTTTACAAAGGATCGTTCAACAACTGACGCCAGTGTTGAACTTTTAGGACACATTTATAATGCATGGAAAGATAAGTGCCATGCGTTGGACATTTTTGCGATTTGTCTAAGGGTCATGAGACAGGAAACTACACTACTACGGATTTCGGGACGCCTCTCTGAATCTTCTGACCTCATACTTGAGTGAAAAGATTCAGAGAGTCAATGTGAACGGCAAAAGATCGTCGGGATTTGTGGTCAAGATGGCGGTCCCTCAAGGCTCAATTTTAAGTCCCTTTTTATAAATGATTTGCAGTACCTGATCAAAAATCATGACATAGTGTTATTCGCTGACGATACTTCTCTTTTATTTGAAATCAAACGTCAACAGCAGGTTACTGAAGAAGTAAACAGTGCCCTTGCAACTGTAGTTAGCTGGTTTAATGTTAATAATCTTCTTTTTAATGAAAAAAAAACCAAATGCCTAAAATTTACGTTACCTCATGTTAGACAAGTGAATACTAGTGTATCAATAAACGGCGAAATGTTGAAACCCGAAGATACCCCAGTATTGGCATAACTTTGGATACGAAGCTTCAGTGACAATTTATCGATATGGGGGCCCATATAGATAAATTGTCAAAAAAGCTAAGTTCTGCAGCATATGCCGTTAAAAAATGCGTGGATTAACTGATATCGAAACATTACGTTTAGTCTAATTTAGTTACTTTCACAGTGTGATGTCATACGGCATTTTACTTTGGGGAAATGCCGCCGACATTCACACAATATTTGTGTTACAAAAAAGGGCCATTCGTGCAATTTATAAATTACGTCCTAAACACTCATTAAGAGACAAATTTAAAGAGATTAATATTATGACTTTGTGAGATTGTCATAAATATACTGAGATGGCACATCTCGGTATATTTATGACAATCTCTTGTATGCACACAAAAATATTAATCTGTTTAAAAAATACAGTGATATTCATAGTGTAAATACAAGGAACAAAGACACATATGTCATTCCTAAAACAAGGTTAAAAAAACACTGGTCAACAAAATTTTAACTTTGTCGTACCACACGGACTTTTTTGATATTTTTTACTTTAATTGGTGATTTTAAGAAAAAATAAACAGTTAAAAAAAAAATGCTGGACAAGGATTTTATTCTATTGAGTAATTTAAAATATTAAGAAAAAACACAGATCTCGTAAATTTTTTTTTTTTTTTATAAATGACTTAATAAACTAAGATTTTCTTGAATATTTAGCTTCTGGTTGGTCCCTTTTAAATGACCAGCAGTAATCTGCTAACATATTCGGGCTCCATTTACCCTGGTACCGCTTTTCCATTTTAGAAATGTCCTGATGGAACCGTGCTCGTCGCTGACAGCCCCTAAATTGTCAGGAATAAAATCCAGGTGCGAGTCTAAAAAATATTTTTATTAAAGGAATTTTTCTTATAGATACAAAAATCCACTCCCATTGCGATCTATTGCCTTCACAATTTTTTTTTTCAGTTGCAACTGGTATTAGTTCTGGCCATTTATAACAATGAGAGACTGGACTTATACACGAAGATAAGTTAGGGTAAATAACTGTGTTTTTTCTTGTAATTTATACCTTTTATGTCAGTGAGACAAAAATAGCAATCTGAAACGTGATCTCGCTGTTCAGTCCATATCATGGGTACAGCAAACGGCATAGGTCGTTTCTTCCAGTCAGTTAAATTTTTCACACACGTTATGCAACAGACATGAGGGGCCCAGGATTTGTCTTGATGGGCGACATAACAACCAAAACATTGGTGATAACACTCCAACACAAGATTCGTAAAATTTCGTCGTTGTTTTTTAAATGTAAGTTCTCCGCAGACATAACAAAAAGAGTTAGGATCATTATTACACTTCTTCGACATATTCACAGGGTTAATAAATCACAAATAAATTAATAGTTTTAAAAACCAAAAACACGCTTTTAAGACTAATGTAATGAGCAGAAATTAGAAATGTTTACTAGTAGGCAGTCCAAGGTTCCATCAGCCACCTTCCAATTCCATCGTTAGACCAGCTCGATGGTACTATAATATTGTGTTGTCGTTTAATCTACACATAATTGCCAAGTTTCATGATGATACAATAATTAGAAGTACGTTTAATTCAGATTCCTTGATTTTATTGCATATTTAGTTCGTTACAGATCGACCTAATAATAAATCTATGGATTACGCGGTAATTCAAAAAGGTTAAGAAAACCGATAACGGATTTTCTTTAGGTTTGTTATAACCTTGAAACCTCATCGTGTTCAAAGTCTATTACGTATCCTTTGCCATGCCAGTGCCTATCTTCCGGCTTCATCATCAGACCTTGAAACCTAATCGTGGTCAAAGTTCATTACAAGACTTTTCTAAGAAATTCAAAACAGCTATGTTACGATTTCCCATCATGAAGTTCCAGTTCATATCTTCCGGTTTCATCATCAGATCAGTTTTACAGTACCATATTATTGTATTGTCATCAGAACTACATACAGCTGCCAATTTTCATTACGCTACGATCCTTGAAAGATAGTTAAATTAGTTACCTTAGATTCCATTACATAGTTAGTTACATACAGGTCGACCTAATAAAAGCATGTTAAAAAGTATTCAAATTTAACGACAAATATTTTTACAACGATTTACTTGTAAGCGTTTCTGTTAATTTACTGCCGTAGTACTAGTTATGAGTATTACCGTGCCATAAAAAATATGAGGCTAATTGACATATGCTAACTGTGATTTAATAAAGAGGGTAGATTGATAAAACAAAATTAGCTATCAAAGTTCGTGTGGCGAAACCAGTGTTGACCAGTGAAATAGGTGGTTCGTTTAGATGCCAATGTATACGTTTTTGTTTTAATAGTAAAATTTCTCAGTATTTCTATATCGACCCCCTCAAGCAATAACTCGGTAATCGAAAAATCAAAATTTTACAGGAGAAAGGTTTGCTGATTTTATCAAATATCTTTTCAGCGAGTAAGACTATTGAAGTCATTGGTGTATTAAATGAAAGCTATTTTTACGCAGAATATGACTGTGACATTAAAATGAAATTCCTTTTATTAAAAACCTGGTAATTTATGAAAATAAATATTACTTAAAAAATTACATAAAATATTACAGTAATAGTATTTACAGGGTTATTGCAGTAAAATTGTCTCATAAAATATTTCGTAACATTATATTATGGACTTTTACGGTGTTAACTTTTTATCGTAGGGCTGATACATAACGTGTTTTTACGGAGTTATTGTGGTAATATCCAATAATTTTAGAGACGGTATTGATAAATAACATAAACATTGAAATATTACGTATATTAATGAGCCAATACCAAAATACCAATCTTAAATAACATTGTTATTGTGTATTACGGAATACATATATTAAAATGAATTTAACAAAAACTACGTACTCACGTTTACGAAAAACTTCATGAAAATTATTTACGCCAATAACCCGGTAAACGCAACTTACCAAAATAAAATATATTTTTTTTTGTAAAGTTCTATAACAGGTAAATTGCCGATAAATATTTCTGTCTAAATTCCTAACAATAAACACGTGTGTCACAATATGTTTGTAAATCATTAGGAAAAATTTGAAAAAAATTGCTAAGTTGTAATCCAATCCATAGATGCCGAATTTGACATAACAGCATAAAACCCATAATAGCACATTACCGAGTTATTGCTTGGGAGGGTCGATATGTATTTTTTATGGTAAATTTCAAAAATATGGTAAAGCCATATTCAAGAACTAAGTGTTAACAAATTCAAATTATTTATAAAACGTAAGCTATGTCAGAAAGCTTTTTACACTGTTAAAGATTATATTGAGGACAAGAAGGCTTGGGAGTGAGCTGCTCCAGTAATATACGTGTGCCTTTTTTTATTAATTTTTATTAAAAAAAAATATTGACTGATGATTTATTTTTTATTGATTAAAATATTTGCTTTCTCAAGTATTGTATATACCTATTTATTTTGTTGTTTTTTTTAATATTATATTTTTGTAATTATTTCATTATTGTAAATGTGAGGACAATGTAGCTCTTTCTTCGTTGTTTTTAGTTTCACTATAATTTATTTAATGATGTCAAGCAGTTTCAATACTCGTGTGGCCTACCCGAATGTCCATACTTTGGCATTGTTCGTCAAATTGTTGAGTTCCTTAAGTTCTAAGTTGAGCTACACGATAACTGACAATGCTTGCAATGTCTGGACAGGCCCACGCCAGGCTCAAATTTGCGTGGTTATTTCCTCAAAAGAACATCACAGACATGAACCTACATGCTTCTCATATACAATTACAAATTGTATGGACTTTAATAGAGACCTCTGAGTTTGTTTCGATGTTTCTTCTCAGAGTAGTCAGTTAGGAAATACCGGCCTCATCTAGCTAAACTAAACTTAACACGCAAAAAAACATGGCGTGTAAAAGTGTTATTTATAACCAATTTACAAAATAAATATTTCATTTCATACAATTATGATAATTAATGACAGGCTCGCTGTCTGAAATTATGTACAGACGCCAGCACATGAAGCTACTCGAAACTATCAAATTTTCCCAATCAACCTTGAACCTAATTTCTTTAACAATAAAGTTGAAAATCTATTAAAGAAATTTGACAGATTGTTGTAGCTTGATGTGCTGGCGTCTGTATATTGTTCAAATTATGCCCAATAACACAGATTCTTTATATTTTTTAGTGATTCATTTGAATTTTTAAGGCAAAACTAATGCAAATGTTGGCTTGCAAAGCTTCTTGGGGCGACACTAACTTCCACCCTCAATTTTGGTCCGTTTATCGAGGCTAAGGCTTAACTAGCATCAAAAAAGTTGGGAATCTTTGCCAAGGTAAGACTGTACTTCACACCGGAACAGCTGCTCAATATGTATCAAGCCAAGATTCGGTCGTGCATGGAGTACGGCTCTCATCTTTGGGATGGATCTGCAAATACCAACTGGACGCACTTGAGTCTATCGAGAAGCGGGCCAAGAGAGTCATTGGCAACGATGCACTGGTCGAGTCAAAGCTCCAGAGCCTTGAACATCGACGACGAGTTGCAAGTCTGTCGGTTTTCTATCGGTTACATTTCGGGGAGTGTGCGATGGAATTACACAATCTAATTCCGCCAAGCCCGTTCCATCATCGGAAACGACTACGAACTACTACTACGACTACGAAACAAACGGCGATGTGCCATCGTTACATGGTAGATATCCCACCCATACGCACAAAACGTTTTTGGAATACTTTCATTGTGCGTACGGCTTAGGAGGGCTTACAAATGGATTTAGGTGCGATTTAAGTGTTACATGAGAAGTATTGTAGTGTGAATAAGTCTGTTACTTTTAATTTTTCGTGTATTTAATTAAAGTGTTGCTAATTGGCTATTAGACAATTTTTGAAAAGATATTTTAAAAATTTACGAAGGTTTATTTTATACCTCTTACAATAATTATTTTTCTCAAAAAAGCGTTATTTAGTAGGAAAAAAATGAATTTAATTTACGAATTTGAAATTCGCGCCAAAACAGCCGGTTATCTGACATTACCACGGATGTGACATTATAATTCAATAAACAAAACAATGTGCAAAAGAATCTAATTACGGCGCTATAACTTTGAAGCTATTTTGTGGAAAACTAATAACTACTTTTTCGCTGGAATTGTGAAAATGTCAAGCTACAAGACGTGTGCCGTACCTACCTGTAAAAGTACCACAATTAAATTTCCTGAAAAATTATTTATACACGTTCTTAAATGCCCTAAACGTCGAAAGCAGTGGTTACAACTAGTATTTAGAAGAAATCAAGTTAGCCTCTGATTTACTTAAACAAATTAGTAAACCTAACCTAATGTTGTTAATAAAACATGACCAAAATAAAACTAAGTATTTAATACATTCGTGTCACGAATAAAGCGACCATAAATGAATCAACTTTAGGCAGATGGGCACTGTCAGCTTTTGTATAGCCTGACTCCATTTTACGAAACGTCTCAACAGCATAAATCAAAATCTTATTAATTGTCTCAGTAAATTGCACACGATATGGATAGTACACAGTACACGAAGATTTATTTATTGAAATGTTACGTCATAGGACGCTCAACCATGGCCACCCGTGTTTCGGTTCTCCTCGTATCCACAGATAAAAAAAACTCAAATCTATTTAAAAAAAATAGAAATGTTTACAATTTATTTTCATGCAAAAAACGTATTGTATAATTATTTTTAACCTATAAGCAATCATATTTAACACATTTCATTACAACAATTTTTTACAACTACGCCAAATAACTTTGTTTTTCATAGTGTTGGTATGAATTACAAAGTTATATTTGCGGTTTTAGAAAATATGCTGTATCTCAAAAACTGCTGAACCGATCTAGAAAAAATAAATATATATAATTTTTTTAAGTCGGAAAGCGGTTTATAGAATGTATCTACCTACCAAGTTTCACATGTATAGTCCTAAAAGTTTCGGAATAAAATGGCTGTGACATACGGACGGACGGACGGACAGACAGACAGACAGACAGACAGACTGACAGGCAGACAGACAGACATGACAAAACTATAAGAGTTCCGTTTTTGCCATTTGGCTACGGAACCCTAAAAAGCCGAGAGTATCAGAAATTTGCAATGTGACGTTGTAAATAATATATTTTTGTGCGCTTACAAAACGCTGGTTTAACCCTACAAGATAAATCAAAATAATGTACTACGAAATTGTATATAGGTATCTTAAAAGTTGTACAAATATTATATTTATGTGTCTGTCTTCTAAGGATAATCCACAGTATTTTACTCATTTTTATCTTTTATCAAAATTGCCCTTTACAGTATATCAGTAACATGAATATTTTAAGAGATATCAGATATTTAAAATGCAGGCAGAGCGTTAATATCATATCATGGCCATAATTCTACTCATAGTTATAATACAGGGTTTTTCAACAAGAACTTTGTTTTCCAAAACAAAATAAAACAAAGAATTTAGAGGAATATTAATAAAATATTTATTGTATTACAAAAAGTTTGGCAATTATGAATGAAAAATGATATCTGGCAAATGTCCACCACGTCCACGCTGACAGATGTTGATTCTTTCATGGAGGGTCTATTTCGTTAATGACATCACGGATTTTGAGTTTAAGGCTGCAATCGATTCGATTGGCTCCGTATAGACTCTGTCTTTAACATAGCCCCACAAAAAATAATCCAGTGGTGTTAAATCACATGATTTGGCTGGCCATTTAACAGCTGAATTTCGCGAAATGTGAAATGCGATCGGGAAATTTGGTTTGCAATAAATTGATCGTTTCATTGGCTGTGTAACATGGGGCACCGTCCTGTTGAAACCACATTTCAGTGATATCCATGTCATCAATAATAGGCCAAAATTTAATCCTCATCTTCGAAAAAATAAACGGCCCAATCACGCCTCCAGACCACATAGCGCACCACACAGTGACACGTTGAGCATGCAAAGGCTTCTCAATAATTGCTTTAGGATTTTCATAAGCCCAAATGAAACTTGAACCCAACATGAAACATGAATTATACGATTTGAATGGTTGTTCAGCTTCAATTCCTGCACCAGTTGAATCTTGTAAGGCTTCAAAGCCAAATCCTTTCGCAGAATTCGCCATGTTGCGCTTTTGGATAACCCCAATTGTTGAGAACATCGTGAAATTGACAAATTTTGATCTTCTTCAACACTGTGGCTCACGGCGGCGATGTTTTTTGTTGAACGATCTGGTTGAACACGTGTTGGTGTTGGCACATTTTGTACCGAGCCTGTCGACTCAAATTTCGCGACCAAATTCTTAATAGTGTTCTCAGAAGAACGATTATGTTGTCCGAAAATATCACGAATTTTACGAAATGTAACTTTAACAGAACGACCATTTTCATAGTGGATTTGAATTATTTTAATGCGATTTTCGAGCGAAATTGAATTCATTGTAACAATTGCCAAAGCACCTACTACGAATACCGCCAAAAACTAAATGTCAAAACTATCACATTCTTGGTGTTGCCCCAATCGAAAAACAAAGTTCTTGTTGAATAACCCTTTACATTTGAAAGTTTTGTTTAGAATGATTTTTATGTCCTTTTTTACATTAATAAAAATGAATAAATAAGTTCAGTTAATTGCGAATATAAAGTTTTGTTTAACTGTCTCCTCCTTGGTGTAGTGGTCGTAAGCACGACTGCTGAGCAACAGGTCACGGGTTCGATTCCACAGTCGGGCAAAAAGTGCTGTTGGGTTTTTTCTATTATACAATAACAGTCGGAAAATCGGGAGTGGTAGTGTGATACCCCCCTTGCTTCAGAAAGCATGTTATGCGGTTGGTCCCGGCTGGCATTCGTACATTTTGACAGCCGTTCGACCACGCGACCAACAATGCAGTTACAGAATAATGAAACGAATGGGAGTCACAATCTTGTGTTTTGGGGCGTTACCCAAAACACATGAATGTGACTCTTATTCGTTCCTTGAGAAACCGTATGGAAGCAGTCATTAGAGGTGAGGAAAAACATTTATTTTTGGTTTTACGTCTTCTTTTCGAACATTTTACAACATACCTGTTGAAACACGATATACTAAATACGAGTATTATATAATATTTTTACGGAATGGATGGATAGTATTGGATTATATAATTCAACGTGGACAAATAATACTTAGTAGCTGTTATAATTTATAACCTTATCTAGATTATACGTCATCCTGTTTTGATTTATTTTATAGATGGTATGATATAATATTACTGATATTATCATGTTTAATTGTGTTAGGGATGATGCTGAAATCAGATATGCATAGTTGATGGCAGCGCTCTGGAAGTCATAACAGGACTAGCAGCAAAAAATGAACAGACATACAGGGCACAGAATTGCTGCCTCCGGCGACGACTAGTTAGATATTTCTTTTTTGTTAATGAAAGGCTCGTGTGATGGTAAGCGATGATGTGGTCGAAGATAAAGCATACTTAGCTAGAAGTATGTAACATTCACTCTTGACTTAAAGCCCTTGGTTATAGATAGATACACTCTATTAAATTACTAATACGAATTAAATTCTTAGTTAATTATTTCTTATTTAATTATTTAACACGATAATGGGGGTTTTATATCTATCAGTAAACACAGATTTCGGCAGGGTATTCCACTTCTTAGCTTTACACACAATAAAAGTATCCCCAAAACGTTTTGGGTTTATAGGTGGCATGTCCACAGTGGCACATCGCCGTTAGTCCGATGATGGAATATTTCATCATAGATGGCTTGGTGGAGTTAGGTTGTGCAATTCCATAGTTCACTTTTCGAAATGTAATAGATAGAAAATCGGCTTGCAAGATATTCCTGTCCAGAGTTGGGCAAAATTTATTCGAATGACGAACAACGAATAAATAAATTATTTCTATAGTTATTCGCGAATAATAAATAATTTAATTTATTCAAAAGAAAATTATTCGAATGACGAATATTTTTTTTTATTCGTTATTCGATTAATGAATAAAAATAAAACAAAGAATAAATAGCAGGGGTAGCTCATCGTCCGGTAAGGACCAGGCCCGGGTCGACGGCGTGTCGTGTTCCATGCGCGCCTCAAAGAATCGTCAGCATTAGTGACGGAGCCCCATAGGGCTATTGCTTGCCGGGGTTGCGGGAATATTCTAACGAGATACCGCGGCCCCGGAACTTAAAGGCAGCTAAAGGAACATGGTGGGTTTTTAGGCAGTAGAAGTCTGACACTCCCTTCCGCTCCACCCAGAGTGGGAGAAGTCATTCGATGATTTTTCCACACGTAAAAAAAGTACTGTAACACGTTTGATATGATTTGTATTCAAGAAACATACGAAACCGATAATTTGGTGTCAATTCTTTGAGTTCTTTATTATGAGCTGAAACTGTGCATAGAAACTCCATACCAGATGTTGTCTTCACTCTTCAGCCCTACTGGATAGATTAAGGTTTCCTTTACACGTTGCATACATATATACCGTTTGCCGCTACCCGCTACCATTCATCAAATTCCAGAAATCAGGTAGATTATACTAATTGTACCAAATTGCCTTATCCCCTTTTCTTTCACATATTTGAGATCCGCAAAACCATAGTCTCCAAATATTGGTAATGTGATATAAATAAGCTGTAAAAGTTATTTAAAATAACGAATAAAATCACGAATAAATTATTCGTAACTAATTTAGTTACGAATAAATTATTCATGAATGAGTTATTCGCGAATAATTTTAACGCGAATAAATTTTTATTCGAATAATTATTCAGATAGAAATTTATTCGAATAATGCCCAACTCTGTTCCTGTCTGCACAATTATTTACGCTGAGCATAATTCTGGTTCTCACGATGGTAAAATATCTTCCCGTTTCCAGCGGCATGTCTTGCTCTTCGATGAAACTGCACACTTTTATTTATTTATTTAATACTCACCGGAGGTGGCCGCGTCTTGGTGATCCGCATCTTGCCGATGGGCTCGACGGGCACGTGTACGACTAGAGTGCCGGGAGCGGCGGCGGCGCGCCGGTACCAGGGCTCGGCCGGCCCGCGCGGCCACCATGAGCCTGCTGGTGGGGCAGCCAGCGCGCTAATTGCATGGTACTGTTGCCAGCGGGTAAGACCGCTTTCTGTAAGCATAAAATAAGTTAAATGTTTTATTTTCTTAATTAGTAAAAACTAAAAGGTGCTTTTGGGTGACTATGAGCATGTATTTGTTTTTTTTTTGTGTGGGGTGTGTAGGGGTGAGTGTGTAGCGGGTACTTACATGCTTGGTTTCATGGTTCATGCCCCTATGTTTAATATTATTAATATGTTTCCGTCTATTCATAGGTTTTTGAATATAGCCATTTAAATACTCGTATAATATTGTTTACAACCGTGAAAGAAAGCGTAGCTATCGCCCTGTCAGATCCCATTTTGTCGATCTATGCGAATAAATAATAAATAATCCTTTATTTCACCAAAGCGATTACAATAATAAACAACCATAAAAAGTTACAACAATAGGCTTATTCTACGAGGTCCAAAGAAATGGAAAACCCTGACTCCTAAACTAGGAGTAAGTTCCTGTGACTTAGAAGTCAGTGAATCCTCAAAAAGTATGATAAAAAAAGTTTATGCTCCATAGGACGTTAAAACACAAAGCAAATGGTGATAGATACAATAAAAAATTTGGCCAAGTGCGAGTCGGACTCGCCCATGAAGGGTTCCGTAGTAACTATAATAAATATAATATACTTAATATATTTATTTGAAAAAAAAAACAAAAAGCCTTACAAATTTCTTAAAACTAGCTTATTTACAATTTTTACAACTACGCCAAATAACTTTGTTTTTCATAGTATTTGTATGAATTACAAAGTTATATTTGCGGTTTTAGAAAATATACTGTATCTCAAAAACTGCTGACTCGATCTCGTTCAAACCAATTTTGATTGAATGTTTACAATAAGATCTACTACAAGTGGTTTTTTTTAGATTTTTTTATTCATTATTATAGAAGTTAGGGGGGGGAGGGGGGGGGGGACACACATTTTACCACTTTGGCAGCGTATATCTTTTAAACGATTAACTTTATGAAAAAGTCATTTTAAAAACCTTAATGTCATTTTTAAAGACCTGTCTATAGATACCACACACGTATAGGTTTCATGAAAGAAAATATTTTCAGTTTCAGTCCCATGTATGGGGAGCCCCCTTTATTTTAAATATTTATTAAATTATCTCTTAAAATCGGAAAGCGGTTCACAGAATACATCTAACTACCAAGTTTTACATGTATAGTCCTAATAGTTTCGGAATAAAATGGCTGTGACATACGGACGGACGGACAGACAGACAGACGGACAGACATGTCGAAACTATAAGGGTTCCGTTTTTTGCCATTCGGCTACGGAACCCTAAAAAGAACAAAAAATGTAATAGAAAAAAAAAAAACAAAATACAAAATTACAAGAAATAAAAATAATTAAAAAACTAAATCATTATAAATTACTTATTAACTTAGTGGTGAAAAGTGTAAGTGTAGTGTACTTGTGTTTTGTATGTGTTTGAGAGTGTGTGGGTGTGTATGGACGCGTGTGATTGTGCGTGTATGTAAGAGTGTATGTGTAACAGTTTACTGCATATTACCATGCAGAAGATCCTCAGTATCTTCATAGGTAAGTAGTTATAGATAATAATTTCTGATAATTTTTTTTAAATTGGATTCTTGTAGTCGAATATATATTTAATTTTTTATTTAATGAGTTATTATTGTGTTGCTGTTAACATAGAACTGGCGTCTAGCAAACGCAGTTCTTTGGCTTACCTAGGTAAAAATATTATCTTTACGTCTGCCATTGGGTTCCGTTGAGGGGCGTGCAGAGTGTTTGTGTAATGCACTCAGGAGTACGTAAAGTTGCCTGACTGTAAGTACTTTGCTGTCAGCATAGAGCTGCACAGTGGGATACTTTCGTGGACAGCCAAGAATCACCTTCAGCATAGCTCTCTGAGCCCTCTCTAAGCGTATAAACACATTCTGAGTAGCAGTACCCCAAACAGGCAGACAATAAGTCGTAGAACATACTAACATTAGAGCATCATGATCGGCGGAGTTCCTTACCTTCTTGAAAACGTATATCAGCTTACGTATCCGGGAGGTGACTTTATTTATATGGGGATGCCAGTTGAGATGCTAATCAATGAGAATACCCAGATATCTCACACACAAGGATTTTGCAAGGGAAAGGCAGGCACACTGCGATGCGGAACCACAAATGTGTACTTTTAGGGTAAGGGAGTTTGACGGAAACTGATTTGATCTAATGGAAAACGCAACGTATACAGTTTTGTCTACATTTAAAGTGAGCATATTATCGGCTAAACATTTCGTCACACAAGAAAGCGCAGCCTCAGCGTTTTGGTAAGCCTGGGGTCATAACCATCTACAATTAGAGCGGTATCATCTGCTTAAGTAAATACCCTACAATGTTCTAGAGACAGTTTGCAGATTTCATTTATATAAATAAGAAAGAGGGTAGGGTAGGCTGTGAAACGCCGTATTTGAGGAATCTCAACACTTATGTTTTCCGACTTTCACCTTTTGAGTGCGATTACTCGGATAGTCCGCGAATATTTACAGGGCGTGACCACGTATACCGATTCCCTCCATTTTGTCTAATAAGGCTAGGGCAGAAACGGTGTCAAATGCCTTTGACAGATCAAGGAAAATTCCCAAGAAATTTATGTTTTCTATCTAGCGTCCATGCGACATGATTAGACAGGGCCATAACTAGACTTCTGTATTAACTCCATGTCTGAAGCCGTATTGGTTGCTGGATAAAATACTGTTTGCATCAAGAAAGCTGGTCAGATTCTTGTTTAGAATTCGTTTCAAGATATTTGAAAAAGCTGTTAGAATCGAAATTGGGCGATAATTATTGACATCGTCTCTGCACCCAGCCTTGTGAATGGGGTGAACTAATGAAAAATACCTGCACTAATAGACAAATTACAGACATGTGTAATAATTGGAACTAAAACATACCTCGCAGCTTTCAATATTTTAGATGGTATACCATCTGAGACAATGGCGCAATCAGTCGTCAGCCCCAATATATTTGACTCAACATCGCTTTCATTTACCTCCAAGAGGGCCATTGAACCAAACGAATTTGAAATAATCCCAGAACGGGGTTTCACTGAGGGTGAATTAAATTTAGATGCCAGGCTGCTGCCTATATTAACGAAAAAGTTATTTACATGATTCAGAGAAGTAGTATCATCAGTTAGATGTAGCAAATCAAGAGACGGAGAACAATTTTTATTTAAATCTGAGATATTCTTAATAACACTCCAAGTAGCTCTAGCGTCATTTTTTGCATTATGAAACTGTTCTTTTTCATACGTGTGCTTAAGTTTTTAACAGGGAGTTACAAAAATTGGGATAGCAGGTGTAAGTGATTTTTAGTAAATGATTATCACCAGATTTTTTGAGTTTCGAATGCACGCGGTCCCGGTTCCTTATACAACGGAGTAGCCCCGTCGTGATCCATAGCTTCAAATTACTTTCTCTCTTTGGTACTGTATATTCTCGTGTATGCTTTATGAATATGGAAGAGAATTTTTTTATTAATGCATTTGCAGCATCATTACGATACATAGTCATGGTTTTTAATATTTTCTATTGCTGATTCAGAGTCTATTTTTGATCTAGTACGGGTAACATCCATCTTAGCACTCGCGGTTTGCAAAATTAGTTGCAGCGGTTCATGATCTGTTATGGCTGATTCAATAATAAAAGCAGTAGCAGATTTGTTTGTTTTAAGTAAAATATGGTCCAAACAGTTTGTGAGCCGTGTCGGAAAAAGATGCGCTGGTAGAAGACCATTAGAGGCGGCACAGGTTAGATACTCATTCGAGTGACTATCAGTGTTATCAGTCTTAATGTCGATGTTAATGTAACCAATTAAATAAGACCACAGAAGGACTTGCGATTTTGAGTACAATACTAGTACAATACTACTACTACAATCAAGACTATCAATGAAATTTGAGATATTTATAAAAGAAGGGAGTCGATAGATAGCCACTATTGCTACATCCTCAATGCGACAAATAAGACAGTTTGCGTCATCATACAGCGGTCCATAATCATTAGCTTTAATGGAAGATTTGACGTAAATATCAGGCAGGTGCCAGAGCATGTCTATGGAATCGTAGTGGTGTCCACTACATTCTGAGTATAGTGCATTAGTAGAATATCGGAAGCTATTCTTTAGAATAGCTCGTGGAGCGCGCTCTAGCCTAAGCGAGATGGTTAGGCTGGTGCCATTGTCGTTTTACTTGCCGTTCCTCAGACTGATATCTACTCAGTAACTCAACATTGATTGGCACAAGGAATAATACACCATACAGATCAGTGTTGAAATAGTCTTTAGTTTTTTGAACACGTATGAGAATTTTCTTGTCGATGAGTATATATACTTAGGCCAGATAGTGTCTTTCAATAATAGACAAGATAAGGAAGTCGAAAGACGCGTCCAGAACGCTTGGAAGACCTTCTGGTCCCTAAAGGAGCATATGAAGGGAAGTCTTCCTAAAACTTTAAAAAGAAAAATTCAATGACATGTGCATCCTACCCGTGCACAAAATTGGTCACTCACTGAACAACAAAAGTCCAAACTCAAGATTTTCCAGCGGGCGATGGAGCGCAGCATAATATGTGTTAAGCGAACAGATCGCGTTAGCAACACCACCCTGCGCTCCATTACTCAAGTAGCTGATGTTGGAGTAAAAACTCCAACAGAGTGGAGTGATGACGCATATCGTGTCGAAGGGATCAATGAACGCTGTAAGTGACAAGTGTGCGAAAGGCGGGTGCGAGATGGTTAACTATACCATCATAAATGATAGTGTTTTCACACCGCCGCGCCACCGACGCAAGAAACTATATGCAATAGATCTAACAAAGACGAGCGCGTCGGGGCTTGCACCGCGGTTTCGCCAGGACTGGACGTTGGCGCGACAGAAACGGCGACACCAAAGAGGGCGTTAAGAAGAGATAGAGCTACGAGGCCTACTGTGGAACCGAATATTGAGTCTTTTGGCGGTAGTGAGCGAAAACAATTAGTGTCAGATGTGTTAAAACAAGGCGGTGATCACAGCGGAAAAATAAGTTGCCAAATGACGGATGGATTAAAGTGCAACCTAAAAGGTTACAAAATCGTTTTGTTAGGTCAAAAGGAAGGTCAGAGACCTCGCCTCGGTGTACGTTTAAAGCGGCGGATGTCAGTGTTCCTTTTTACATCTATAATGTAAGTATTGAAACGAAGATAGTAGATATAGTGTCGTACATAAAACAAGACAAATTTTGAGGTTTCGTTGCAAAAAATGGATATGAAAAGGAACAAAGGCTACGCGGCTTATTGGTTCTTAATACCTAAACGGGCTCTAAATATTTTTATGGATGAGAACTTATGGCCTATGGGTGTATCTTTCCGTAGGTTTGTTAACTATAGTGGTACAATAAGGTGGAAGCATAGTGAGTTGCCGCAAACCGTCAGTGTAAATTATAATAATACCCGTTAATGGTCAAAACATATTGTAAACACGATATCAATGTATATGGTAATTTTGTGAGTTTAATTGTAAGTCATTAAAAAGGTTGACTATATGTATTCAAAAGTTGTGTGAAACTGCAGATATTATAGCGTTACAAGAGACATGGTTGTTGCCAAATGAGAAAGAAATCTAATTTGGCAACAACCATGTTACTTGGAAATATTGATGTAAGCTTTGGTTTCTTTGGTAAATCGGCTGAAGATACGTCGGCAGGAGTATTGAGAGGTAGGCCATACGGTGGGCTTGCACTTTTGTGGGGAAAGTCTTTATTTACTTCTGTCTCGGTTATACCCTGTATGAGTGACCGCATAGCGGCTGTTAAAATGACTTGCGCTAATCGCTTTTTGTTATTATTGTTTAATGAGTACATGCCGACGGATTCTAACTTAATTGATTTCTGTGAATGTTTAGGTGAAATAGCGGCTATTGCTGAAAGCGTAAATGCTGAATATGTTTATATCTTAGGGGTTTGATTACAATTAATTAATTAATTACAATTATTTAATAGGGAATTACTGAGTTTTTGTAAGGAACAATATTGGATTTGTGCTGACTATAAAAAGCTAGGTATTCACTCTGACACGTACACCTTTGTCAGTGATGTGTGTGGAAGCAGACGTTGGTTGGATCATCTCCTGGTCTCTGAAATGGCGTGGAAGTCACTTAAGAAGGTTGAAGTCTACCATGACATTTATTGGTCAGACCACTATCCACTTGAATTTCAAGTTGATCTGGGGATGGTGGGGCCAGAGGATACTTCGTTACAAGTGACTTACAAAAATAAAAACATTGATAAGGCTATATCGAGAGGAAGAAATGCATCACAAATTAATTGTTTCTATAGTTTATGTCTGGAGAAACTAAAAAATTGATTAGATAGATTTTCCTTCAGAACTGACAGAGTGTTGTGATAATTTTAGTCAAGATAAGAGTCACAGATCTGTAATTGTCAATTTTTGCAAGAGTCTAGTGTCATCCCTTCGGGAAGCAGCTGAGAACAGTTTTGGTTTGGTGAACGATGGTAAGAGACGGCGTGCAGTGATTTGATGGAATAGGTATGTCAGGGGCGCGCATGGAGATGCAAGGAAGGCCTTTCTGAACTGGGCTGGCATGGAAAACCTCGTAATGGTAGGTTATTTGTAGAGATGACTGAGACGCGCAAGGTATTTAAGCAGAGGTTGAAATTTTGTCAGGATAATGAGGACCAAATCAAAATGAACAAGCAAGCGACTGAACATGAGCGCAAGCATTTCGAGAACTTTTGAAAATCCACACAGAGGTTAAATCCTAAGCCTAGGGTTCCGGTGAGTGTGGATAGAGTTGAAAAACCTGAGGAGATTGCGAATATGTTTAGGAGGCATTTTGAGGTGGATCCACGTCAGGTTGAAGAGCAGGTGCGTGTCGCTGAGGGCCTCATGTCTGGAAAGCCAATAAACATTTCGGAAAAGGAGATTAAGGATGTTATTAACACGTTCGCTGACAGTACGTCGTTAGGCGGGACATTAAAATAGTGCGTTATGACAGTACCTACGTCGAGGGACGGGTCACTTATTTTTAAGAGTTCGTCGTCTCACGATAATCTTATGAGCCGAGACTGTCCATTCCTGATGCACTGGTCCCGCAGGCATGTCTGCGGGCCCGGTGTTAAGGAAAAATATATGAATTAAGAGGAGACGATATTTTAAAGTTAATTTATTTTGTTGAATTCATTTTGTTACTTATATAGTTGTATAAGTATTTCTGTTACTAACACATTATGGATTTTCTATATCCGAAATAAAGTATATATTATACTTATTATTATTATTAAAAAAAGCCAAGCTGAAGTTGAAGTGGCCTGGCCACGTCGCACGAATGCAACCGGAGAGGTGGGCAAAGATCGTCACCCATTGGACGCCTGAAGGAGAACAACGCCGTCGAGGTCGACCACGGCTCCGCGCCGGTGGGGTGACGATCTGAGCATGTTCGCGGGGCAAACATGGTCAGAAATTGCCCAAGATAGAGAGGTTTGGAAGGAAAAAGGGGAGGCTTTTGCTCGGCATTGAGACACAACGTAGGCTAAGAAAAAAAAAAATAGTTTTCTTGTGCGTTTAAAGAGTGCTTCAATTTGCGCTTTCCATGCTAAATGCTCATCAATTTGTAGACCTAAGTATTTTATGACCGACACTTGCTCAATTAGCGAGCAGACGCAGCTTTCATTGTTATGACTAAGTACTAAAATACGTAGTTTAATTTGCACACCCTGTTCTGGTGCAGAACGATCAGTTATGCTAAAAGTCATGGATTTAGTTTACCCAACGTCTAGACTTAGTAAATCATTTTGCAGCCAAATAGTAAACTTTCCAAGTTCCTCCTGAGCCACACACACTACATCACTCCAGGTTTTAGTATGGAAAATTATTGTGGTATTATCGGCGAAAGTAAACATGCTGGCATTTCTAAGTAGCCCTTGACTTTTAAGATCTTTAGACTGATAACAGAATTAGCCTTAGGTAGTAAGTAGTTGGTCATGATTTCTCTATTAAGCCGAATTAAACTTAAAAAATATATATACATATAACAACCAGTATTCTGCTAGGTTAAAATTGCTATGACTATGAATGTGAATGAAAATGTTTGCGCTGCAGTAGGAGTATAACATACTGCTATTTTTTACATTTAGGAATGAAAACTACGGCGGTAGTAACAATAGTCTAATGAAAATATAATATTGATATAAGGACACTGTATTAATTGCCTTTTTTATCAGATCGGTAAGTTCACAGTGACATTTTGAAATGGCGCAATATGATTCGTATCCAGAGTTTGAGAGGCGGATAACGTAATAATATGATCGATCGACTGATTGGATTGGCTGATTCTTGTTGACTGCTCTTGGTTCTTTGATATTTTGTGGTAATACTAGTAGATCAAATCGTAACGAGCAAGATAAAAATTATCAAATCATTTTGGCCACTTCCGACTGTAATACAACAAAAATAAAGTGTAATGAAAAAATGTGATTTCTGTTTAATTCAGTTTGATTCCTTTCCTCGTGTCTCTAAGTTTGGCCTAGAAAATGGTTTATCGCTGATTTTATTCCTTATGCTGTAATTCTCACTATCGTATAATAAGAGTTCAAGGAATGGGACCCTGTATCTTGGCAAACAAAGGCAATGAACGAGGCCAATCGAGTTTTAATCTGGGTGTTTTGTGGAAACTTTCGACACCCTTATCAAGTGATAATTTTTCGCGCTTATCTTATTTATCAATTACGAGTTTTCGCAAGTACGTTTACTCCTCACAGGAGGAATTTGAGTTTTTGTCCAGGCATGAAGAAAGATCACCAGATAACTATGCTTCTAATCAGACTATTGTATTTTACGAGTATCCAGTGCATGTCTGTAGCATTCGCTTTATACACATATGACTAAACAGTAAAATTATATTTACTGTAATCATTGCAAGAAGCTTGAGAGAGATACTTTCACACATTTAGAGAGGTTCTACGTAAAATAAGTTTAAGTGAATCAATTGATAGTGTGTTAGTTACTAATCAAACAATCTGCCTGGCTCAGATAGTTATGATCAGATTGGATACAAATCTGTTTTTGAAAACATGTTTTCCGGGGTAATGACAAATGATAGACGGGACCGATTGGTTCATTTGCTTTACCAGATCTCGAGAAGGAAGTAAGAGTCTACAGGGCAATATTCAAATAAGAAGGACAAGATAAAATAATTGTTGATCTTTACTTGTCGCTTTCTGTAGAATATTTAGTTGGTGATGAAAAAAGACTAATTAGTTTATTAGGGGCTATCTCATTTTCCTTCTTCTCATGAAGATGTTTACGATACATTATAGTAACAATTATATTTTAAAATCATCATTTTACCAATGTTCATCCACATAGATAACCCTCTTGTATATATTTACTTCTGGACTATCTCTACTTCTGTAAACTATGTGTACACTTGAATAAATTTATCTTGCAGCTGTTACAACTTAAGCATAGCCTCCTAGTGCTTACAGCACTCGTAGAGCAATAATAAGTTGGAAGTATGTAATAATGAGATGGAATACTAGCAGTGGCCAAATCTCAAAATGTTTGACAACAGCTTTTCAAAGTGGTTTCTGATTGATGAATGCATTTAAAAGAAAAATGAATAGTAACCGCTGGCAAAGAACGCAGTGGTAGATCCCAGGCCGCAGTTGGAGCAGTCGCTGTCGGTATCTTGAACCTCGTGCTCGCGCGCCCACTGGTCCGTGGCGATGGCCTCTTTGCAGAACTTCGCCATTAGGTCCTCGTTACCTGTGCAACCGTTTGTTCTGTCAATGGACATGCATGGATAAGCATCTGATTAGGCAAATAATAGTTTATGATAAGCCAGTCTAATTTAATTGAAAGTACTCTGAAGGTCAAAGTTTGGGCGTTCGTTTTCAAGAGGTATAATTCTGTACAATACTTTCAAATTAATTTTATTTCTATCAAGCATGGTATTATTATTGTCACATTAAAATAAGTGCATACATGTTTTGCTAAAAATTGCTAGCATGTTAACTTATACGACTATCACATCATATCATAATATGTAGGTATTATTAAAAAAAGTTAGTCGGGTTTTTAGACTTTTTTTCCAACTTTTTAGTTTAAATATTAATTAACATTTTTTTTTGTTTTTCCGGTTATGTCAAATTGGCACCCCACCGGATTCAGGAAGTGAAAGAGCCAAGTCCATATTTATAAACTTTTTCATTGTATTATTTTATTAGTATTACGCTAATGATAATCATGATATACCTACCTTTTTGAAATCCTTGTGTTGAGTCCTTTAAATTGATACCCATATTGTAGAATTCGATTTTTTTTTTTGTTTAGTACAATGGCGTCGCACAGCCGCCATGTTTGATTTTTTTAACGTCACCTATCTAAGAACACTTGGCCTGCTAAGACAAATCTAATAATAACTCAATTATGTAAATCCGTTCAGTGGTTCTGGAGATATGAGGTACTTTTTTTTTTTTAACTTGGTAAAATTATCAAATAAGTCCTCCCACTCCGGGCAGGGTGGGAGGGACTGTCAGACTTTTACTGACTAAAATCCACGGTGTTCCTTCAATAACCCTTTACATACCGGGGCCACGGTAACGGGATGAGTCCCACGACCCCGGCAGGCTTCGGCCCTCTGCAGAGGGGGCCTCGTCATGTTGCTGACGCTCTTTGAGGCGCGCGTAGAACACGACGCGCCGTCGACCCGGGCATGGTCCATGGTCGGACAGCGAGTTGCCCTTTACTCGCTGTCCGCATGCCCGCGCCTACGGTGGCCGGAGATCGTCGGCCGACGTCCGACGCCGTGGGCGTCTACCACTGCGGCTGGGCTGGAGGGAGGACGCCATCCTCTCCCTCACGCGGCCCGCCTCCTCCTTCGGAAGCATGACTGCTTCGCAGAAGGAGGCGACCGCTTCCCACTCCCTCTCGCCCCGCAGCATGGCCTCGACCAATGCCGGGCGCGAGAGGTCTCCGCCTATCGCCGCCGTGAGGACACGTCTGTGCTCTGCCCAGGCGGGGCAGTCTTGCACCGTGTGCTCTACGGTGTCCTCAGGGCGACCCTCGCAGTGGTGACACCCAGGCGTTTCCTCCTTTCCCATCAGACACAGGTACCTCCCGAAACTTCCGTGTCCGGTGAGGACCTGCGTCATGCGGTAGGTCAGGACGCCGTGACGCCGATCTAGCCACTCCTCAAAGAGGGGTCTTACCGCCGCAATTGCGGCGTGCCCGAGATATGAGGTACTTAATAAAAGATATTACATACATACATACATATGTACAAGATACGCGCGAAACACATAACCCTTCCTTTGCAGTCGGGTAATTATTGTTGGAGCATGTTTAATCTCTATAAAGTCTTTAACAGAATAAAAATGTTGTGAATTTAGCCATGATTTAATTTATGCTTTAGAGGTCAATGTTTTAAAATTATTGGGTATATTGTTATAATTAGTAATGAGTATATTACTTTGTAGTACCCATGTTTAAAAAAGCATGAGTTTTGTCGGTTATAGGGTTGATAGAAGTATGTATGTGTTTTTAGAAAATTGTGTGACTAAATTAAATACTTTGTTGTTTACATCAACCTAAATGCGTGGTACTTGTTGCAAAGTTTATCAGACTGACCAGATATTGATAAAAGTTGATAAGGAGATAACTTACGTACACCTCACGTTAACACGCCACGGATCAATAGTGTTATTATAGTAATAAGTTATATACTTGAGTACTACCTACTGGTATCTAACATTGTAACAGTTATGATGAAAACCGCCCACTTAGGAAATACATGATAAGTTTTTTGATGAATTGTTTCCTAGGTTGGAAATACCTACTATGATTGTCATATTGATTGTAATACATTACTGAGTATTCAAAAATAAAAACTGCCTTATGACTGGTATCTTACGATTTAGCACTGTAGTGGCGTCATATATTTTTAATTCCAATCTGTTTTTTAGTTGTTATCTGAGGCATGCTAATGGATTGGGACTGTAATGCAAGTTGGCTTATATTTATACCCCACTGAGCTTTGATTTTTGTACGCTGAGATTAATATTAACTTTTAAGTAGTTATGTTTTTCATTATCATAACTAAAAGAAAACATATGTAATACTTTAAACTTAAAAAAAAAACTACATTAATTAAAATGTTTTTTACTTATTCCGAATATGGGTTTGATATGAAAAATTGTCTGGCACTTTACGTCACAGCGGTTATTTAATTGCACTACTTAAATGTCCTTACTTTGGTATCGTTCGTCAATCGGTAGAGCAGTAGAGCTCATTAAATTCTAAGTTGAGCTACACTATTACTGATACCTGCACTTTGTGGACGGATCCACTTAAATCTGTGAGTGGACCCGTCAAACAAACTGAGGTTAAAGTATTTTGAATAACCATGAAGTTTTTTGGCGCTCTTTTAAGAAAAGTTTGTATTAGTGTTAATTCTTAGGGTAGCCAACTAGGAAATAACATGTGAAATTGTAATTAATATTGCTGCAATATAAATAACATTCATCATAATAATTTATAGTCAGATGGTAGGTCTCAACAGAGTACAGGTACATATTTCCTCATTTAATATAATATTGTAGGTTTCAGTAACAATTAATTTAAGTACTGGAAAAATAAATCGTAAGTAATAATTGCATAAAACAATATTTTTGCAAATGAAAATTACTGCACCAAGTTAAGCTTCTTGTAAAAAATATGTACAAACACTGATAAGTCTTCTCGAATAGAGAAGGTGGGATCGGGCTGAAGAGATACTCGAGCTTGTGCATGGGGAAGTCCGCCTCGTCACTGCGGCGCTTGACGAAGTGACGCACCTCCGCCTCGCGGGACTCGAAGTGCGGCTCGATGTGGCGGCAGTATAGCCTGGTGGAAATGTTATAGATGAGGTCAACGAGCGTGTCTAAAAAATGCTTGATCACTCTTGGTTTAAAGGCTGACGAGTGATAAGTATATGGTATCCCTACCACATATTAGATAGATAGATAGAATATACTTTATTGTACACCAATAATTGAATCACACTTAAATAACAATATTGTAAAAAATTGGTTACAATGGCGGTCTTATCGCTGAGAGCGATATCTTCCAGACAACCTTTGGAAGGACTTTATGAGCTTTAATTAAAATGGGGAGGGCTATATTAGTGTACTACTGTACAAATATTCATTAATAACGGAAAAACTAATAAAAATACAACAAATATATATATATAAATACAATACATAAGTACATAAAATAAATAAATATATAATGTGTTCTTTAACATCGTGTGGAGAAAGCAAAGGAATAATCATAAGTTTGAAATAAAATGATTGGCAACAGAGAGCGGTTATATTAAAATACAGGCATTATGTGTGTAAGGTTATAAGCATATAATGATCCTGCATATATAAGCCGCCTGGAGCTATATTTGTAAAATTATAATAAAACCTATATTGAATAAAATTATTTTTTATTTTATTATTAATATCTTAGCATGCATTGTCATGCAAAATAAACATGTTCATGCAATATTACATCCGTCTGCAAAATTTGACCTGTACATATTGTATTGGTAGTGAAACAAAAGCTTGTGAAATTAAAACATCTACCAAACACGAAACCATTGTCAAGCACTCTGATGCAGATGGTGGCATTCGTTCAGAGTACGAAATAAATACCATTACACAGTTTTGCTAGGTATTAAAATTTTCCCATGAATGTTCTTTAAAAGGATTACTTACATCCGATTCTAGGAATATTAACGAAATATTTTCCTCATATCTGCATGACCTTTATTGACTTTATAAATAGGCGATAAGGTGATTACCAATCAGGGTTGACGGCGTATTCAGTTCTGGACAGTGATTTCCAAGCTTCGGCGGCTATTTCCCTTGAGAAGGCGGCTTCAGGTACTGCATGTACTCTATTGTTAAGGGGTAGTACCACCACCGCGGTATAATGGTTCAGAACTCTCTTCCAAAAGTATTGCCTCTTTTCCAGAATGGCTCTCATTCCGTCATCATAAATCCCTTTCCCATACATCGTGATGTTGCCTTTGTCTTTATCTATTATCACCATTTTGCGAAACTAAAAAGTATGTTAAAATAATTAAGGTTAGAGTTCATGGACAGATAAAAAATTGAAGAAAAACAAGTCTAAGCCTTTACCTTCATCCATTCTTTCGGATAATATCGCGGCTTATGATTCTCAGCCGGCTGCTCCAAATCCAGGAGGTCCACTGTCCGATATCCAGGTTTTAAAATGTCGCCGTCGAACTGATAAAAAACAAAGATCATGAGTCACGTAATGTGTTTGGAAATGACGCATGTTGAACCTACCCACAGTTTTATCAAAATGAGAATTTAAAGTGGGAAACTCAAAGGTGCGATCTAAATGTAGATAGAATTATACATTGGGTTTAACATAAGCTTAGTTAACATTTGATTTGATTACAGAAACACAAGTAGGTGTTCAAAATGTGTGCAGAGGTGGATGCAGCTCCACACCGTATATGTTTACGTTTTTAGTGGGTAATACTCAATTTTAAGTAATATTGTTACTAGCACCATGGACTCTGTCTGAAACTAAACTAAACAAAAATAAGATATTTTTTGTTCTTCTTTTTTTATATTCTTATTTACTAGTTACCTTTAATTTAATTTAACGTTCATTTAATTAAATTCAAAATACTTGTATGGGTGTGATGTACACTAACCGTATGTTTGACGTTGTCATGTATGACGATATTGCCTCGATGGTCGACGAGGATCAGAGACCCTCCCGCTCCAATCTGTAACATAGACGATGTGACTTCCATCACGGTGCCTGCTCAGCGAAGTGTTTATTGAAGTAAAACGCCTCATGGTGCCTCCTTTCTCGACGTGTCCTTGTTTCCATATTTTATCAAATAAATGGATTAGGTCAAGGAATGCGTGTTTTTTTCTACGTAACGTTATGACAAATCAGTGGTATCATGCGAAAGAGAACAGCGGCAAAGTAATAGTAATAAAAAACTAAAAGATATCTATCAAGTATATTTTAAAGAAGGCCTTGGTCTGAAGGACATTTCATTCATGTTTTAAACAAAACAGCAGCTATTGACTGGGCGTAAACCCTAGCGAGAGTTAAGTATGAGTACACTTGGAACGCTAATCTCTTCGTACCTACTATTAAGAAGTAATTAAACATTTCTACGAACTACATAATATTAATTGGTAGACGTCATTGTATTAAGATGCAATCTGTTTTTGCCATTTTATATACCTACATAATAAATCATTTAACGTTAAAAACTGCATCAGAGGTAATGTGAGTTACGTGCTTTGTCCCTTTAAAATATTGATAACTTGTTAAATCATTCCTTTGGAATGACTGTAACGTGAAACTTATACCTACAATCAATCATTCAATACCACCAATATAAAGGGGCATGCTCCATATTTAACCGACTTCAAAAAAAAGGAGGAGGTTCTCAGTTCGTCTTGAACATTTTTTTCTTTTTTTATGTATGTTACCTCATAACTCAAAGATGGCTGGACCGATTTGGAAAATTATTTTTTGTTCTTTCTAGTTGGTCCCATTGTTATCACGAGAAATGTATAATGGAGCAATCGAGGGAACTCTTTAAGTATTATAGGCACACCTATAATTTTGGGTATTTCTTATAGTACCTTGTGCAGTTGCTCTCGAAAAGCACCATTTGGGGAAGTGGAACTGATCCCCCAATTGAGACTGTAGATGGCCACCGAAACTACTCAATAATAAGTATTTCGTAGATTGCGATTCGATTACTTGAATATGGATGTTAAGCACTTTATGCTCGTTACAGTGCATATGGTGAAGTAGAGCTGATGGTGATGTACCAGGAGAACTCCTTAAAAATTAACGGCTCTGCATCGGGAAAAGCAATATTTTGTAAAAGGTAATAAGTAGTTGACATTTTGGCTTTTGTAACTAGATAAATTACAAACCGACCCACTAAAAAGCTTGAAAGAAACTTTTTAGCAAAAATAAAAGTTTTTTAGATATGAATATCTGTAGCTGGAGCTACATTGGGGTGAGGTACGTAAGCGATTTGATATTTTTTGCGCTTATAAGTAAGCAGAAAAGAATGAACTGCCGTTATAATAATATTAATTAAACATATTAATTTGTTAGTCATTTATTTATTTATTTATTAAAACTTTAAGCAACACAAAAAGTACAAAGGCGGACTTGATGCCATAGGCATTCTCTATCAGTCGACCATGGGTGGTGAAGGTGCATAAAAAAATAAACTGAGCAGAGTAGATAATATATTCAAAGTAAAAGTACATATTTATCATAATATATACCAAAAATATATTATAAATATTATTAATATATATTATGTATTAATAAAAAATCATAGAAAGAGGGTTATGAAAACTCTGCTTCCACTATTTGTTTTGAAAATAATCCCGTAACTTTCTCTTAAACGCATATTGACTGGTGGCCGTCCTGATATCAAGAGGTAGTGCATTCCACAGAAGAATGGATGTATATAAAAGAAAGAATGAATAAAATCAGAAGTATGAGAAGGACAGAGTAAGAGAAGATTATTGGAAGAGCGCAGACTTTTAGCATGTGGAAAACATAGAAATCGAAAATGAGAAATAAGGTAAGAGGGAGGGTTAGGAGAGTTTAGTAAAGAAAAAAGCGTAGTCAAGGAGTCAAGGCGCCCAAACTACTCTGGCGAATGGGCATCCATTTGAGCTCGGCTCTGTACCTTATTCTGCCATATACGAAATTATGATAGGTATATTTGTTTTTTTGTGATATGTAAGATTGTAAATGAAGCTCATAAATAATGCATGCTGTGTTCACTATTTTAGGTAATGCAGTGTTGCTTTTTTTTCAGTTATATTATTGTATTTAATTGCATTTGTATAATCGGATTTGTGAACCATAATAAAAGGGAAGCAGTCTTTACTGGGTTGTTAGTAGGTTGTGGTGGATGGATGGGCAGTTACTCCATGTAATCCGGGGTTGCTAGAATGTTCTAACGAGATACCGCGGCCCCGGAACTTAAGGGCAGCTGAAGGAACAGGGTGGGTTTTTAGTCAGTAGAAGTCTGACACTCCCTTCCGCTCCACCCAGAGCGGAAGAAGTCATACGACGATTTTCCCACCAGAGAAAAAAAATGTAACACACTAATAAGTAGCTACGCCTGGTTAGACATTTTTTTTTTTTGGTTTGGTAAAATCGTCGAATGACTTCTTCCGCTCTGGGTCTGGTCTGGTAAAAACCCACCCTGTTCCTTCGGCTGCCCTAAATTTCCGTGGCCGCGGTAACTCGGTAGAACTTTCCCGCAAACCCCGGCAGACGCCTGGTTAGACTGGAAGCCGACTCTTATATATAGTTGGGAAAAGGCTAAGCATTTGATGATGAATATAAAACACACTTATTACATAGGTATGTACTTAGTACCTACGATACCGACGCCTTAGAGTGAAAACCTCGTAAGTGAAAAAGGAGTAACTATTCAGGCGGAAGAAAAATCTGCGTGCTATAAATTTTTGTACGGTTTCTTTTATGTTTTTTTTTATTTATTTAAATGTAAATTTAACCCGTTTTTATATCCAGAACTGTTCGATATTATGTAAAATATGAAAAATATTATACATAATATCGAATAATTCAGAAATGCATAATCCATGGCCTGATTACGCTAAACTGACGATGCGATGCGATGTTTACGAGGTTCTCACTTACTTTCATAGATAGCGTTTCGAGTATCGAATGAACATATTAGTGAGATCAGGATGTGCATTAATTTCTGGAAACGCAAAAAAAAAATTGGACAAAAATGTACTCCCGAGGTTTTCACTCTAAGGCGACGATACGTCTCGCTCTTATGAACTAAGTTCAATTCATAATCCAGTGATATTTACCTGATGATAAGGCAGGATCAATTTCAAATGGTCGATGGGGATGTCCACGCCAGCTACTCCTAACAACCGGTTGACTGGATACTGCGGAAAGACGTATATTCTAAGTCCATTTTGTATTTTTTTTTAAATGTCACTATCAATATGTTTAGAATTCACATTACTAGCAATCTCGTTAACCCCTCCAACTAAGCTAAATATGCTTGTGCCTGGAGTGGGTTCACGGCAACATAGTGTAATGGGTGGGGTTCGGACTCGTGACCTCTAGATCACAAGTTCGACACCTTAGACATTAGACTAATGACGCTTCAAACTATTAATGAACTTCACTTAGTGTGCTGCAGGTCTTTTTTTAAGGATAGGATATCATCCAATGACTGCCACCCGATTTAGGCGAAGCGGGAGGGTGTGTCAGACTTTTACTGACTAAGCCCGGCCGCAGACGTTCGGTTTCCGTATTAGGTTTCCTGATCAGGAAAAAACCTGAATGCTCTGCTTACATACAAAATGTTCAACAAGGCGCACATCATTCGTTTTTTTTTTCCGTTCGGAATTGTTCGCCTTGTCGAACATTTTCCTTTCCGAATCTGAATTCCTGATCAGGAAACCTAATACGGAAACCGAACGTCTGCGGCCTGGCTAAAACCCATCCGTGTTCCATCATATACCCTTGGTGTTCCGAGGCCGCGGTAACTCTTTCGAACTATTCCGCAACCCCGGCAGGCAACGACCCCCTTGTGGGCCCCGACAATTTTGCTGACACTCTTTGAGGCACGCGTGGAACACAACGCGCCATTTACACGGGCCTGGTTTCAGTCGGGCGGCGAGCTACCCATTGCTCGCAACCCGCAGGCTCACGCCTACGGTGGCTGGGAGTCACCCTGCGACTCCCGACGCCCGGAGCGTCTCTAGCGGCTGGGGCGCAAGGGCTGAGAGGGCCTTGAGACCCGCCTCCCTAGCTTCCACGTCCTGAGGACGGGTGCGTAGCCTGTGGTGTCTGGTGTACCGGCGTCGCACAGTCTTGAAAATAGTTTCGCGTTTGACCACTATCTCACCTGATGGTAAGTAAAGTTATTTAATAATTAAAAATAAACAAAATAATCCCCTGATAACTTCTTTCTTACCGTCCTCGTAGAGTTTCTTTGATTTTCCTGTAAACAAATTGTGGTTATTATTAGAATTTAGATTAGCTTAAGTTATCATTGCAATTATGAATACCAAACTAGATTACATTTAATTAGTTAAGTTTGTGTCTATAGGTAACATGTTTTTTTTTATTTTTAGAATCGATGCAATGAAACTTACCTCGTCTAGCTGTTTTGTAATATTCTGAAAATTAAAGGGAGACATATTATAATTCGGTTTGATAATGTCAAGGTAATTATTATGGTTC
The DNA here is from genome assembly GCA_943138885.2 of Tholera decimalis. Classification (NCBI taxonomy): domain Eukaryota; kingdom Metazoa; phylum Arthropoda; class Insecta; order Lepidoptera; family Noctuidae; genus Tholera; species Tholera decimalis. Next base: position 11,138,650 of record OW964562.2, on the reverse strand, counting down.
AAATTAAATATTTGAAGACCTCACCTCGCTAGTAATATGGTCAAACACTGGAACCGAAACGCTTATTTGCAATCTGTAATTCAACTCCTCTCCTTCATAGTAATGTCCATATTCATCCTAGAACAATGTATTTTCAGAAAGTTCATTACTCTTTATGATGTACATGAAATTGCATTTTATTAATATACATATTATTTACATATTTATTATTGGATCATAGACAGCTATGAATATAAAATAAAATATAATAATTTTAATATGGCGATTTTTTTATTATATTACATAACTTTATTATATCGTTCCCACTGCTGGGTCATAGACCTCCTCTGTATGAGGGGGAATGGGCCGTAATCCACCACGCAGGCCCAGTATGGCTTAGTGAACGTCACGTCTTCGGATTTTTCAGTCTTCGGAAATGCCAGTTTCCTCACGGTGTTTTTGTCTTTATCGTTTTAAAAGCAGCGGGAACCATTTCAACAACAGAAAATTACACAAAGAAACGTGCCTGGGTTCAAGCCGGCGATCTAAATAGTATTTTGCTTTCACTTCAATTCGCTTTAAATGTGTTATGACTTATGTTGGTAATATCAACCAAAAAATTGAAAATGTGTGACATATACTAATAGGCACAGGACTTAATACGCACATAATTAACTTGGTACATCCAGTCTTTGTAGAGCTGCGACTCGTTGAGCAACTTCTTCTTGTTCCTCCTCAGATCTTTGTATCTATTGAGTTGCTCCATATTCTCTTTAGATCTCCAGTATACCTCTCCTCTTCTGGGATCCTGTAGTGAGGAAAATTAATTGCTTTATACGACGTGACAATCTAGAGGTAAGCAACAAGATTATCGACCGAAGTCAAAATCAATTTTTGCAGGCTAAGGTATACTCTTTATTGGAGGTACACCATTACAGATAAATAAGGTTATAAATATAGTTTCAGTTATTTAGTGGCATGGGTTTGGGGAGGTCATGTCTGCCGCCGCCTATGTAGATTGTGGAACTTCTCTGAAAAATGGCATGAAGAACTAAAACATAGTAACCCATAACACAGATTACTCTAGCTTGGGAGTCAGCAGACTCACATTTTGTATATTTTCTTACTTATTTTATGCTCCAAAAAAGTATGTACTCATTAACTATTGTAATATTTTTTGGCTGTTAATAAAGTTATAAAGTATTTATTTTTACTCCCGATGCGCTCGCTCTTGACTTCGATTACGCCAGATGGTAAGCGATAGGTGAGGTCTACGAAGGAACGAGCGAGGAATTTTACCAACGGGGCCTATTCCCAAGAGTAGTACAGAACAGGATGAATCAAATAATTAATGAATAATGATTTTCATCAAATTTTTTCAATATAATAATAATAATAATATATATCAGTCAATGGGCTGATAGCTAAAAGCTTCGACGACCATCTGTCGAAGCTGGCTTTGCACAGCTGGATAAAGGGCCTGATACAGAAGGCAGTTCTCCTCGATACAGCTCGTATTGTGAGGAGGTTCCTTTCTCTGGAGACCTAACCACCGGTAGCTTGGACCCCGTTCCCGATACCAGTGGACTGCCATTTTTTATATTTTTAAATGTTTTTTTATTGTCACTTTTTTATAGAAAAATATTTAAAAATGTAATTTTTGAGAGGTATATAAAATAAATGAAATAATAATAATAATAATTTCCACAACTTTTTCACACAACGCCATCTAGTCCCAAACTAAGCAGAGCTTGTGGTATGGGTACTAGACAACTGATAAACATACATATATATTTCTAAATACTAATATTGTTTATCTTTCTTGACGGCACAATATTTTGCATTTACATTAGTTGATAATACAATCGGTAAATCTACATCAGACTTAAGATATCCGGGAAAATGCGATTACAGTGTAATCAAATAGACTTTCCTCGTCATAATTATGTCTCGTGCTACAAACTCTATTGAATAAAATTGGAGTCGGACTTTGTAATTGTAAGGGAATTTGTAAGGGATTGCAATTGGAGAAAACAACTTCGATTGCAATTGGACAAAAAAAATGCATCCGGGCAATGTGTGGATCCCATTTTTTAGATAGTTGTAAACCATTGTTTTGAAATCATAAAATACTGTACTTAGCATGTTATTGCGGCGGTAAGACCCCTCTTTGAGGAGTGGCTAGATCGGCGTCACGGCGTCCTGACCTACCGCATGACGCAGGTCCTCACCGGACACGGAAGTTTCGGGAGGTACCTGTGTCTGATGGGTAAGGAAGAGACGCCTGGGTGTCACCACTGCGAGGGTCGCCCTGAGGACACAGTCGAGCACACGGTGCAGGACTGCCCAGCTTGGGCAGAGCACCGACGTGTCCTCACGGCGACAATAGGCGGAGACCTCTCGCGCCCGGCCTTGGTCGAGGCCATGCTGCGGGGCGAGAGGGAGTGGGAAGCGGTCGCCTCCTTCTGCGAAGCAGTCATGCTTTCGAAGGAGGAGGCGGGCCGCGTGAGGGAGAGGATGGCGTCCTCCCTCCAGCCCAGCCGCAGTGGTAGACGCCCACGGCGTCGGACGTCGGCCGACGATCTCCGGCCACCGTAGGCGCGGGCATGCGGACAGCGAGTAAAGGGCAACTCGCTGTCCGACCATGGACCATGCCCGGGTCGACGGCGCGTCGTGTTCCACGCGCGCCTCAAAGAGCGTCAGCAACATGACGAGGCCCCCTCTGCAGAGGGCCGAAGCCTGCCGGGGTCGTGGGACTCATCCCGTTACCGTGGCCCCGGTATGTAAAGGGTTATTGAAGGAACACCGTGGATTTTAGTCAGTAAAAGTCTGACAGTCCCTCCCACCCTGCCCGGGGTGGGAGGACTTATTTGATAATTTTACCACGTTAAAAATAAAAAAAAAATAAAAACATGTTTATATATTTTTAAAACGTGTGTTTTTGTTAGAAAATATTATAACTTATTTAAAAAAAAAAACAGTTACAAAACAAATAGCAGAACACGACTTGAACACGACACAAAGATACATTCAAATTACCACAAATAAAGTTAAAGCTATTTAAGAGAAATATATACTGCATGGCAATTCTTATATTTAACCATTTGTCAAATAACATTGCGGCTATTCAAAAGATCAGTATAGAAAATATAGAAAAGTTCAGATGGTTATTAGAAAAATACTATTATAGTGTTCAAGAATACTTAGAGGATAAGTCACTAGTAATAAAATAAAACAAATCAACAGTTGTTCGAACATAATATGCTACAATTACAATACCATTAATATATTATTATTAAAGTACAATTTCAATGTTATAAATTAATAAGTTTAGATCTATATTTTTTTATTTCTAATTGTAATTATTTATAAGATAATACTTAAATATAAACTTTGTGTTTATTTTATAAGACATTTGTACGCCATATCATGGGATTGTAACATCTATTGTACCATATTCTGACAAATACATATTTTCATTTGATTTGTTTTGATCGATATACTCTTTATTTAACCGACTTCAAAAAAAGGAGGTTTACAATTCGTCTTGAACTTTTTTTTTTATTTTTTTTTATTTTTTTTATGTATGTTACCTCGTAACTCGGAGACGGCTGGACCGATTTGAAAAATTCTTTTTGCGTTTGAATGTTTATAGTTTCTAGTTAGTCCCATTGTTACGAAATCAGGATCTGATGATGGGATCCTGGAGAAATCGAGGGAACTCTTCAAATATTATAGGCACACCTATTGCGTTTTGGGTATTTCTTGTAGTACCTTGAGCAGTTGCTTCTGAAAAGTACCATTTGGGGAAGTTGAACTGATGATGAAGACCACAGATGGCCACTGAAACTCCTCAGTAATAAGTATTTCGTGGATTGCGATTCGATTACTTGAGTACGTATGTTAAACACTTTATGCTCGTCACAATACATATCGTGATGTAGAGCTGATGGTCAAGTACCAGGAGAACTCCTCAAAAATTAACGGCTATGCATCGGGAAAAGCAAAATTTTATAAAAAGTGATAAGTTGTCGACATTATGGTTTTTGTAACTAGATAAATTACAAACCGACCCAATAAAAAGCGTGAAAAAAAATTTTTTTGCAAAAAATAGAACCGACTTCCATATCAAAACACTACAAAGGCAAAAATAACTTTAATTTCGGAAGGCGGTGTCTTTAGTTTTGTATATATTTTCGTTTTTGACACCGCCTTCCGAAATTAAAGTTATTTTTGCCTTTGTAGTGTTTTGATATGGAAGTCGGTTATATTTTTTGCAAAAAAATTTTTTTTCACTGTCTTGTTGTACACCATAACAGAAAACAACTAAAAAAGAGAAGTTGACCTCTGAGTTTGTTTGATGTTTCTTGTCAGGGTAGACAGGAAACATTGGCCTCATCTAGTTTACATTCGCGAAAAACAAATGACATGTAGAAGTGTTAATTATAACCTATTTGTCATATATATAAACGAACTGGGTATGCTCACTCTCCCGAAAGCCAAAGTCATAACTTTCGCAGATTCCGACGACGACGACGACCGTTGCCGAAGTTAAATTCTTAGGCATACATATTGACCAACTCTTAAATTGGAAACCAGAATTAAAGGCAATTGATGCATCTATATCGTCTGCATGTTACACTCTGAGAGCCCTTAGAAATGAAATCGATGTAGATCAACTAAAAATGGTATATTTTGCGCTAGTGGAGTCCAAAATTAGATATAGCATACTTTTATGGGGAAACAGCTATGAATATAATTGCAAAAGAGCTTTCATATTGCAAAAACGAGCAATTCGGACCATGGTCAGAATCTCACAAAGGGAAAGTTGCCGACAACATTTTATCAATTTAGGCATTCTTACAGTCCCAGGTCTTTATGTACTAGTACTTTTAAGTAATATGGCCAAATACATTCTAGACTATGAGTCACAAGAAGAGCGGCAGATTAGGGAAAGCACCCGTAGACTAGATATGAATAATAAAAATTTAACTAATCATAACCTACGAATTGTCAAACACTGTCCACGATTCCAGTCCGTAAGATTATTTAACAGGTTGCCTTTAGACATAAAAAGTGCTGTCTATAGTACCGCTTTCAAATTAAAATTAAAACAATTCCTATTGAATAAGTGTCTATATGCTGTAGAAGAACTGTAAGTTATTGGTGTATAATTGTGTTACTTTTTATTGGATTTTATTCATTAATTTAGCTGTACATTTTATAATTGTTATTTTTAATTCATTTTGACATTATTTGTTATTTTATGTGTAACTAATGTTTTTAATGTAATTTATTTTAAATTTTATGGTTTGACCCTGTTTAATTTTTTGGTGACATTTAAATTTATTATTTTTAAATTGTTGACATACATAGAAAAATCCAAATTTACTTATTTTATTTTATTGTAAAACTAATATTGTAATTTATTTATGTGTGTAAATTCAGATACAAATTACTTGTTTATGAATAAATGACTATGACTATGATACAGCCCTCTTGTTCACTGGAGACACCTGGAGTGAGGCCTTTATATGCGCCCAGTCAGGATTCAATATTGTATCGAACTGGCTGCGTGACAATGTTCTCACTCTAAATGCGGAAAAAACAAACTATGTCACCTTTTCCATAAAACAGCATACACCGTTTCCATCAATGACGACGAACACTATCGTAGCCCATACGTGTGCATTTCCTCACTCCTCTACATGCACGTGTACTCAAATGAGCAAGGCCGATTGCATTAAATACCTTGGTTTAACTATAGACAGCACACTCAAATTCCAGGAACATATCAACACCTTAAGTAACCGACTGAGAAAACTGATATATGTTTTTAAGACTCTAAGAAAAGTGACAGACGACAAAATAAAAAAATGGTATACTATGCTCTTGCTCAGTCTTTAATAACATACTGCATCCCCTCTTGGGGTGGTGCTCCAAAAAGTACCCTCCTGAAACTGGAAAGAGCACAGAGAGCCATTCTCAAGGTGTCCTTGTCCTTACCTTATCGCCACCCTACAGCACTACTATACCAAAAAGCGAAAGTCTTGACGGTGCGTCAACTGTTTATTCAACAAACCATCCTGAAACAACATACACTACTAACCTACAATCCATCACTCCCTCGAGCTAAGAGAAGATTTAAAAAATTAAATTAAATTAAATTAAATTCTGGAATCCTGTTATCAACTACCATATTTCGCCTTCAACCTCTTTTGCAAAACGTTTCTTTTTTCATCTTGGTCGTTATCTCTACAATAAAGTAAATTGGGTCATATCTATTTATGAACTCAATAAGATAAAGTGCAAAATGAAACTATATAGTTGGCTTCAGGAACTCAATTACGATGACACTGAAAAGCTATTAACAGTTTTAACATAAACATCACTATGCAAATATGCTACGATAAAAAAAAAGAAACATTCACACACACAACCTCCCCACACACACGACCCCCCAAACACACAACCACTGAACACACTTCTCTAACTACACAAACTTCACACACACACAGTACACACTCAACCGTACTAACAAAACTAATTAAAAAAAAAAATACAAATATCATCTTTCTGCCTAAATGCTAACATTTCCTAATTGTATTGTTTGTACGAGTACATAAAATAATTTGTTAAACTTAAATGGAGGAGTCCTGGTGACCTGAAATACAGGCGTTGAGCTTAGTTTAGGCACCAGTCTCCCACAATATAATGCCCCACCTATATGTCACTGTAGAAATAAGGCTAGCAATTAAGAGTAATATTGTGGAGAAAAATAAACAATTTATTTATTAATTCATTTAAAATAAACATTATTATTTTATTATTATATTTATATTAATTGAGTGAAAATTTTGTGTGATGTATATCTGACTAGGGTAACCTCCAGAACCACTGTACCTATTTGAATAGTACTAAACCAATACAAATAATTTAAATCTTTCTAAATCAATGGTCATATAATTGTAAAGTATTGCGTACCTCGACATGTGCATACACATCACTGAAGACGACCGGTCTTTGGTTCCTCTGTGATACCAGTGGTCGCTCCATGACCTGCAAGATCTTCATGACCTGCTGCGTCACGTCATAGGGTGTGATGAGCTCTGCGAAGTATCCATCGCGGTCACAACTCAGTCCCTCGCCGTACTCGCGCGTGTTATCCCGGAGACCATACACGTCATGTAGCCACATCACGAATATTCTAACAATACAAATAATAATTATAAAATTAAGCTCATAAAACCCGCCACAAACTATAGTATGTGTCTATACATAATTATACATCTATCAATTGGAACTTCTGAAAGCCAGAATTAAACTGCTGTGACGACCATGCAACAAAAATATACAGTCCTTCAAATTGTATAGCTATTAAAATCATCATCATCAGACTGACAGACAGATCGACAGACAGACACAAAATTTTAAAAAGTTTGTGTTTTATTATCGTGTTAATAAGCGCTTGAGAAAACAGTTATTTCGAAATCGCAGATGGACACTTCAATTTTATTTCTATGTATTTGTATGTATGTACACGCACGATATACAGAACTTGGCGATAAATTCATACATACATTCTGCAATTAGGCTCGCACTCTTTCAGGTGTGAAGGGAACTGGGGCAATATGGGCATTTCAATTTGGTCTATAGGAAGACGATCAGGAATGTGGCGCAGGTGACAGTGGCTTGGTCATTAGTCGATTATAAGAAAATATTTTGTACGCATATTTAATTTCCTTTCCTTACTTGCAATATCTTCGGAATGGCAAAACTACTTCATGTATGCAATCCCAATGCGTACCTATTTATATAAAAGCTCAATTAGATTTTGTAATGAAATGAGTCTTTCATTGGTCTTGCCTTGTAGCAAATGCATTTATTTAATTATTACATTGCCACTATCCCGGTAACTCTGTGCTGTGTGTATTGCCTACAAAGCAAACAGTAAATTAGAAAAAGTAAAGCTACCTAATGCGCCCTTCAGGGTCGAGATGCCGCATTAGATGCGTAAAGTTGTCATAGAGGCTGTCGGTAAGGATTACTATTGCTTGCTGACAGGCTCTCGGCCGCTCTGGTGTACTCCGCTGACTTTGTAGCAACCGTATAGCGTATTCCAATACTTCTTCCATCAAAGTCTCATTCGTCAACTTGTAGTTATACATCGCGGCCATCATCGCTACTGTGTTCACGTGGTTTGCCTGCAAAATCGTCAGTGATCACGCCATGTTCTTAGAAAACAGTCAAAGTATTGTTAATGGGTAAGTATAGTAGCAAAAATATAGGATTGTATAATTAATAATCAAACCACTCCATACACTTACAGAAACCAGTTTTTCGTTGAAACAAGTAATAGGAGATTCTATGATGACATTAAACCGCAACACGTTTACTCTGTCGTCGTCTGTGAGAGCACTGAGTAGTGCTAGGGTGAACTTCTCAGCGATGACTTGGTTCGAGGAGTTCTCCATGGATCCTGAAGCGTCCATGAGTATGAGCACATCGCGAGGGGCACCGCCAGAACTCACGTACCAAGGGCGCATTCGACAGTCATACACATCTGGCACAGAAGTGTTATCTGCTAATTTCAGTTTAAACAAGCTATCCCATAGTGCCGCTGTAAAAAAACGTTAATTCTTAGTTGACTCTGTTGAAAAACGGCAATGGGATATTACACCCATTTGAGAAAAGTATCTCTATCCGACAGGGGCGTGCATAGGATTATGACAGGGCATGCGGCGGAGTAAAAACACACAAAAACTTCTTCTTTTATAGATTTTTAGCATAGCCACAGCCACGCATCGTAGCATGGTGGCGATGCGTGGCTGTGGCTATGCTAAAAATTTATTTCTAGTTTTTGTGAGTGGTCACAAAAACTTCTTCTTTTATTGATTTTTAGCATAGCCACAGCCACGCATCGCCACCATGCTACGATGCGTGGCTGTGGCTATGCTAAAAATCTATAAAAGAAGAAGTTTTTGTGTGTTTTTACTCCGCCGCATGCCCTGTCATAATCCTATGCACGCGCCTGCTATCCGATCGTTAAGGTCCTAATAAACCAGCAATAATAATGTCCATTTAAATAGGATGGTTAGGTTAGGTTTTTATTAGGTTACTTTTAGATAAGCGTGCTCCATCTTCGACCACATCATCACTTACCATCAGGTAAGATGGTGGTCAAACGCGAACCTATTATCGATAAAAAAAAATTCGCGTGATTTTTACAAAAACGCTGGAAGCCATGAGCTCTGAAGTCATGACGTTGGTCGGTCTTGTAAACAAATGCACTAATCTTAGTTCTTTCTGATTATTTCTTCCTTGTTTACAAGATCTTATGGCGTCATATCATGGTGGCTAATGTTTCGCTTTATATATTTAAAATAAATTTGATTAAACAGATCTCAATTGTACAATTTTATGTTTTTTTCTTATAAAGAGTACAATATCCTATAAAAAATACGATGAACAAAGTGGAATAAACCGTTGATATCATGGGGTTTTTATGCACATGCGTGTGACAATGTCAATCCTATCGTGCTATTTACAATACATTACAAACAAAACATTTGTTTGAAGGGGAGCCCTATTATCTTATACTTAGGTAAATTAAGTACTTTCCAGGATAATGTCTGAGAAATCCGTGGGCACTGCAAAAATATTGAAAGTCCAGAGTAGAGTCTTGAGCGTAGTTTTTTTTGTAAGTTGACAGTAACCCCTCTGACCAGTAAAGATGTTCCATGATATTAGGAGCTGAAACAAAAAAAGAAAAAGAGCGCTGTTGGAAAATTCTAGCATACAAGTATTAGCGTAGGTAACATATGTAATATAATGAGTATGTTGTTTCATGTTTGGTTTTTATCATCATTCAATGCAATGCGAGAAAATTCTACTTCTAGATAGGGATATAGATGTAACGAAACCTCGAAGTAGACGCTTCGATTACTGACTGACAGACAGACAAGGCATAGCCGAAACTACTGGGCGCAAGAAGCTGTATGTATGTTCCTTGGTGAGTGTAGGAAAGTACTAAGAGAGGATTTTGGAAATCGCCCCTCCCCTATGTAGGTTAAAAAGGGGGTCTAAGTTTATATGAAACTTTTCATTTCTTGGATGGATCACTTGAAATTTTGTATACAGGTTCCTTGGGTGACGTTGGTGCTTAACCAAAGAAGCATTTTGGAAATTCCCCGCCTATGGGAGTAAAAAAGAAGATCCGAGTTTGTACAAAACTTTTTATTTGATCAATAATTTCATTTGAAATTTTGTACATACATTCCTTAAGCCACGTAAATCAGAACTAAAATAGGATTTTAGAACCTCCCCCTAAAAAGGTAAAAAGAGGGTTCGAGTTTGTGATTTTGTTTATTATTTCTTCAATGGTTCACTACAAACTTTGTAGTTCGGTTCCTCAAGAGATATTGCCTACCAGGGTTGCAGGAATGTTCTCACGATATACCGCGGCCCCGGAACATACCACCCAGAGCGGAAGAAGTCATTAGATGATTTTCCCACCGAAAAAAAATGAATTTTGCTCAAGTGATGTAAGTAAAACTGAAAAAGGCGGTCCGAATTTGAATGAAGTGTCCATGGGTAACATATAAATTTTCTTGCGAGTCTACTTCTCTATAACCTGTTTATACTGGCAACTAATAATAAAACAAAAGTATTTTAATTAAATAAAACCCCTTCGAAATGCCCAGATAGTGTACCCACGAACTAAAAACCAAAAAATATTTCATCTAAGTAAGTAAATATGTATATTCCATTATTGATTAAATAAAAGTGGGGTATCAAATAAAAAAAAAGTAAGTAAATTGTATGAATTTCTTTTTTTATGTTTAGGTAAGTACCTACCTGATTCTGGTAAAAAATAGGAACATATAAAAAGATTTTTTCGTCAAAAAGTCGTTAAGTTGTCATCTTGCAAATAATTATAAAGTTTGTGAGGATGGATGAATGTATGTTTGTTATTCTTTGTCTATCTTTGTCGCTTCAGCCTCACTGGTTGGACAGCTTTGTGAACCAACACTTCACTCGCCTAACGTTCCGTACGTTACGCCTCGCTGCCTACAGGCCTAACTTGATAAAATTAAAATACACGATACTGTACACAGTATCGTGTATTTTAATTTTATCAAGTTAGGTATCCCACTTTTTTTATATCTTAGTCTGTTTCTGTTCAATCAACTGTTAAAAAGTTAAATAATAAACATCGCCTACCTTCAACCAAACTTCACGCAAACGAAGTTGCGGGCAACAGCTAGTGTATAATATAAACCTTCCTCTTGAATCACTCTACCTATGGCTCCAAACTGAATTAAAATTCACTCTGTAGTTTAAAAGATCTAAACGAGACAGCGGGAGTGACTTTTTAGGGTTCCGTAGCCGAATGGCAAAAAAGCCGAACCCGTATAGTTTCGTCATGTCAGTCTGTCTGTCTGTCTGTTCGTCCGTCCGTCCGTATGTCACAGCAATTTTATTCCGAAACTATTAGAACTATACATGTGAAACATGGTAGGTAGATGTGCAGTTTTTGAGATATAGCATAATATTTACTAAAACCGCAAATATAACTTTGTAATTCATACAAACACTATGAAAAACAAAGTTATTTTTTATACTATGTAATAAAGCTCAATTGCTTACCACAGTCAAAAACCTCAACAGCAACATGGACGCTGGTGTAATCGAGCGACACGTCGGCATCGAAATGTTTGCTTTTCTTCAGCTTTATCTTACGTAAATTTCTACAGTTCAGAGGTCTTTGGTAGTCTTCTAATTCCTTTAAGTCTATCATCTTCTTTACTTGGTCTAAACCCTGAAAAATAATAGTATAGATAGACAGAATATACTTTACCAACATTTAAACACACCTATTTAACAATATTGCTTATTCTATGGTTACAAAAGCAGTCTTATCGCTGAGAGCGATATCTTCCAAACGTCTAGTTTAAGAAATATTTATTAACTTAACTGAAATACATAATTTTGGTATTAATACTAAAAAAAAAATTAAAATGACAAATTTTTGCCTTCTTTTTATAGCTATTTGAATCAGTTTCTCTTATAATGGACCAACAGTAATCCCCCAACATGTTTTCATCCCAAAATCCTTGATATCGTTCTTCAAAAACCTTTAAATCTTGATGGAAACGTTCCCCCTGTTCGTCACTCATACTTCCTAAGTTTTCAGGGAAAAAATTAAGATGCGATTGCAGAAAATGAATTTGCAATCGCATCTTAATCGCAAAACACATGAGGCACCCACTTTTTATCTTGATTTGCAACAAGAAATCCAAAATAATGGAGATATGCACTTTTTAACGAATCTGTAATGGGTTTTCTCTTTTTAACACGCTTTTATTAGGTCGACCTGTATGTAACTAACTATGTAATGAAATCTAAGTTAACTAATTTAACCATCTTCCAAGGGTCGTAGTGTAGTGAAAATTGGCAGCTGTATGTAGTTCTGATGACAATACAATAATATGGTACTATCAAACTGATCTGATGATGAAGCCGGAAGATATAAACTGGAACTTCATGATGGAAAATCGTATCATAGCTGTTTTGGATTTCTTAGAAAAGTCTTGTAATGAACTTTGACCATGATTAGGTTTCAAGGTCTGATGATGAAGCCGGAAGATAGGCACTGGCATTCCATGATGGAATATCGTATCATAGTCGTGTTTGCACTTGTGAGAAAGGCCATGTAATGGACTTTGAATACGATCAGGTTTCAAGGTTATAATAAACCTAAAGAAAATCCGTTATCGGTTTTCTTAACCTTTTTGAATTACCGCGTAATCCATAGATTTATAATTAGGTCGATCTGTAACGAACTAAATATGCAATAAAATCTAAGAATCTGAATTAAACGTACTTCTAATTGTTGTATCATCATGAAACTTGCAATTATGTGTAGATTTTAGACGACAATACAATATTATGGTACCATCGAGCTGGTCTGACGATGGAATTGGAAGGTGGCTGATGGAACCTTGGACTGCCTACTAGTAAACATTTCTAATTTCTGCTCATTACATTAGTCTTAAAAGCGTGTTTTTGGTTTTTTAAACTATTAATTTATTGAAAATATAAACTGTCCACAAACATAACAAAAACGATCAGAACTTTGTTTACACTTTGTCTACTCGACATTTTAAATCAATCCGAAACAGGATAATTGTGGTTTGAAGCGAACGAATAAACAATAAACTGTCGTTACCACGTTAGGTAGTTAAAAAAAAAACATTTGACTGCAGGAAGAATTTGTGACGTGATAGAATATTTTTACTAACACTTTTTGGTTTAAAGAAGGTAGATATTTGTATACATTTATTTTGGGGTATAAAAAAGTTAATTTTTGTAAACTAGTGTAATCGACATGTTATTGCCAACTTAAAATTACTTATATTCATAATAACCAGAAAACGGGACTCAAACAATCAAAAGTGGTAAAATAAGAGTCGGACTCGCCCATGAAGGGTTCCGTAGGAGCGAGCATAGATTAACGAAAATTTATTTTATTTTTCATAGTGTTTTAAGTATAAATGACAGAGTTATATTTGTCGAAGTACCGATGTTAGTTTCTTGTATTGTTTCTCTGGGCTGTATTTTCTGGCTTCTTAATAAAAATGATTTTCTATAATATAACTCCTTTTAATTACTGATAAGTACATTGTGTACATTGTGTGTTGCCATAAACAATATTCGCGGTTTTTGATAATTTGCTATATCTCAAAAACTGGTGACTGTATCTCGTTCTAACCAATTTTCGTCTGAAATGAGATTTCACTTTCCTATTTTAGAAGTTAGACGGGGGGAGAGGGACACATTTTACCACTTTGAATGTGTTTATCTTTCAAACGAACGACGTAAATCATGTAAATGATTTTAGAAACCTCAATATAATTTATCCCACAGACCTATCTATAGACACCCCCATGTATTGTTTTGATTAAAAAAAATTGTTTTAGTTCCATGTATGGGGAGCTCCGTTTGTTTTTTTTTTTTATTTTTGTATAACAATAATATTTCAGTTTTCGTTTCAAAAGAAGTGGTTCACATAAAACATCTACTTACCAAGTTTAAACTCTGTCTTCCGAATTTCAAGTTTCAGAATAAAGTGGCTATGATATAGGTACAGACGGACATACAGACTGAAAGACACACAGACATCAATGACGAATCTACTAGGCTACAGAACCCTAATTAGGAATGTTTAAGTGTTTGCTTGTATTGTTGTTTAAAATTGGAGGCTTTCGGGTCTGCTAGAAGTACCTTTGAATTTCGATGATCAGAAGTTAGTGGGTCAGTGTCAAAATAAAGGAAGAGGAAGGAATTGCGATAATTCTGAAACCACCAGTTCAAAAATGTTGTTTGGAAATATATAAATCTAGCTATGTAATACCCTCTTGGCCACTGAAAATTTGGGCTTTCTAGATTGTTACAACGAAGTTACAGGGGGTAGAAAATGGCCCGAATGGCTTCGAGAAAAGGATAATAAGGGTAACGTCTGTGCGTACAGCTAAAGAGTGGAATTCCCTGCCGGAGTCTGTTTCCTGATAGCTATAACCTGGGGGGTCTTTAAGTCAAGAGTGAATAGGTTACTTCTAGGTAGGCGTGCTTCAACTTCGACCATATAATCGCTTACCATCAAGTGAGATGGTGGTCAAACGCGAGCCTATTATCAATATAAAAGCTATGTTTATAGATAAAATAAAGAAAAGGAGAAAGAGAATAGTATTTTTATAGGTAAGTAATGTATGTAAATACTAACGACACTATAATCGAAGGTGTAGGTGTTGTCTGGCTTTTGTTCCGTTGTCGCCAGTTCCTCTGCCCGACGCATGATCTGCTCGGCGGCGCGAGCTCGCCTTGACAGCAGCTCTTCCAGATCGTCCGCCATCTTAGTGACGATAGCTGTTCCATTGCGCACCTCTATTTTTATGTCAGAGAAACTTTTCAACAGCACTTTTCTTCGCACCACAATTTCATCAGTTTTGAATAATTTTTCTGAGATCTGTTGGGCCCAGTTTTGTATTCTGTTCATAGAAAGATAATTTTACATTTTCAATCATTTATTTATTCAGGATCGTAAATTCTTTGAGTACTATTAAGTGTAAATATTTGTTTTGTTATGTGTAAGTGTAAAATACCACTGTATGTACATTAAACGACCAATGTAAAAAAATCCGGGTTTGTGCTTTTGAATTTATATTCGTTTTAATTAATGTGGATATGAGTATCAACACTTTACAGCGGAAATCCAACTTCTACTGGTTTTGTTTCTACATTACACAACTACTTACATGTCTGGTGGTATCATTTTAGGAGGAGCTTTTACTTTCTTAACCGCCACCGGCATTATTTTTGTGTTAACAACATTAGTGATTTTAACAGGTTTAACTTCACTTTTATTTTTCGTAACTTCCAATAGGATTTCCTCATGTTTTTCCAAATATTTTTTTATGGCTTCGTCCGACTTATTGGGTGTGACGTTTTTAGGCTTTGTTTTTACACTAAGGGTTGTATGAATTAGTATTATGAGAATGAGTAGTGTTATTTTCATATTTTTGGACGTAATTTGGTAGGGATACGATAACACGTGTGTTGTAGGGTTTAGTGGATGGCACAGGCGCGGGCGGGCCGCGAGCGACTCGAGTACTGCCCAGCCTCTGTCGACGGCGGCGGCGTCGCGACGGCTCCCGACATCCTGGCGCCACGCACCCCATTTGGCGCGTCCCCCTCATACGAATCCTTAGCTTGGATGTAGACTACTGACCTCTAACTAAAATTGATCTTCAGTTCTAGGTCAATGACGGCAATCCAAAGAAATCACTATAAAATAAAGATCTCTTCTCCTATCTATTTTTAATTACTCGTTTGGCGAATAAACTATAACCAAACCAAAGTAAATTAATAGATAATAATTAAAAATGAAAGGGGTGACTAAAGAATAGTAGTAGAACACAAATTAGCGATTTCTAGAATTCTTTTCTGTCTTATTTTGTCTGTACTGAATGTATTTATAGTTTTCCTGTAGCATATCGGCTCCCTGAAGCAAAATGTTTGTGTATAGGCAAACTCAACGATCTAATCCGTTAAACACATATTGCAGAACGATGAGAGGACAGTAGGTATGTGGGAGCAACTTGAACTAAATTCGTCTTATATGTGCCGCCCGGATGAAGGCGTATTATATCGGACAGACTGCTTAGGCTAACTTCAATAAATCGCTGGTACCATTGAGTGTCGCATAGTAGCCTGTTCCTTACCTAACCGGCAATCTCCAGGACCGGACGCACTGTTTAACTTCTGGTTTACATGGTATAGCAACTCACACGGTCTCCTGTTACTAACACCATTCATGCCTAGAGTCCGGGTAAAAAGAAAACTGCGAGAAATTACTCATGATTATGACGTAATTAGAGGATAAATGACTAGCTGTCACCCGCGACTTCGTTCGCGTGGGCGGTTTTTCCCGTGTATATCCCGATCCCGTGGGAACTTCAGGGTAAAAATCAATGCATATAAAACGCTTCCGTTACTGACTGACTGACAGACAACGCACATCCGAAACTACTGGGCGCATGAATCCTTGTAGTATGTTCCTTGGGGAGTGTAGAGTGAATGAAATTTTGTACGTAGATAGCTGAAACCTTGGAATAATATATAAGACTAGCTGTCGCCCGCGACTTCGTTCGCGTGGGAGGTTACGCCTAAGTACCGAATACAGACAGTTGATTTTGCTAATAACTAAAGATAAATTATGGTGAAGTGCAAAAAATGCAATAAAGGCGCGTCGATCGCGAAAGATGACATCATTAAATGTAAAGGATCATGTGGCGCAGTTTTCCATAAAAAGTGCGTAACGCGATCTACCTTCAGAAATGAAAAATGTGAGGATTGCGTCTCCCTGCCCGGCTCTCAGCCTGGTTCGCCTAGTCTGGAGGAACCTAATATTGCATTAACCCTTGCTGCTTTGAACAGAAAAATGGATGTTGAACAACAACATGGAGAAAAAACTGAATGAGCTGGCTGACCTAGTTGATTTCCTTTCTGAAAAGTACGACAATCTCTTGGTATACCAGAAATCAGGTGAAGCAAGAATCAAATCCCTAGAAAATATGAATGCATACTTGGTTAAGTGCAACAAATCACTAGAAGAACGTGTGAATGAGCTGGAAGAGAAAGACAAGGAAAAAAAGGTGGAGCTAGCTGGATTGGAGAAGAGAGAAAACGAAGTTGTTGCTAAAATAGTCGCCCAGGTTGCTCAAAAGCTTCAGATGGACGTTAGTCAGATTGAGCATGCAGAGAGGGTAGGCCGTGAAAAACTAGACACGGAGAAACCTCTGCCAGTGGTTATTATAACACTGAGAACAAAAGAAGCTCGTGACAAATGGATTGAAAGTCGCAAAAAACGCCTGACCAACGGCGAAGTTTATGGTACTCAAAATGGCAACCGTATTTATTATATAAATGAGAATCTTAATAAATATAAGAAAAACCTCCTATGGGTCACTAAAAATCAGCTAAAGCAAACCTATAAGTACATTTGAATTCAGGATGGAAAAATACTTATAAGAAAGAGTGACGAGCAAAAGAAGATTACGTCAATTAGGAACGAAAGTGATATTCAAAAACTAGTAGAAGGCAACGTGAATACGGCAGCTTGCTAGTTGTGTTTATACATGTGCATCTGGCGCACACGTAGTGCGAAGTAAACATTGCAAGTATCATTGTGACACCAAATAAAAGTGGATCGTTTTGATGCTATTATCACATTGGATTGCCAATTTACTAGATTTAAAAACGCAACTGCTTGGGATCAGAGTATAACTTGCAATAATAAGTACCTACATATAGTACATTTAAATATTAGATCGATAAGAAAAAAATTTAATGAGTTGTTAACTTTTCTAAAAAGCTGCTCTGAAGTGATAAAAATATTAGTGTTGACAGAGGTTAACGTCAAAGAAGATGAGTTATCGTTATACTACATAGAGGGGTACAATCTATTTGCAAACACGAGGGAGAACACAAGAAGAGGAGGTGTGCTTATTTATGCAAAAGAGTATCTTATTTTTAATGCAAATAAAACCCTGACTAGTTCAGTAGAAGGCCTTCTTGGTAAGCTCACTATTAACCATACAACTATAAATATCCTGGCAACCTACAGACCACCAAGATCGAATAAGATGTTATTTATTGATGAAATTGAGCAGATACTCAAGAAGCTTCCAGTAAACGAGGATGTCATATTAGGTGACGTCAACATAAATCTATTAGGAGTGAGTGAAAGTCATCAAGTGTCGAACTATAAGGACTGCCTGTGTGGACTAGGCTTACAGTGCGTGATACCACCTACGGAGGTGACGCGAGAGGCTATCGTCGCGGGTATATGAGAAGTGTCGTGCATTGATCATGTCTGGGTCCGGACAGGTCAGCTGCAAGATTGCCTGTCGTTTCTTATTGAGTGTTTCATGTCGGATCATCATGTGGTGGGAGTCTCCATACCGTTGGATGCTACGCAAAAGTGGACTGACAGTAAGAACTCGGACACTCGGTATGTGATAAATAATAAGATTGTAGCTAAGAAAATCACCGATTATGATTGGTCCCAATTGTTGTTTGTTGATTGCCCGTTAACCATGTATGATAAGTTACAGAATGTTTTTAATGATATCTATAATAGTAGTAAGACTGTAGTGCCAAAGACTAAAAAGCGGAATACTCAACCGTGGATAAAAAGGGGTTTAAATGATATGTTGTTGCGTAGGGATATTTTATTTCGGGATTGGAAAAATACACCTACCAATAACACTAAACGACTAGAGTACACACGATTTAGAAACAAAGTAAACAAATTAATTTTTAAATCAAGAAATAAGTTCCGGCAGGAAGAAATAAAGAAATGTAATGGAGACCCAAAAATAATATGGAACAAAATTAATAGCTGGACAGGTAGAAAAAAAAGCAAACATAGATGATATAGTTAAGAGATACTTTGGAGGTAAAGACACAATGTATAATGTATGTAGTAAATTTGCAGACACATTTACTCAAGAAATTGTTAATATAAAGCATAACTGTAGTGTTCAATTACTAGATAGAAGTAAGTATGCTAGATCAAGTGGTGTAACGTTTCGTTTTAAACCAGTATCCAGTAGCACGGTGTGTAAAGTTATCGACCAGCTGAGCAGTGATAAGGCGCCGGGCATTGATTGCATTCGAGTTATGGATTTAAAAATAATCAAGGATAAAATCTCACCAGTCTTGTCACACTTTGTTAACCTCTGTTTATCGAGAGGGGAATATCCAAGTCTGCTAAAAAAAAGCTTTAATTAGACCCATATTTAAGCAGGGAGGACACTCGGATTACGCTAACTATAGGCCGATCGCTGTCCTATCAGTGATAAACAAAATAGTTGAAAAAATAGTAGTCGGTCAGGTAGGCGAATTCTTGGAGCAGCATAATATACTAGCAGATGCGCAACACGGGTTCAGGCGCGGCCGTAGCACCATATCAGCACTATCACAGTTTTCGGAAGACATGAATAGTAGTCTGGATCAGGGTCACCAGGTCCTTGCGCTGTTCATCGACTATAAAAAGGCGTTCGACACTTTAGACCATGAAGTGCTGCTGCGGGCCATGGATGAGTGCGGGATCAGGGGCCCCATAAACAGGTGGTTCCAGACCTACCTGAGTGGAAGAACCTCACAGACCAACATTTCTGGTGTGGTAGGTAAAGAAGCTGCAGTCAACCTTGGAGTGCCTACTGGCTCTGTACATGGACCGGTTGACTATGTCATGCATGTTAATAGCGTCAGTAATGTAGTTGAGAAGTGTCGTGTATATATGTATGCGGATGATATGTGCCTGATGTACTCGTCTAAAAATATACAGGAGGCCAGGGCTGTATTACAGGCTGACTTTGATAATATTACTCGGTGGGCGCACGATAACGGCATCATTCTGAATCTGAGCAAGACAAAAGTGATGCATGTGCACTCACCGCACAACCTAGTTGCAAGGAATGTCGATAGTGATGATATCGGTATCATGGGCCACACGTATGAGTGCATGCACGTTGGAAATATCAACTGTGTATGTCAAAGGCTGGAGTATGTCGATAAATTTAGGTATCTAGGTCTGTGGGTGGACTGCAACATGAACTGGAATACACAGGTTGACACAGTATGTGCAAAGCTTAGGTCAGTGTTGGGTAAGTTCTACATCCTGAAGGCACCGCTGAGTAGGAAAACGCTGAGTGTAATTTATTTTGCCCTCGCCGAGTCACTGCTTAGTTATGGTTTATACACGTATGGCCGTACATTTAAAACCTATCTAAACAGTATAAAATCATTGCAATTGCGTTTTATGAAATATCCCGTGAACCCAAAAATTAAACGTGAATGTAAAGAAAATTCTTTCTTGAGCATTTCTATAACGACCAGTATAAAGTGCACGTTGTGCAGAATTCTTATAACACTAAAAGTGTTACGGAACGTAAATTCGTGCGACCACCAGTAAAAAAAATACTACGGCAAGAGAACCAACAAGTACTTGACCCCTACACTGTTCAATAATTACGACTGGTTAAGAAAGGGTAACAGTATTAGTAAACAAACATTAAAGAATAAACTTAAAACTGTACTGCTGAATGAAGTAGTCGCAAGTTATGATTCTAATGTTTTTAAATAAGTTAAGTAATCTAAATAAGTTCTAATACACATGTTGTTGAGCTCCGCGTTCGCGCGACAACAATAAGTTCCGAGTGGCTGTGTTGAAAAAGATAATTATTATACATTATTTTCAACGAAAGCATGTACAGCGCGGGCCGCCGCGCGTCAGAATATGTAAATAGTGGTTCGTCGCAACTGCACGTGTGCCGGCGACGACGCGACGGCCTGCGCTGTCACAACTGTACTTACCTACTTAGTTTTATTGTATGTAATGTATGTACCTCAGAGCCAAAAGACTGTAAAAACAAGCGCCAATCCCGCCCAGTTTGGTGGGTTTTTAAATTAAGTCTCATGTTTGGTCTCAAATAAACGTTTTATTTATTTATTATTTTATTTATTTTTCAGGATAAAAATCTTATTCCAAGGTTTTAGCTATCTACATACAAAATTTCATTCAGATCCGTGTTGCTATTTTTGCGTGAAAGAGTAACAAACATCCACTCATCCATCCTCACAATCTTTATAATTATTTCCAAAATTGCAAGTTTACGACTTTATGAAATATTCTTTTTTACTTTTCATATGTTCCTCTATTTTTGATCAAAATCAGTTAAGTAGGTACCTACCCAGTTTATGTAATAAAATGACAAAAATTCTTTCAACTCCAACGTTAAATTCAAAGAGAATGTAATACATTATGTTTTAGTTCAATTCACTTAATTAGATGACATATTTTTTACTTTTTAGTTCCTGGCTGTAGGTATTTTGAGGGCGGTTTTTTAATTCAAATCGCTTTATTATTAGTTGCCAGTATAAACAGGTAAAAGAGGTGTTGACTCGCAAATAAACCTGTATGGTGTCACTTTTTGTCAACTTTCCAAATAATATCCTAAGTGCTCACTTACCTATTTTTTGGTGTGAAAATCATCTAATGACTTCCCCCACTCTGGGTGAAGCGGACCGAAGTGTCAGTCTTCTTCTGAGTAAAAACAAACATTGTTTCTAATTGCCCCTACGTTCCCGGGCCGTGGTGTCTCGTTAGAACATTAGGTACCACCACCCCAGTAAGCAATATCAATTAAAGAACCTAAGTTTAAAGTTTCAAGTGAATTTATTGAAAAACTAATAAAATTGGTACATACTCGGACCTCCTTTTTTACCTTTTGGGGGGGGGGGCGGATTTCCAAACATCCTTTCTTAGTGCTCATTTACATCACTTGAGAAACCTATGTACAAAATATAAAAACAAATTAAAAGTTTCGTTCATACTCGTACCTCCCTTTTCCCCCTTTAGGGGGAGAATTTTCAAAAGTCCTTTCTTAATGCTCACTCACGTCACTTGAGAAACCTATATACTAAGTTTCAAGTGAATCCATCGAAGAAATAAAGTTACATATAAACTTTGACCTCCAAAAATCCTCTCTTAGTGCTCCTCTACACTCCCGAAGGAACATACATTGCGCCCAGTAGTTTCGGCTGTTCGTTGTCTGTGAATCAGTCAGTAACGAAAGCGTTTTATATGTATTGATTGATGATTGATTTTTTCGCGCCTCGGCTTTTCCCACGTTAATAGTATTTTTTCACTTAGCGATATAAAAATAGCCTACGACCTATACTCAGACCTACCAAATATACCTACACAATTTTTACATAACAAACACTGCGATACGAGATTGTTATATTTTAGCATAATATCAATAAAAAAAATATATATATACATATAAACTATCTTACTTCTACTACTTTTTATATCACAGTGGGATTGCAAAGTTTACAATTATTGAAATTCTATAATTTTAGGTTCTTTAATGCACTACATTATTTAGTTTTAATTTAAATTTAAAAACAAAACATTGGGTCGTGACTGCATTTTTACAACTATCCAGACTCGGAGTAACTAGTTGTAGGCCATACAAATATTGGTTCCGGTACGGCAATCGAATCCGCGACATGCAGCGTGGCAGCGAAACGCTAAACTTGACGGCGAAGATCGGTCAAGAAAACGCTATTAATTTGATGCAAGGTGCGAATCTTTTCAGTGGCAGACTTGTTCTAACAAAAAAGTGTAGGAACTAGGAATGCGAATTTTGAAAGTCCCTAATATTACGATAATGTCAAAACATTGAGTAGGTATTGTAGTTTATCTGATTGCGAGTGATAATTTATAATTGATAGTCTGCCACCGCTAAACGTTGATAATACATTAATTGATCATCTACTCATCTCATAGATTACAAAAACACGGTTTTCTACTTTAGTTAAGGTATAAAACTTATTTGAATCGGTCCTGTAATGTACATTCTGATCTGAAACTCACAATGAAAGGTTAGTAAGTTTGAGTTTAAGTTTTAATTTCATAGTAACATTTCAATCAAATTCAATTGAATATAAATACGAAGAAATTATTTAATTCTGTAAGACTAATATTTCTTTATTATTTTCAGGTATTGTGATATTGTTGTTCGTCGTGTACGCGGCCGTGGGGCGCGCCCAAAATACAATGCTCGTAGAGGAGTGCCCTGAAGAGCAGGAAATAGACTGGACCATCGAACTGTTGATCAGACACGACAATTGTAACAAATTTTACAAGTGCACATTCGGCAAACCCGTTGAATACACGTGCCCTGCCGATCTTTGGTTCAACTTGGATACTCAGCAGTGTGACTGGAGGCACAACGTAGATTGTACCGACCGTTACGTGCCTGGTGAATCGCCAACTACTTTGCCAACGACTACGGCCGCACCCACAACTACCCCTGAACCCACCACAACTACCACTTATACAACTGAACCCACCACCACAACTACCACAACTCCCGCTCCAACAACCACAACAACTACAACCACTACGCCTGCCCCAACTACTACCACTTCAACGACCACTACCACCACCCCTGCCCCCACAACTACCACATCAACGACCACTACCACTACACCCGCCCCCACAACCACAACTTCAACAACCACTACCACAACTCCTGCCCCCACAACCACTACTTCAACAACCACAACTCCCGCCCCCACAACCACTACTTCAACCACCACGACTCCTGCCCCCACCACCACTACGACCACCACGACCCCTGCTCCCACCACCAGTACTACCACCGTGGAAGTGCCGGACTCTTTCCTGCCAAATGGATGCCCTACAAACCCTGAGATTCACTGGCTCCTGCCCCACGAGTATGACTGCAACGCGTTCTACTACTGTGTTTGGGGACAGCTGGTCTTGAGACATTGTCCTGAGACGTTACACTTCAACAGGGAACTTCAGGTGAGCAAAAAGCTTTTTATGTGTACTACATTCTGAGAACAGTGTAAAATGAGAAAGTTTATAAAATAACATGAATAACGAGACACTGAATTGCCTGAAGCTTTATAAGGATCGAGGATTTTTTGAACTATTTGCCAAATAGATTCAATCGCTTGAAAAGTTTGTGTCAGACAAAAATAGCCTATGCCCTTCTCCAAGGTCTAATCCGGTTTAGTGGTTTTGACATGAAAGTGTAACAGAGAGACATTTAGTTTTGCATTTAAAATTTTAGTAGGTATTAATTGTTTCCATGTCAAGAAATAAATATAGCAAGCACTGAGTCAATTTCTCAGTTTAGTTGTTTTGTGCCCTATGATTTTTCTTTTTGAAAAGGGTTCACAGTCCAGTAATTTTCAATTTAGTTGCATTTTTCTTTAATCGTGGTAAAAGAGAGAGAGTTGCTATTCTTAATATTTTAAAAACAATTATTTACATAATAACATATAAACTGTATATATATATAAGTTTATCAGTAAAAGATTGCTCAAAAGCGTCCATCTTCCCAATCGTAAACATGAATTACTAACTTATTTATTACTAAGTTATAATACATATCATAAATTATATCTTTTCTTTACAATAGCTGATCCCTTCTCAGTATTCAAAGTATGAAGAAACTTTTAGATATCATAATAAATAGCGGTTTTGTTGCTTCATTGTGTGATTGTGTGTGATTCAAAGTAATAAAACAGATATATCAAATACTTTACTGATTTCGATTGCAATTTATTTATTTATTTTATTTAGACATTTATTTCGGATTAAGTACATCCATAAATAGGTTAGTAATACTTACATCTATGTTAGTAGTTAAAATTATATTGCTGAACATTATTAATAAAGAATCAAATAAAAATAAAACAATTACAATTAAATTTTAAAATAGCATAATAAAAGTAAAACAATTAATTAATTAATCAACTTTCGAATAAAATATAATAAAATAATAATTAAAGTAAATTTTACCTAACATTAAAAATAGCACCGCCGGAAACGTGAACAGTATTCCAGTGCTTCACCACAGGACAATCCAGCCTATCTGAATAGGTTTGCCCTTTGACGTTATAAGGAATTAAAAAGCCCCCTGTTTCTCTGGGGGAATTACAATGTGATAAACAGTAGGTACTTTGAATAATTATACAACGTGTAATTTAAAGGGTATATACATACCAAGTGCATGGCTTCTTTGCATGATAACAAACGATATGGCAAGGGTTTTGTAATCCTAAGTCTACGTGTGTAGAACTTATTACAAATTCCAATACACTGATACCAGAGACCGAACTTTTCAAATTAAGAAGAACGAAATGAATTATCGTGTTATTGGCAAGTGACGTGGAAAGTTATTGACCATCGTAGTGCTGTACCACGTTTGTTATGATTGGTATTCAAGAAATATATGAAACCAATAATTTGGGGTCAATCCTGTGAGTCACTTATTTTGAGCTGAAATTTTGCATAGAGACTCCATACCAGATGTTGTCTTCAGTCCTTTTGGATAGATATGGGGTTTCCGTTACACGTTGTATAACATGGTAATAATGTGTTTATTTTTCTCGTTTAGGTCTGCGATTGGCCAAGTGATGCTGGATGTCCAGTCTCCCTGAACAAACATTTGGAGTTCAGACAAATGATGAGATAATTATAAAATTATTTAATCTAGAACGAATTGGAATCTGTATAGATAAAGTGGAACCGTTTTATAATTTTTATTTTATACCTAACAGTATTTTTTACAATTAAAAATTAAGCATATCTTATTTCGTTGTTATTATTTGATTTGTTTACCAAACTTTATTGAGATAGATATTGTCAAAGACAACCCGACCATCATCATCTACATGGCATTTTTTCAACTAGCTGGGAACTTTCAAGGTGCTGAGTACTATTGTTTTACATGGGGCGACTGCCTATTTGACCTTCACAACACAGTTGCTAATGTATGGCCATTTTAATAGGTAACATTTTTTTTTTTTTTTTTTTTTTTTATTTGGCAAGTCGCTATTTGCTCAATGCCATCAACAAAAAACGAGGAAACTTGGTAGAAAATGAAATGGTTAATTTAGGACACGGAATTAGGATGGATATTGGATAGGATTATTAGGAAAGGCATAAACATAAGTAAAAATTATATGCGTAAATTATTGTGAGTGATAAATGATGATAGATATATATATATATATATATATATATATTTGAATCATTAGAAGCCAGTACGACAGAAATGGAGGTAGGAATGGTAATGTTATAGGAAAGTAAACTAGAAATAAAAGAATCATGACTAAGAAGAGGACAGGAATAAAATATATGATTTAAATCGCCAACATCACCACATTCGCAAAGGTCACTGGCAACAATCTGCAATCGGGCAAGGTGGACTTTGGAACAATTGTGGCCCAACCTCATTCGAATAAGGCAACTGGTAGCAGCCTTACCAAAGTTAAATTTAAAAAACCATGGTGTTTTGGGAACACAAGTTTGAATATGAGAATAATATTTTCCTTTAGTAGTGCTGCTGTCCGCCCACAACTTGCTCCAAGCATCCCAAAGAAAGTTCATTGGCAGATTCGCCAAGTCGTGGCTAAAGTTAATGTAAGGGAACAAATCACCACAGTCCACAGCCTCATTAGCCAGTTGATCAGCTCTCACATTTCCCCCGATACTATATCCAGGTATCCAAGCGAGAGAAATTTGAAGACCTAATTTGGAGCATTTATATAAGAGACCTCTAATAAAAAGAACTATGGGAAATATTGGTTTAGATTTAAAAGGATTTCTTTTAATAGCCTGTAATGCACTTAGAGCGTCTGTAAATATTATTGCTTTTTCCAATTTCATGATGTAAATATACTCTAAGGCTTTGAACAGTCCAAAACATTCACCAGTAAATACTGACGATTCAGGAGGAAGCTTGATTTTTTGTACTATATTATACTGTGAGTGAAAAACCCCAACTCCAACATTTCCTAAAGAAGAGTGCTTAGACGCGTCTGTGTAAATATGATGCCAATTCTCCCATCGCAAGCCTTTGGAAAAGTTAAATGATTCTTTAACAAAATAATCATTTTTATTAATGCCTAAGTTCCGGATAACATCCAGAGAAAACACCAATGATTAATAAGAATGATTGAAGAGAGGAAATGATGGTGACTGGTAAATTGGAGCTTGCAAAGCCATAAACTTTTTATAGCTTATAATAAGACAAGGAAGAGATTTATTAGACCAATAACGAGAAGAATTGGTTTCGTCTAGAAGAGACTGCAATTTTTGACGTAACGGGTGATTAGAAAATTGAAATGAACGGAATAGAAATTTGTCAGAAAAATACTGACGTCGAAGCGAAAGAGGAGGATCTACAGTTTCAACCTGTAAAGCATTTATTGGGCTTGATCTCATAGCTCCGGTCACTATTCGCAGTGCTTTTGACTGAATTCTGTCTAATTTTTTAAAAGCAGCTGAATTTCCAGGTTCCAATAAAAATGTTCCATAGTCAAGCACACTTCTAACTATTGCGTTATATATTAATTTCAATGAATAGGGGTGGGCACCCCACCAGACCCCCGATAAACATCTCAATATGTTTATTCTTTGTTCACATCTTGCCGTTATATAATCACAGTGTGGAATACCAGTAAGTTTACTATCCAAAATAGAGCATGGATACCGGTTTTCGATAATATCGAAAAACCGGAATATCGGACCATAAATCCGATATTGAAAAAAGCGATATTGGATTTCAAATATCGGTTTTTCGATATTTTATATGAAACAAAAAACAAGACGCAATAGAATCTTTCTTACTTATTTAATTGAATTTAATTAATGTAAACAATACCTATCGGTTAATTATAATAATATGTATGCTAAAATGTCATTTATAAATGATTATTTCCATATAAAAGTGTACAACACTTGGGCCGGCGCCCGGCATTATGTACAGCCGCCAGCACATGAAGCTACCCGAAACTGTCAAATTTTCTCAATCAACCTAGAACCTAATTTCTTTAACAATAAAGTTGAAATCCTATTAAAGAAATTTGACAGATTGTTGTAGCTTGATGTGCTGGCGTCCGTACATACGTGCAACAAAATAAGATCGTATCTCAAAGACAATACCTTGAATGCCTTCTGCTACTTTTTTTATATGTTTTATTACTGACGAGCCCAGAAGTTGCCCGTTCACTGTTGCTTTGAAGGTAGACGGTTCATATGTAGAATCCCCACAGCAGCCTGCAGAGAGTTCGAAACCTTGGCCGTGCGCACAATAAATGTAGAGGAGAATCGCTTAGTACGACAAGACGGTATATTGAACAAGTGAGAATGGTACTATGCAGTACGTTTGGTAGATTGTTAGTATAAGGTAGATGGAGGCATCGGGACATGGACTTCCTGCGCACACTCCCCGAAGTACAATCTGTGGAAGACCGACAGGCAAACAACGTTTCGCCGATAAGCCAGGCTGTGAAGCTTGTCTGCTAATACTGCATCTCCTATGAGTCTTTTAGCTCTGCGTTATCCAAGTCAAGTGCAGCAAGCTGGTATTTTGCTGAGCCATCCTACAAGTGACTGCAGTACTCCATACAAGAACAGATCTGTGCTTTATACAAATTCAAAAGCTGTACAGGTGTGAAGTATCACCTCACCTTGTGAAAGATTTCCAGCTTTTTGGCCGCAGTCAAAGCTTTTGATTCAATGGTTGAGCCGAAGTTTCAGTTAGACGTCAACTCCATGCCCAAGAGCTCCATGTGGTAGGTAACTGATAGGTATAGATGCACCTTGGAAAGTAGGAGATAATTTAAATTGTCCAGTACAGAAGCCAGCAGGGACGCCAAATGCAGGAAGCTTGCTCAGTAGACTAGCGTGCCAGACCCTGTCAAAGGTCTTTGAGATATTGAGAAACTCTACAAGAGCATTGCCATGTTTCATAATGGCCTCGCCCCAGCAGTGCGTAACATACACAAGAAGATCTCGGATCACCGACCAAGGCGGTAGCCATACTGGTGGTTACTAAGTAGCTAAACTACCTTCCGCCACCGCCTAATTCCGTTCAACCCCAGGAACATCTGCCACCCGGACGTGACTTGCAGTGGCCAATTTGGAAAGCTATCAATAGACTGCGAACCCAAGCAGGCCGCTGCAAGCACAATTTAGCAAAATGGGGCATTATATGCCAAACTGACACCCAGTGCGATTTAATGACATAGCAGAGTATGTTAAGAAATTGATATTTTTTGTGTATCATACTTTTAAATTCGAATTGATATAAGATTGCAATGAAATATTTGTAATAATAAATGACGGTGAATTTGTATTTCCATAGCACACATTGATACAGTCTCTAAATTCTAATATTTGGACCTTTACAATGTTAAAAATGAATTTAATCATTTTATTTCCATAATATAGGAAAAATATCGAAATACCGGAATACCGATATTAAAAAATTAAATATCGAAACAAAACCGGTATTGGGAAAAGGTTCCGATATTCCATGCTCTAATCCAAAACCACTCCTAAAAATTTTACCGAAGATTTCACAGGTATTAAATTATCATCATAATATACAGAAACAGGGGAAGGAAGGCGCATCCTAGTAAAAAGTACAACTGTACTTTTAGAAGTAGATAGCTCAAGGCCATTGCTATCCATCCATTTTTTTAAAAGGCTAAGACCTGATGTCATGGTATTGCAAGCCGTTTGTATAGAGCTGTGAGGGCAATATAAAAGAAGATCATCAGCGTATTGTAGCACTTTTACTTCATTGTTTAAAGAACTCTCAAGATCGTAAGTGTAAATGTCATATAATAAAGGGCTAAGAACTGATCCTTGAGGAAGACCTTTCCACACGACTCTAGATTCACAACTAGAATCCTGAAGTGTAAGTTTAATATACCTCTCAGATAACATGTTTAGAATGAAGTTTGTGAGTAAAATGGGGACATTTAACTGCTCCAGTTTATATTTTAATGTTAATATTACAAAATCATCATAAGCAGAGGTTATGTCAAGAAAAGCAAAAATTATGGATTGATTCGAAGAAAATGCTAACCTAATATCAGTAACAAAGATGCTTAAACTATCTATGGTACTTTTACCTCGCCTAAAACCAAATTGACTCTCACTGAGTAATTTCTTGTTTTCTAAAAACCATTCTAACCTATTTTTTACTAAATGTTCTGTGATCTTTAGCAAAACCGATGATAGAGCAATTGGTCGGTAAGAAGTGCTATTGGATGGACATTTGTTAGGTTTGAGAATAGGTAAAATATGTTGTGCTTTCCAAGAAAGCGGAATATTTCCGGTTATCATAATTTTATTAATTAGTTTTAAAAAATATAAAAGAGATGTGTCACTCATATTTGATAGAAAAGAGTACGGAATACCATCTGCGCCTGAAGCGGAGTCTTTACTGTGGCGTACAACAAGTTTAAGCTCTTCTAAACTGAATGGAGAATTAAGGTCACAAAGAGAATCTATTGTCGAAAGGGGAATAGAATTTGTAATAATCTTTTCCGGGACGTATGAGGGAGCTAATTTACCTAAAAAACTATTTACCAACTACAGTTTGTACTTCAGCCATGGAGCGCTCTTAGAATAAGGTTTTTGATTGAAGGGAAATGATAAAACTATAGGAAAATGGTCACTGCCATAGGATGAAAGCATAACTTTCCAGGTCAAACGCGAAGCTAGTTTGTCAGTGCATATTGACAAATCGGGTGCACTAGCACCTTCATGTGGAGAAGTGCATCGAGTTGGAGACGCAGTATTTAATAAACAAAGATTGAGATTATCTAGAATGTCAAGTAAGGTGCTACCATAGTTATTTGTTGACGAACTTCCCCAGACTTTATGCTGGAATTAAAATCACCGAAAACTATAAATGGTTTAGGAAGAACTGAAAAAATATTTACAATTTCATTAAAAATTACAACAGATGGACGAGGAATATATACAGAAACAAAACAAATATTATCTACAACTGCTGCAATAACAGAAAGGATTGTGAAAAATGAAAATGAATGATGATGTTTGATGAGTAAAGCAACACCGCTATACCCATCAGAGCGGTCTTCTCTGAGACATGCATACCCAGGGATCCTAAACAAAGACCCTGGTTTAAGCCATGTCTCTTGAAGAGCAAAAACAAAAGGTTTATATTTATTTACAATATGTATAATTTCTGACTTTTTATTAATTGCACTTCGGCGATTCCATTGTAAGACTTTGTTGTCCATGATTATTATTAGTTGATGATTGAGTAACTGCATTTAATACAGTGGCAGCGATGGACGGTGAAAGGTGATGTGTTTGAGTTAATGATTTTATCAAAGCAATGATTAGTTCATTTACAGTCAATGCAGACAGATCATCCTTAGCGATGAGGGCACAGCCATCTTTTGATTGAGGAACATTCCTAGCAAGTTCCTGATGGAATTGCTGATCATAACCTTTAGAAAACTGGGGTGGGGAGCGAGGTTTAATAAAAACTGTTTTTTTATATGATATTTTATTTTGTTTAGATAAAGAGTAATCAAGGGGAACAGAAGCATTGATATGTCTTGAAGTTGTGGGAGAGGAAAGCAAGGCATCAGCATATGATATTTTAGAAATTGTGGGATGAAGCTTTGAAGCTTCAGCATATGAAATACATGATTTGGCTATGGATTCTTTAATGTTTCTTTGACGTTCATATTCTAAACATTTCTTGCTAGTAGCCTCATGAAAACCATTGCAAAGACAACAAGATAAATTATCCACAGAGACTGTGCACCCTTCCCCAGAGTGCCCTTGACCACACTTATAACAGCGGGGTTTGGACCTGCATTGAATCTTGACATGGCCATATCTACAACAATTGTATCATTGAATTGTTGGGTAAATGTACAGGTCAACAGAAAGTGCTGTATAACACATATATACACGCTTCGGAAGAATTTGGCCATCAAAAGTTAAAATAACTGTTTTGGTATTTTTTAATAAAGGTTTATCATCAAAAATAGTTTTTCTTTTGATTCTCCTTAGCTTTAATATTTTGCCACAACCAATTGGCACAGAGATGTTTTCTAATATTTCATCATCATTCCACTCTACGGGTATGCCTCTGACGACACCCATGCGAGTCACAGAAAATGAGGGGATAAAAGCTTTATAACACTCCCTTTCCAACAACTTGCTGGTTATAAACGAGTTGGCATCATTATAAGTGGAAAAAGCAATAACCAGCCTGTTTCGACCTATTTTCTTTAGACTACCATTAATAATGTTATTGAAAGAATTCCTTTTTAAGAATCGACCAAAAGTAACTGGATTCAGAAAAGTATTATCATTAGAGGCAGTTTGCTCCCTCTGAACATGTATCAAAAACGGTGCCGCATCGGAGGAATTGTACAAGAGCCGAGCAACTGAAGCTGGACGCTGAGATGACCCACTCAGATCGTCAACGCCAGCCCTTAACAAAGGAGTACGCGGAGGATCAGATGCCTTATTAGTATCATCTACAGTAATCAACTTATCCATCTCGCCACAATCACAATCGTTAGAACGTTTCCCGCCATTCTTGCGCCTTTTTTTATTACAGTGTTTGCAAATTGTCGGTCGAGCAGACACCCTTTTGCGTTTTGAGCTATTGTTGGTTAATGATAATGAACAATCAGTATCAACTGCTGGTTTCATTATTAGAAATTGTCACATAGTGACCTATTTCTAGTGGTGCCGTTCCTCCGGGGTCACCCGGAGGATCCATATTAAAACTACAAGAACTAAAAAAAAATTACCAAATTTGAAGAAAACACTACGACTGCACTAAAACTAAATAATAAAATGAAATATATACAAAAACTTAATCTAATCCAATATACAAAAAAATAATTTATAGAGAGCCAAAAAAATCACGTCCGCCAAAGTTCAGGTTTCCCGCGCTTTTTCTCAATAGGTAACATTTGACGTCTGTCAGTTTTATCTTCATAGTGAGGTGACCTGCTTAAAAACATCGATTAAAGTGAATGAATCGATACGGACTTGAAATATATGTGAATTTTAATCAATATAATTATGTTTTATTATAATCACAACGTGGTTATTAATTTTATGGTGATACTTCTTCACAAGTAAACATTGCATTCGAATCAACTTTCAGCTTTCGATTTTTACAATAACATTCCTAGTGTTTAAAAAGAAAAAGGGTTAACTGACGCCGCATTTTAACGACGTTCAGTTCTTTAGATCAGAAATTGTTTATTATGTGTAGAATGGTTTATTAGTGAAAGCAATTCGTAAAATTACTCGTATCGGTCATTATTACAATAAATATGTAATCAATGAAAAAAGTTAAGCAATGGGGCGTGCAAGTGAAAGCTAATCGCAGATGGCGCCACCACCGTAAGAACCTTTGTCACTGTCAGTGTTAGTTAGATTGTGAGATATTATATAGTTATCTGTATCATCTATGGTTATCTGTGGTAATATTTTTTATTTTCATTTCATTGATTTCAATTGATTTCTGTACAATTTTCCGATTAAAGAACATAATACATGTTCTTTAATCGAAAAATTCTCAATAACTGTCTCTAATTTAGGAATTCATTACTGTTCCATAGAGAAACTGCTTTGATATTGGTAAGTGTGCTACTAGCGCCACTTTGACAGTTGCACGCCCCATTGTGCAGTTCTAACAAAACGAAAAAATATATTATTTTATGCCCGCCGTTACAAGGTTACGTTGTTGAATTTTGATGAATTGTCAAATGTTACCTATTAAATTGGCTATACTTCTTTTTTAGGTAACACAATACCCCTTGGTAAGACCAGTCCGGATTTTCTGGATCGAACCGAGTCGGGCAAGCGTTGCTTAACTTTTAAAATCGATTCGTGCGGCTGTTATTATTAAGACACGAGATCCGAAGCCGCCCGCAATGTTATGGAAAAATAAATATGGAAGGTAATCATAAATCAAAAAACGTTTACTTACTACGATTCCGGTAGCTATGGCGGAACCACAGAGTTATTAAATTTAAAAACCTGATAATGATGCCATTATTAAAAACTTCAAAGTAATATACAAATAGTTTCACATTATTATTCAAATTATTTATGTATATTATATGTTTATATATTCTAACATTATGTATTTATTTAAGTATATGTTATTTTTATTGCATTATAAGTATGTGTAGGTATATTTAATATTTTAGTTTTAGTTTTAGACTTCACATATTCATATTTATTTCTCTTCTTGTTCTCACACACTATTGTCTACATTTCTTTTTCACTTCTCCTTTCGCAGGTCTGCTGCAAGAAATTTCTTAAGAAATAAGCAGTACCTTTGTACTCAGATATTATAATTATGCTTATCTTAATGTATTTTACTGTGTGTACATAAATAATAAAATAAATAAAAAAAAAGTTCAAGACGAATTGTAAACCTCCTTTTTTTTTAAAGTCGGTTAATAAGTATGAGTCAAAAGTCAAAAACTATTAACTACATAATAATACGGGAGTGCCTGTCTGTGATTTTAAAATAACTGTGTTTTCTCAAGTGCCTATAGTTATTCATACGATACGAAAACATATCCTACTTTTTTTATCGATGATAGCCTCGCATTTGTACACCAACTCACCTGATGGTTAACGATAATGCGGTCGAAGACGAAACACGTCGCTTACCTGGAAGTAACCTATTCACTCTTGACTTACAGACTATCAGGTTATAGCTATCAGGAAACACAGACTTCATTGGGGATTTTTTATTGATAATAGGCTCGCGTTTGTCCACCATCTCAGCTGATGGTAAGCGATGATGTGGTCGAAGATGAAGCACGCTTACTATGTGAGCGCTCACTCTTGACTTAATGAATATAGCTATCAGGAAATACAGACTCCGGCAGGGAATTCCACTACTTAGCTGTACGCACAATGAAAGTATTCCCAAAACGTTTTTTGCGTGTGGGTGGTATGTCCACCATAACGATGACGTATCACTACTCGACATGTAGTCAGATGATGGAACGGGCTTGGTGGAAATAGGTTGTGCAATTCCATCGCACACTCCCCGAAATGTAACCGATACCGACCGGGGCTTGCTACTCTCTCATGATTTTCAAGGCTCTGAAGCTTAGACTCGACCAGCCCCTCGTTCGCAAAAAAGAACTATAATTACTCATTCTTTAATCGCAATTTATGGATAAAATAGATTTTCTATCTACGGATAACTATTTTGGTACCTAACATGTTTCGAATATTGTAGTTATTTTATATTAATACAACATTTGTAAAGTAAATAGACTCTTAACTAACAAAAAAATAAACTTAAATACTTATAGCAAATAACACAGTTTACTGATAATTTTCCAATAAAAGATTGAGACATTGATACGTTCTATGGTACACTATAATATTCCGAAGCTTTTACTATAATACTATAAACCATGAATAAGTAAATAAGAAACATGAGGCGTAAAAGCTTTTATAAATAGGGTTCTCGGACTTATACAATACCTCAATGATAAATTTAAATAGCCCTAACTACTTTCAAATTGGTTTTATACAAAATACCACCCACACTTGGTTGATATACCGCCTTGTACCAAGCGCTTCTCCTCCACATTTATTGTGCGCACAGCCAAGCTGTGGCATTCTCTGCCGGCTTCTGTGTTTCCTGCTGCGACGACTATGACCTTTCAGCCTTTAAAGCACGAGTAAATAGGCATCTTCTGGGCTCGCTCGTCCCACCTTAGATCTCATCTATCGCTATAATAAAAAATAAAATAAAATATATCATCTGCTTAGCGGTTTTCAACTACGTCAGGGTCGGCTTCCACTTTTCCTATTTGACTTCCACAACTCAATAGCTGGATAACACGATACCTACCCCTTGGCTAGAGTGGTCTCAGATTTTCTAGCACTCTTTAAATAAATTAAGCCACGACGCGACGCTTTAAACGACACGATAATCTGCCTTCACAACACAGTGGGAACGCGACATAATGTCGTTTTGTTTAAAGTGTCGAGGCTGGTGTATTTAAACGGAGGTGCTCGCTCACACAATTAATGTAGTCCAGTACTTTTTTTGCATAGACAACAGATTGCCAAGTCAATCGAAACAGCTAGCACGACAGTTGTACAAAGAAAAAAAAAACGACACAACTTATCGTGGCTGAATATCATGTTTCGTTGTTACGATGTATGTATATTATCTATCTTTTTTTCGTTTGTTTCGTATTCCGCCTTTTTAAAAACCAATATTTACATGATTAAAATGTCATCTTCATCAATATTGTAAAACGTAGAAGCGACTGATGTGCATTCGAAAAAGCGACTGCCGTAATAATCTCGTCATGATCCAATGTGAACAGCTAGATACGACATTCTTTCAGTGATAAAATATTTCGAAGACTGACGATAACAAAATTATTATAATGGGTAGAGCTAGAGATGACAGTTGTCCAACGATAAATTATTCGTCACGATTTGACAGGAATGCACCCTAAGTCTGGAATATATTTATTTTAAACAATAATGGAATATACACTTAAATAAAAACCCTAAACTACATAATCATATACATCTAAAAATAAACTAAAATATGGCGTCCAGAAATTCGTACGCATCGCTGTCCACTGGTAATGTGCCCAAAAGACTGGCGGCATTGCCACGCTGTATGGCAATGCTTAACCGCTGTCCAAGGTAAAAGCCAGCCTTTGGGTCACGCGAAGTGTCAACTAGGCGTTTGGATAGATCTTTAAATAATCTGTGAGCACTCGGACCCCACGACCCCAAGGTTTCAACCCCAAACGGCTCGAAAATATAACTACCAACAAGGTTATTATATTTCCGCCGCTTGAGGTTTTCAGCAGCCGCAGCGGCAGCGCCAGCACAGCAAGACGAGCTAGGAAGATGGGATGGCGCAAGAGTATCGACACAAGTTGCGTCCCACACTAAAGGCCTACCCATCTTCCAAGGAAATAAAGACATGCCGTCCGGTCTTTTGCCATCGTCGCGTGCCAGGCCATTGGGTTCTAATACAGCTGGAACGCCGACGGTGACAAGAGCTCGTCGGATGATGTCGTTAATATTCGCGTGCCGTGCTATGCGACCCGCACTGCGGCCGCATGAAAGGCCGTGGTGACCGAGGCTGTTGACAACTTCGCCGCAGTGGCAGCGATGAGCAGAACAACAAGGAGCACCTAATCGAAGGGAAGCAGTGAGGCGGAAAGTAGTATCATCGAACAAGGTGCCTATGTTCGACGACGGTAGTGCATGAAGCCAGAGACCCGACTCCCATTCACTCACAGCCAGCAAGCGCGCACGCTCTGCAGCCGAAGCAGATGTGGCAATAAGGTCACTCTGAACTGCTTTACAGAGCGGCTCATCCCACCGCCTCTGAGATGATGGGTTGTCGGGTGGATTTAGATTCGGGCAAGCGATTCTCCAGGTGTCCATAGCCTCGGTGAAGCACGGCACATTGAAATCAACCAGTGACGGAGCTAAAATATTCCTGATTAATTTCTCAGTACCGTGGACCGAAGATATAAAAGCCGGGAGACTAATGGTAGAAATTTTGCGGACGCCGAGACCTCCCATACGAATGGGAAGAGTAGCTTGTGCCCAAGTTCGGTCGTCCATAGCCACATTTAAAATAGCTGTCAGAGTATGCCGGATAATTTGGTCCATTTTTTCCAAAAGGTGAGGATGATGCCAAAGATGCGAAGCACGAAGAAAGTAAGTTAATTTAGGTCCAAAGCAACAGTAACGAATTAATGTGATAGCCGAATGCATGTTAATTTGATGTAATCTGTCCGAAATGTGGGAAAGGAATTCTCAAAAATTGGAGACCCAAGAAGACGAAGAGAACTTTTATCCACAATTTGTATTTCTGGGGCTAATGCGTGGAATTTGGAAAGTGTCAGTTGTCTGTCAGTACTGTCGGATATGAATAGTTCACACGCCTAAGTCTTAATTAGGTACACTATCTTTCAGACTGGAACTGAGCTACGCTGTTGGCGACAGATATAGTTTTCATAACCTGTTCAAAGTTTCATAACAAGACAAAACTGTGAAGTTCCCAACTAGCACAAATGGGCTGCATTAGGGCTTTGGAGCGTATTCGATTATTACTTATGGTTATAGACGTAAGCGCTAGAGCGTCTACTACAGACTTAAAGCAGCCGCTTTAGCGCTATTTGGGCGCCATTTTATGCAGCCTAAAGTTCCATTTAACCTGCACAACGGTTTCATAAAGGTTCCTTAATAGCTATAATGATTTATTAACGCTATACTAAAGCTCTCGTACTTTTGAATGATTTTGAACTACTTTGAACGAATGAATTGATTATAGTTCTTTATTGTATATCTTCAATTGACATTATTTGTAATATTTTGGTAAAGTGTTTTCGTCGCCATCATGAAAATAAAACAAAAAGAAGTAAAAGTTTGAATTCTGTATTAGCAAGATATATAAAGATACTTAAAACGCTGTCCAGTTTACTGTAGATATATAAGATTAATTTTCGAGTAATTTTAACGCGGGTTTATGATATTTAAAAAATTAACAAAAGATATGTGATATTTTTTATTTGTTATACAGAATAAATTTTATTTCCGTGTTTTTACGTGTCGATAACTTACTACTTGCAAGTGGCCGATTGTTTACCGGTACATTTAATGCACATTTAACTGAAAAACCAATGTATATCAACTCAATTTTGCAAGTGAATTATAAGTTTTCTTAAAAAATCATGGCGTCATTGTAATGTAGTCATAACCTGCAGTTTTAGCTCTAATAACTCCCTTTTGAGAATCATAGCGCTAATTTTCACCCTTCTAACGCTTCCAGTGATTTTTGTTCTCCTAGTGCAACACACAGCCACAAAAAGCTCCTATTTTCTTGTTTTTGAGGTTATAAGATGTAGTTACGTACTTATTCGTTTAGCATCCATTTTTATTAAATTTTTTATAATAGTTACAAAAGCGGCTGTAAAATGGCGAATGGATTGAGCCTGCAAGGAATGACTATTGCTACTAAAGGCCTTAGTTAGTCTGATGATTTTTTTGTAACTATAGTATGCATAAGAGTTCCTATTATTTCTATAATGAAACTTATATTAGTATAATAGTGGTTACTATAACTATAACCTACAAAAGTTACAATGAAAACCACTGTACAGCTGTGAGCTTTATATGAGAGTTACGAAGGTCATTCTGCCAATGACCTTCGTAACTCTCATATAAAGGTGTAAGTGGTAAATGAGTTCTACCGTGGACTACTGTGAAGGCTAGGGTAGTATTTGATTCAGCTTATAGCACCTTAAGTAACTTTTATAGCTATAGACGTTTACGGATGCAGATATGCAACTTTGAACTGCTTTTTGAACCCTTAAACCGCTATTTTACAGCCGAAAGTAACAAAATAGGCTGCAATTTCCACTAATATGCTCGTTGGGTTTTATCGGTCGCTGTAAGCCGGCCACCCTCTACATTCTCTCTTTGGGCCACGTAACGATTTTACTTCAATCATGACGGGCCACCATAATGAACAGTAAAACAAAATTATAGATTTAATGGTCCCATCGTATTTTTTGAGAAGCTTGCTTTGATACATTTTTGTTTTCGTTTTGCCAGCGGTTGAATAAGCTGCACAGCACACCATCTAAAATAACAATAGAGTCAAGGATCAAAAATTTATATTAGTATAGAGCTTGGGTGAGCACAGATCGCCTCGACCCACTGGACGCCTAAAAGAGGACATGACTGTCGAGGACGACCATGGCGAATGTTGGATACGAACTGATCATTCATGAGGTAAACATGGTCGGATATTGCTGAGACAGAGTCTTGGAAGGGATTTGACTGCTGACAGTGGGACACAACATTGGGTTAAAAAAGTGTCTATGTTCGCGCTAGGGCGTCCAATCCCGCAGCCTGAATTCAATCTCGGTATTTGCGGGACTACGAATTTTCAATCCCGCGGGATCTCGGTATTTGCGGGATCCCGCATATTGAAAATATTCACATTTATATAAGGCAAATAAAACAATGAATTAGTCAACTAACTCCACGTTTATTTACGGTTTACTATTAGTATGAGAACAATCAAATTACACCGTTTATTTATCACAAAAAACAATGAATTAATCAACTAACTCCACATTTATTTACGTATTAGTATGAGATCAATCAAATTACACTGTTTTTTCTTCACAAAAAACAGTAAAAAATACTGAATAAAAAACTTTACTGATATTTTAGGCGACATACTTAAGCTACCACTGACTGAAATTCGGCTATATTAGGCTACAAAAGCTGTGAAAAACAGGTGACATCGGCCCCAGCGTTGTTTGCAACACTGCCGGCCGCCAGTCACCGAGCCAGGGTCTATCGCAGAGCGATCGCGCTCGCGAGAGGTCGTATGCATGCTTTTTTTTTCAGTCCCGCAAATCCCGCGGATCCCGCGCCCGTAATCCCGCATCACGCGGGATTGGAAAATGACGCGGGATCCCGCAATACCGAGATCTCGGTACTCCGGGATTGGACGCCCTATTCGCGCTCATAGACGAGTCATCATCATCTGCTTAGCTAACGGCTACCAGTCTAACTACACTGGTCAGCAAATAAACCGAGCCACCCGCTACCTAGGAACTCTTATTCGATTTTATCAAAAAGTATAAAACTTACAACTATCAAAGTTATACCTACAAAAAGTGCGTTTCATGGTGATTAAAATTACTATAAATTAATTCGAAAGTACCGTCAACTCACATTGTAATCAAGCAACAAACACAATGCTAACGATTTGCTCTGTTTTCACCAGAGTTTGAAATTAGCGTTCTTTTTCTCTACAATGAGGGTAGTCGGATATTTCTTATCATTTCTTTAGTTTTCGTCCATCGTTTGCTCAGACGTGTGTGTTTTTGCTACGTTTTTCGATTAATAATGGATACAACACCTCAGGAAGTAGCTCAAGCTGTAGCATTACTTCAAGCAGGCATTGCGCAACGTGAAGTCGCTCGAAGGCTTCGAATCAGCAGATCTTCGGTGCAACGAGTTTACAGACGATACCTAGAGACTGGAGCATTCGATCGCCGTCCAGGTACGGGCAGACCTAGGCCTACATCAGCAGCAGATGATCGTTATATCCACCTTACTGTTCTGCGAAATCGCCACCTCAACGCAGTTCAAGTCCAACAAAGTCTGCGTGACGAACGCCAAGTGGTCATAAGTTCAGATACCGTCAGAAGGAGACTTGCTGAACGGAACCTGACCCCAAAAAGAGCTCCAACAGGCATTAACTGTAGCACACCGTCGAGCACGACTTGAATTTGCTCGAGAGCATAGGGATTGGACATTAGAGCAGTGGAGTAATGTACTCTTCACTGATGAGACCAGGGTGAGTCTACATGGAAGTGATCGACGTCAGAGAGTATGTCGTCGCCATGGAGAACGTTATTCTCAGTGTTGCATCGAGGAAACTGTTGCTTATGGAGGAGGATCTGTAATGGTCTGGGGCGGCATCTCGTTAACAGCACATACAGCGTTAGTTTTCATCGAACCGACGGGCCGTACACGTGGACTGACTTCTCATCGCTCCATTACTGAAATCCTCGCAGACCATGTGGTACCTTACACAGGATATATCGGACAGGATATGCAATTGATGCATGATAATGCACGGCCTCATGTTGCTCATGTGGTGACCCAGTATCTACGCGACGTCAGCATTCGTACGATGGACTGGCCAGCTCGAAGCCCGGACTTGAATCCGATAGAACACTTATGGGATGAGCTGAAACGTCGGGTTCGAGCCCGGGTACCTGCTCCAACAAGGCTTCCAGAGCTGCGAATCGCAATTGAAGAGGAGTGGAATACAATTCCTCAAGATTTTATCGTCAGGCTCGTAAGGTCGATGAATACAAGGATGCTGGCAGTTATCCGAGCAAGGGGAGGGAATACGGAATATTGATCAAAAACTTTTTATTTTATTTTATCTTTGTTTTTGGCTTTAATTTTTTTTTTTACTTTATCGATACTAATTAGGAGATACCACAAACTCAACATACGAACGTTACCACCAAACGAGACCAAAAGAGTCTTTTCCTGTACCATACCCCGTGTTAGATCCCAATTTGCTCGTAGACATTACTTTGCCATTGCACCGCGCTTTTATAATGCTTTAAACAAAAAAATAAAAACGCAGAATCTTAACAATCACCAACTGAAAAAGGCTCTCCTAATGTGGTTGAAAAACCTCGACTATGACGAAACTGAGAATTTGTTAAATATAGTAAAGTAACTTCCCTTTTCACAAAAACACACGTACATACACACACACATACACACACACACAACCCACACACACATCACAAACATACACATGCATGATATACAATTTTACTTTACCATTGTCATTAATTTTATTTTATCTTATTCCTTTTGATCCTATTGTGAATACTTATTGTTATTAATTCATTTCAATAATTCAATTTTATTATTTATTATTCTAAATTTTAATATCCTGACATGTTAAATTACCTGTTTTTGATGTTTTTTTTATTTCGTATTTTATTTTAGTTTTTAGCTTTATTTATTTTTCATTTTGTATAACTGCCAGTTTGTATTTTTTTCTGTACGGTACTTTATTGAGCGGAATGCACTGGCTCCTGTCATACAGTTTACAACTAGTTCAGGAGTCAGGGAATTTCAATTGTAATGAGTATCTGGGGGCACGGCAGTGCCCCCGCAATAAACAATTTAATTTATATTTATTTATTTTTATTTATTTATTTACTTCAAAATAACACGGCCGAAGGCCAATTACATTAATTGAAGACATTATAAAAAACATTATAAAAAAACATCTAACAGTCATACACTCATCTCACAGTACTCCAGGCATACAGACAAGATCTTCTTCCATTCATCCGCAAACACATCACAATCAGGTTTGGCATCCAAGAGAACGTTGAGCGCGGAGAGTGCGAGGAATAGGGGACTGGGCTCGAGCGACGGTACGACTCCTGGACACAGCGAACAATCTGTGTCTCCTATTTCGGTTAAAGTTGATCGGAGCAAATAGATGGCTTAGTTCGTCATGGAGATCAGGAGCATCTGTTTTTCCGCGAAATATTTTAACCATATTAATGATTTGATCATTGTTCCGTCTAACTTCTAGAGAATTATACCCTAAAATGCCTAGGAGAAAGTTAGAAGGATACAAAAAGGGATAGAAACCAAAAGTGCGCTTATAAAGGTACCTAAGATAAGCCTTCTGAACCCTCTCTAAAACTAATGTGTATTTCTTTTCAAAAGGATTCCAGACACATGCGCTAGACTCCAGCTTACTGCGAACTAGTACGTTAAATATAGATCTTATAACACTTATGTTCTTAAAGTCCTTAGCATTGCGTAGTACGAAACCTAAACGTTGAAATGAATTTTTTGCTACTAATAATATGTGATCATGGAAAGTGAGTTTGCTGTCAAAATGTACACCTAGATCCTTCATTGTACTTGTCCTGGTAATGGTGCTGTCGTTAATTTTGTACGCAAAGTTGACGGGATGACGTGCACGAGTAAATGTCATTACAAAACATTTGGCAGGGTTAAATTCCATTTTGTTCTTTATGCTCCAATCTAATATCAAATTTAGGTCACGTTGCAGCCCCAAGCAATCGGTTTCAGAGTGAATTTCAGAAAAAAGCTTTAAATCATCTGCATATAGCAGACTTTTGGCATGAAGAATGACTGATGAAAGGTCGTTGACCATTATTAAAAACAGGAGTGGTCCCAGAATTGATCCTTGACTGACTCCGGAGCGCGTATGATAGGGCTTGGACTCATAAAGCCCCAATCTGACAAACTGTTGACGATCGCGAAGGTAGTCAGCGAGGAGCCGCAGGAGACGTGGTGGAAAACCGATAGCGCAAAGTTTCGCCAGCAGAATATCGTTATTGACCCTATCAAACGCTTTCCGGAAGTCAAAGTACAACACATCTACTTGGCCTCCCTGGTCTAAACGTTTGGAAATATAGTCTACTAGGGTAAGAAGGTTCGTATTCACCGACCGTTTTGCTCTGAAACCATGTTGCTCGTCGCACAGATATTTTTCAACTTGGTAGTAAATGTAATTATGTAATATATTCTCGAAGACTTTAGCTGGTGATGACAGAATGGCAATAGGACGGAATTCTTCAACTAATGTTTTCTTGTGACTTTTGGGAATGGGCGTGACTCGTGACATCTTCCACTGTCGAGGATAGACTCCATTTTTTAGTGATAGATTAAAAATATGATGTAATGGTAAACAGAAATATTTTTTAAA
Source organism: Tholera decimalis (assembly GCA_943138885.2). Taxonomy (NCBI): domain Eukaryota; kingdom Metazoa; phylum Arthropoda; class Insecta; order Lepidoptera; family Noctuidae; genus Tholera; species Tholera decimalis. The sequence goes on along the minus strand of OW964562.2, from coordinate 11,094,353 downwards.
ACTTTTCAATATTTCAGGGGGAATATTATCAGGACCAACTGAGCTACTTAATTTAAGTTTGTTTATTCCTAAAATGATGTCTTGAGGAGAAAATTTAAATATGTTTATGTAATTGCTGTTGACATTATTATCACTAGCTAAAGTTTTTTCAGCATCAAGAAGTGGAACTTCAGGGAGATAGACGCTAACAAAAAAATCTGCAAAGGCTTCGGCTGCGTGAACACCTGTAAATTTATGACCTTTGTAGGTGACATTCGGATCAAAACCACCTTTTGAGCGCAAACTAGAAATATGTTGCCAGAAATTACGTGGGTTGGTTCTTAAATTGCTTTCAATTATATTTATGTGTGATTCATGAGCCAATGCTACTCGTGTTTTAAGGCTAGCTCTTAAATCTGAAAAGGTTTTATAAGCTATAGTGCATTTTTTGCGCTTCCAAACTGAGTGCCACTTAAGCTTCAGTTTAGTATCTTTAATTATATCTTTAGTGAACCAGACCGGATAGCGCCTAGTTGAAGTTCTACACCTCCGTTTTTTAGGTATGCAAATATCGAATATGGTGTAGATGGTCTCATAAAAATACTTGGTGGCTAAATATACGTCGTTGGTCTGGATAACCTTTTCCCATGAAGTATTTGAGAGAAGTTCAGAAAGCTTATCTCGGTCACATTTTTTGAAATTCCAGTCTTTACAAGATTCAATGTTACTCGGTTCAATGACATCAGACATGTGTGAAGATTTAATTTTAATATTAATATATATGTATTACTTGTGAGATATATTGTGTTTTCATGCGATGGCCGAGTCAATCTATTTATTTAAAACGTTAAAGATTTTTAATATTGATATGGTCACTATAAGATGTCGTTAGGTTAGATAATTACGTAACAACTTAAGACAGAAGGTCCCTTAAGTAGGGACTGAATAAATTAATAACCGACTTGGTATTACATGGATCTCACAACTTTTTACGGTAGAACAACTAAGTTGCGAGACTTGGGTTTTGACAAGTATCGTTTTTTATGGGATATAATCTTTCTGGTAATAAAGAATGTTTTATGTTTATGTTATGTTACTAACGATTGTCACGACTGGAAAACGACTCTTCTTTGTAAAATCCTTAATAAACACTGAAATATTGATTAAACCCAATGAGTTTCCTTTCATTTTAATCACCATGAAACGCACTTTCTGTAGGTACAACGTTGATAATTTTAGGTTTTTTAGTTTTTGAGAAAATCGAATTAGAGTGCCTAGGTAGCGGGTGGCTCGGTTTATTTGCTGTCCAGTGTAGATGCAGCTGAGTATTAGTGTTTTATATGGAGCGTCTGTCTGTGTGACCTCCACAACCTAGTAGCTGGGTAACACGATACCCCTTGGCTAGTCCAGTGTCAGATTTACTGGCTTCTGACTACCCGTAACAACTGTCAAAGATATCGAAAAGACGGCCGGGACCAACGTCTTAACTTGTTTACCTAGGCACGTGGGTATCACACCACAAACTTCCAAACTCCAGTCTACTACTGAGTAAATCTTTACAGAAAAACCCAATAGTACTTTTTGCCCGACTCCGGAAACGAGACGTCGAGCTCTGCAGTCGCGCTTGCGATCACTCGACCAACGAGGCACTGCTCACAGACGAGTGCACTACAATATCTTCTTTGTACTTCGCTGATCTTTATAGAAACTAGTCGTCATTATGGGATAGCGCGAGGTATTTTATTGTATACTTAAAATAGGTGTATTCCCGTTGTCCCCGCAGTCCGTGTCCCCGTTAAAGGGGACAAGGGGAAATTAATAAAATAATTAAAATGACTTCCCGTTGTCCCCGTAGGCCATGTCCCTGTTAAAGGGGACAACGGGAATTTAATTAAAATAAGAAAAAATAAACGAGTAATTCCAGTAAGTTTATAGTGAGTGACAAATTGCCGCTATATTTCGGTAGGCACTTACGTTTATGAGTTCCTGAACGATTTATATGAGAGACGGAGAGCAAAACATTCACACCATAATAACTATCAAACTTTCTTCAGGCGTCTATTTATTTGATTTATCGTTACTTGAATGTCATTTACACATTTGGTTTCACATCACTGTTGATTGTTCCCAAAACAATTACAGTTTACGATCGTCATTTTTTTTCGGCGTCTTTTGTCCGTCAAGCTCTCTGCAGTTCCGACATTAGTAACTAGCCGGAACCTACTTCGTATACATCATATACATACATTTTATTGTGTTTCCCTTCTGAAACTATAATTACTTTTGGATCTGAACCGCGGGGATCTACGTCAATTTAGATCTTTTACTGCGTTAGGTTTATGATTAGCAACGTTTTGTGGATTCGTGTCAATCAACTGTTTCGTAAATTCAATCTTTTTGCGGCAATAAATGGCAAACTGTTATTGCGTGTATTAGTCTCGGAAAATTAACGATTTCTGTGGATAGGTCATAGTACAAGGATTCGAAGTCCCTTACTTTGAAGCCGGCTGGCACTTCACGTTGCGTTATTTATTTTTTCACAAAACGGTAAAAAACTTCTTGAGCGAACTGGTAAACTCTAGAATTTAAAACTACCAATGTCTCTCTCACAGCTGTGTCGGAGCAGCATGAACATACATAACGAAAGAAGTTTGATTATTAAACCAGAGCTTTCTCCTTGGACATAAAAATGTCTTAGTTTCAGGCGAACTCACTAGGAATATCATTTAATAGTGTGAAAATGTGAATATTGCAATTGTATTGTATTTGCAATGCATTGCCTTTAAAAAACAAGCAGGTTGTACTATAACTGATGAACCACATATGTATATAAGAGACATTATAATATACATAATTGATTGCGTATCAATACGACCAGATACTGCACACGTTCTAAAAAGTTTTATAAAAATATGTAGGTCAAGCCTAGTTGGTGTTTTTTATTTTTTATTGATTAAGGTTCACGTTGGACCACCATCTCACCTGATGGTAAGTACTGATGTGGTCGAAGATGGAGCACGCTTACCTAAAAGTAATCTATTCACTCTTGGGAATTCCACTCCTTAGCCGTACGCACAATGAAAGTATTCACATAACGTTTTGTGCGTATGTGTTGGATGTCCACCATGTAACGATGGCGCATCGCCGTTTGTCTTGTAGTCCGTTGATGGAACGGGCTTGGCGGAATTAGATTGTGTATCCATCGCTCACTCTCCGAAATAATATGGAAGTGATAGAAAACCGATAGACTAGCAACTCTTCGTCGATGGTCAAGGCTCTGGAGCTTTGACTCGACGAGTGCATCGTTGCCAATGAGTCTTTTGGCCCGTTTCTCGATTCACTCAATTGCGTCCAGTTAGTACTTGGCAGATCCATTCAAAAGTTGAGAGCAGTACTCCATACACAACCGAACCTGGGTTTGACACAGATTGAGCAGCTGATCCGGTGTGAAGTTAGTTATAACTTTATAACATTTTCCATATTATTGTGAAATTTTAATGGATAAGTCTAAACATATTACTAAAATGATGACTTCGAAACAGATTTTAATAGTAACTGGTGAAGGAATAAATTGGTGACCTATTTATGTGTCATTCAACAAACTTTTTTATTAGTTTATAACTTTATGAGAGGGCGCCATGTCCAACTTATGTTACGTTACCTCTATTGATATCTCAATAGACTAATTATGATGAATAGTTTGGAAGTTATGAGGCAACAGATGGACATACATACATAACTACATACCGGTCAAAATCATAATCCTCCTTTTTGCTTCGCCGCAGTCGGGTAAGAATAGTGGTTCATTTTTAATAGTGCCAGTTTTTGTAATTACCATCATTTTATTTCTAATAGCTATGTACTGTTGAATTGTCATGAACGAACGATAAAAAGCATGCCTGTATCATGCAAATCTTGATCCATAACATTATACAATGGTGACATTAGGGCGACCGTATTTGTGCACTGAAATTAATAAATTGAAAGATATAACGAATACATACAATACCACTGTATATAGGATTCATTGATTACTCAAAAGCCTTGGACTCTATCTTCTACAGCTGATCTTTAGGACTGCATCCAGATTACGTTAATATCATAAAAGAAATATATAGAAATAGTACAGCTATGAATAAAACTGGATAATACCAGACCTGCCTTTGTCATAGAGCGGCGCGTGAGACAAGGGGAGTGTGTGATGGAATTGCACAAACTTGCAAACTAATTCCTCCAAGCCCGTTCCATCATCGGACTACAAAACGAACGATGATGCGCCATCGTTAGATGGTGGACATCCCACCCATACGCACTAAACATTTTGGGAATGTTCCTGATAGCTATAACCTGGCGGTCTTTAAGTCAAGTGTGAATAGGTTACTTCTAGGCGAACGTGCTTCATCTTTGACCACATCGTCACTTACTATCAGTTGAGATGGTGGTCAAATGCGAGCATACCCTGAATAAAAAAAAAAATCATTTTGTAAAAAAATTCAAATCCGATAAATTCGAATTTAATTTATCGGATTTGATTTTTTTTTTCAATCAATAGATTATATTAGAAGGTAAGGTAGCACATGCCTAGAAGTAACCTATGTCCTTTCGTCGGATGATAGTAGAATTGATCTTGAAACGGATTAAGCTTTGGGCATTCAGCCTGTATTTACTTGAAAAATATCCCATTGGTCGCAATGAATGGCTAAGGAGGAATAAAGGTGTAGGTACGTATACATTTATTGGGATCTATTGCTAATATAATAACAATTCTTTTTCCTGTGTAACAATTGCCAGGTTTTATAACCGTATAGTATTCTCTAATATCTGCGTCTAGCAATTGATCTGAACCGTATAGATCTTAAGGACGCATTTACGTTTATCACTCGCTCAATTTTAGGTATTCTAGTAGCAACACAACAACATTGCGCGCACACACACTTACAAACCATTGTTCGCCCGATTTTATACATTACTTAACTAATATTGATACTTGAAGGTAATATTATATTTTATTTAATATTGTTTGATCATAATAAGTTTTAACTTATTGTTTACAAAGGGTTACATGCTTATTGATTAGATGTTAGTTTATTAATGTGTTTGACGCCCGATTAGGAGTACTAGGGGACTTTGGAAATAAAATACTCATATGTGATAAAAAAATTGATAAGAAATAAAAAAAGTTTCGTCATGTCTGTCTGTCTGTCTGTCTGTTTGTCCAACCGTCTGTATGTCACAGCCATTTTCAACCGACGAAAAAAACGGAGGAGCTTATCAATTCGACGCGTATATTTTTTTTTAATGTTTGATCACCGATTACTCGAAGACGGCTGAACCAATTTGGAAAATTCTTTTTTTGTTTGAAAGGGTATACTTTGAAACTGGTCCCATTTTCACCAAGATAGGAGCTGATAATGGGATCTTGGAGTAATCGAGGAAACTCTTCAAATATTATAGGCACACCTACAGTGATTTGAGATTTTTTTATAGTAACTTGTGTAGTTGCATTTGAAAAGCACCATTTGTGAAGTGGATCTGATGATGAAGACCACAGATGGCCACTGGAACTACTCAATATATAAGTAGGAATAAGAAGTATTTCATGGGTTCCGCTTCGATTACTTGAATATGGTTATTAAGCACAATATGCTCGTCACAATGCATATGATGAAGTGAAGCTAACGGTGATGTACCAGGAGAACTCCTCAACAATTAACGGCCCAGCATTGGAAAAAGCAATATTTTGTCTACTTTCTAACTAATTTCGGAATTCGGACACCACCTACCTACCGAAATTAAAGTTATTTTTAACTTTGCAGTGTTTTTTGGAAGTCGGTTTAATTTTTTTGGTAAAAGTTTTTATATTCCGAAACTATTAGAATGATACATGTGAAACTTGGTAGGTAGATGTATTCTGTGTACCGCTTTCCGATTTTAAGAAAAAAAGTAAAAAAATATTTAAAAAATATTTAAAAAATATTTAAAAAATATTTAAAAAATATTTAAAAAATATTTAAAAAATATTCAAAAAATATTTTCAGTTTCAGTTCCATCACTGATTTGAAAACCACTTGATCGCGCATTCGTTGCCCCGACGCACGAAAACTATGCGAGTTTTTGCTCTTATATATTGGCTACGATACACGAACCATTTTAGTTGTGACCAAGTATTAGGCCTGTGTGCATGCTAAACAATTACAAATTTTAAATTTTTGTATCCAATTTATAACGCATAATAATGCTTTCATGCACGTTGAAGTGGTGTGGAAAACATTCCCAGACATCTAGATACCAAATGGATGACATAACTATTCATCAGTAATGAAATAATATGAAAATTATTTATTATTTAATCAGATTATAAGCTACCGCAGAGGTCCATTTATAGTGATGGTTTAGGTGGTCAAGGTCAAAATAGTCGCGCGTTGATGTCTTTTGGAAATGTCTCTTTCTTACATGAAGAAATTCTAATTCTTTTATCCCTGTCTTTTCATCTGTATTTTTATCGTAAAAATCTGAGCTGTTACCTATAACGGCTGAATACGATATCGATAATTATAAAATTAAACTTAATTTTTTTTAATTCAATTCAGATAGTTGTCATAAAATACCTATCTACATTAACCGACTTTAAAAAAAGGAGAAAGTTCTGATATTTTTTCTTCTGTATGACATGCATGTTTTCATTTTAGATTTCCCAAGATTCCAGATTAAAAAGAAAAGTGGATGGATAAGGTTACTAGGGAATATTGGTTTCTAGTTTGGTTTTTATTGATATAATGTTGAGAAAAGTCAAAATAATATAAGATGCCTATATCCAATCTTTCTAGGCTTCAAATAGTATGACGGAGTCTAATATTAATTAACTTGGACCTTTGCATTACAATATCCGCCTCGTAAGTTACTTTGGTTCCGGGGTTGCGGTAATGTTCTAATGAGATACCGCGACCCCGAAACTTAAGGGCAGCTGAAGGAACAGGGTGGGTTTTTAGTCAGTAGAAGTCTGACACTCCCTTCCACTTTACCCAGAGTGGGAGAAGTCATTCGATGATTTTTCCACCCAGGAAAAAGAAACAGGTTACTTTGTTTCGATGTCGAGTCCACGGGTTAAGTGTTTGTAGGAGGGAGGAGTCATTAGATAAATCATCTAATGACTCACCACCAAAAAAATAATTATTACCGAGTGCCTGCTGAAGCTACAGTTGTTGACACAACTGATTTTAATGAAAATATATTTATTATGGAATATAAAATAAATATAAAAAAATAAAATATAAAAATAATATATGGCCGGCTACATTGTCCATGCTCTGATAAAGCAAATAAAATGCCTAACTTGTATTGGAGCGTTGATTGGTGTTACAAATCAAAACGCCTTACAATTTAAAAAAGACACTAAAACAAGTTATTGCACGGATCCACCACAGTAATAGAAATTTGTCGTCGTTGTGAAATTTATATTAAAAGGGCGATCAACGAGAGTGGTTCGAAAGTGCTGTCTCAGAAATATAATTCCGATTATTTTATGAGATCGGTTTTAAAATCACTGATTGGGTATAATTTATTCCCGGATATTAATTTTCATCAATATGAAATAGAAACTACCAATTATTTGATTGAATTAGCAAGATGCATAATTCAGAAATATATAGACGCTCGGTTATCATTTTTTAGCAAAAGCAATCAGGACCCTAAAACTTTAATTCGAAAAACATTTACCAAATTAATTCATTTTAAAAATCAATAATAACAACATACTTGTTTTTCTTTTTGTAATTGAGACTGATAATGATTAAATATTATTATGTGATTTTATTGAGTATTTTTATAATGTTAAACTTCATTTTATCGATATCGATAACTTTCCCTCAATCAAGTAGAGCAATCCCTAACTCGGCATATCTATGAAGCTTGACCTTGAACTGACCAAATGCAGTAGCGCATTTTTTCCTCGCCTCCCAACCCGTATTGGTGAGTTGTGTTCTTCAAAGAAATCGGCCTATAAGCTCTTTTAAATTCTCTCTGAGTTCCATGTACCCCACATGGAACTGAAACTGAAAATAAATATTTTTTCATGAATCTTATGCGTGTATGTATGTATTAATAGAGAGGTCTTTAAAAATGGCATACGGCTTTCTAAACTTTTTAAAACCACTTTTTCATAAAGTTAATCGTTTAAAAGATATACACTTCCAAAGTGGTAAAATGTGTCCCCCCCTCTTACTTCTATAATAATGGAGTGAAAAATTATACAAAAATATATGCTATGATCCTTAATGTAAACTTTCAACCAAAATTGGTTTGAACGAGATTGGGTTGGCAGTTTTTGAGATACAGCATATTTTCTAAAAACGCAAATAAAAATTTGTAATTCATACACATTATCAAAAACAAAGTTATTTGGCGTATTTACTACGGAACGCTTCATGGGCGAGTCTGACTCGCACTTGGCCAATTTTTTAGTTTTTGTACGAACTGAACATTTTGGCCTATTGAACCGTATGAAGTAAGCCCAACAAAAGGTAACTGTTGTATATCGTTGAGGAATTCCCTCGACTGTCTATGGTCTCCATCATCAGACCTGTAATGGCACTTATAACCCATATGGGTGCAAAGTTCTCATCAATATAAATGAATTAAGTCCAAACACAAGGTAGCTACTGTAAACCGTTGAGGAGTTCCCTTAACTGTCCTTCGTCTTCATCATCAGACCTCTAATGACAGTCACAAACTATCTAGGTGTAAAGTTCTGGTCAATTCAAATTAATCAAGCACAAACAAAAGGTTACTGCTGTAAATCGTCGAGGAGTACCCTCGACTGTCAGGAGTCAATCTGATGAAAGGCTCCATTATCAGATCAACTCTAGACCTTCCTTAATTTGTATTACTTTAAGATACTTACTGAAAAAAAAAAACATTTATACGGTCGAATTGCGAAACCTCCTTATTTGAAGTCGGTTAAAAAAAAATTGTTGTTTCATGCTAGGTTCAGTAACCAATATCCATCCAATTCTAAAAATAAGTATGGTTCTCGTTCTTACTTTTGTTTCTGTACGAAAAAGTATCAACGTATTATAGTCACAGTATACAAGACGCCACTGTCTTTATTATAGGTTTCGACGTATTTATTTTTTGGAGGAAAGCGATACACCCCTGCGTTCACGAGCGCGTTTGAGCGCAGAATGACGGTCGGAGCCGTGCGTTCGGTAGAAAAATGTATGAAGAAATTTGAGACCGATTTTATTTTTCTCATAAATCATAAAGTTTTTTTATGTATGTTCAAAATAATTAGCTTAACGTATAGATAAATACATAGGCTATAATTTCTTGTTATTTTGAAGTTAAGAATATGCTCCAGATTTGGCTTACAGGTACATATTCAGACCCCATTTTTTGTAATTTTCTACGATTATTGCGGCGATAAAAACATATTTGTGTGAAAAAGATGTATGGGACTGTGTAATTATAATGCATTCAATGTGGAGATGAATAAATTATCTTGAAATTAATACCATAACATTGTCAAAATTTTAACTCCTTATGTATCAAAACGGGACCAGAAAAACATTGAAATTTGCGAGAAAACGTAAATGCGTCCTTAATGGTTTAGTCATATTACCTAAAGTATCTATGCTTAAAGTAATATGGTGAGTGCTCGCTGCATGTGTAAAAGCTAAGGTATCTTGTGTGATTATCTCTAGAAACAAATCATCTGTATTATTGCTAATTATAATTAATAATTGAGCAAAATATGCGTGGGTTATAAGATTATTTTTAACAGAACCTTTCTCATTTAAGAGCAATCTTAAAGTACTATTAATTCGCTCTTGATTACACAGGATTAACTAGTTCAGGCACATAGTAAAATTTGTTAATGAAGCTCCGGACTGCAATTTTCTTGCTGCTAAAGTAAGTGGTACCTATAAATCTATGTTGTTAGTTATTAAAATTTGTGTGTAGACTGTTATGTATAAAGGTACTTACTATAGATGCTGGCGGGAAACATTCCGAATCATTCCCGTCGAATACTTCGGATGTATTCTGAAATATTCCGAAACTTTGGGAATATTTCAACTGTCAAAAAAAAAACAGGAAAATCGACCTTTGAAGTCTGTTAATATACCAAAACCTGCTCCTAAGTAGGTAAGAACAAATACTTTTCTGAAAACCGCATCAAAACGTGTTTGCTTGCAAGGTTTGCCTTTATTTGCTTTTATTGACTGGGCTATTATACGCGTTAAGTAGGTAGGTAATGATTAATACCTACCTATGCGACTCGCGAATACTCGCGATGCGTACAGAGCTACATACAAACTAACCAAAAACATAGGTAACCCTTTTTCAAATAGCAAATCAAATATGCTTGGCCTGGTTTTTTTATTTCACAACTGACATTTAAGGCTATAATCGCATAGCACGACTTACAACTCGATCGCCTAATGCATGTATTTTGACCAATAGGATGCACGAAACGTATTTTAGTAGTTTTCGTAATAGTAAGTATTAATATAATGTTACACGCCCTGAACTCACAAAACGCATATTATTTCTAATTGGGCGAAAACAGGAAGGGATGTGGTTTGTCACTAGCTGCGCTTCCGCAGAAATATTTTCTTAAGTTAGTATGCGTATCTTTGGCCGATAGTACCTACCTAAAAACAAAAGAATAAAAATCCTGTTATCGCAGGCTAATAAATCTACCTATAAAAATATCAACATATACTTAATCAATCCCATTTATAATAAAATAAACATTTATATTTTACTCTCGTAGCGTACATACGTACTCTCGCAGTGAATAATAATTAACTCACCCACCACACAACAAGCAAACACATTTATTCCCATTGAATTATTCGGGCGAAATATTCGGAAACATTCGATTGCGGGGTACGAATCTTTCTCGCGCGGGTGAAAACTTCTCCGGGGAGTAGCATCCCCTCCCTCTTACCGCACCCCGCACCGCCATCGCCTGCACGCACGACTCGTGGCCGGTGGCAGTCGGGTGCGCGCGTCGCGGTGCCAGCGCGGCGGCAGCGGCCGGCGCACAGAGATCGACGATCGATGCAAAATACGATTTTTCAGCAAAAAAAGTTGAAATCTTTTCGTTTCTTTAAATCAGAATGATTAAAAATGAATTTATCATTTTGAATAATTCCCATTTAAAGAAACTTTCCCCGAAGTATTCCGGAATTATTCGGAATTATTCAGAAGTTTTGCAACTATAGTACTTACTGCTTACTACTAATTTTTGGGGCGCAAAGAATCCTAATTTCGCTTAGCAATACTGTTAAAATATTTGTTATGATATGTAAAAGATGCTGTAAATTTTAAATTATGCATATTAATTATATAATATTTTCATTACAGGTTGTACTGATCATAGGAATTAGGTAGTAGAGCGTAACGCAATAACGCTTTTACAGCTAACAGTTATTAAGAGCGTGTATTCCATTCGCGACGAAAACAACGCGTTTTGGTGTTTTTTCAAGAGCTATATCGTAATGATGTTAACAGATTATTCAAAGATTATTACGGTTTTAGAAAGATTAAGTCTTGGTTTAGTACATAACGATGTAACATTATAATTTTTATTGACAGTTTTTTAAAGACAAGGCAATCTGTTCGACGCGTTTTACGAAAATAGACGTCAGAGTCGTCTTTCAGGACGAAAATAACCATGATAACGTACCAACACATTTTATTCTTCTTCTTCTGTAGTTTGGTTTCCGCACTTAGTCTCTGCACGAGACCATTGTGCGTGAGCCATGTCGGCCGTCACTCCATCCAGCCAACCTCCCTCCAGAAGCAGATCAGGTCTTTCGGTCTATTCAGGATATCTGTAAGGGAATTTAATGACCCGAGGGTTCGTTTCCGTATTTCGGTGATTTCCGTGCACTCTAGGAGCACATGTCCTACCGTTTCCTCCGTCCCCATACATGCCCTGCACAGGGGACTGTCCGTTATACCTATTGTGTGATAGTGTTTGTTCAGTGAGCAGTGCCCGGTGATGGTCCCCGCCACCATTCGCAGGCTTCTTCTGTCCAGGTGTAGGAGGCGCCTGGTTAGTTTATTATCTAAGTTTGGCATCGCCTCTTTGGACTGCCTGCAGCCTGGTGCCGAGGACCACCATTTTCGGGCTTGGTCGTGTGTGTGTTCTTTAAGCCATGTGCGCAGCTGGGTGAAGGGGAGCGGCACGATGGGCTCGGGTCCGAAAACCATCGCGCCGGACCCCCTCCTGGCCAGTTCGTCCGCCGCATCATTGCCGAGTGATCCGCTGTGCCCCTTTATCCATTGCAGTGTCACAGTATTGCGGTTCTCGACCGCTGAGCGTTGCAGCGCATTGTGACATTCTAGTATGAGCTTGGACGTGATATAATTTTTCTCTAGGGATTGAAGTACTGAGGCACTGTCGGAAAGTATGCGGATGTGACTATCCGTGACTTTCCTGGCTTCTATGGCATGGATCGCCTGAATAATGCCCACACATTCCGCCTGGTAGACGGTGTTGAGCTTCCCCAGCGGTCTGGATATATTTATGTTGAGATCGTTGGAGAAAACTCCAACTCCAGTTCCAGTGTTTGTCTTTGAGCCGTCAGTGTAAATCCTGAGCTCCTCAGGCCCTGAGTAGTCCTCGGGCTCCGGCATGAGCTGTATTTGGTAGCACATTAACACATTTTATTTTATGTGCTTGTCCAATAGAATATATAGTCTTAAAGTGCACTACGTAGCCCAATTACGAAAATATGGCAATTTAATATTAAAGAAACAATTTTTAAATAATGCAAAATCGGTTCTCTTTAACATTTTTTTAACCGAGTTTTGAATAGAAACATAACTATTATTTATTTATTTTATGAAAGTAAACGTATTGCCAAATACACTGTTATTTTTTTCAGTCAATTTCATGTAATCGTTTATTTTAGAAAATTATTTTAAAAACACTATAAATCAACGCGCGCAATCCGTTGCCAATCAGTGACTCTCCGCCCGACGCTCGCCCGAGACGGTCGCGCCGCTCTGTGCTCCCGATCGTTCCGTGTCTGTGTCGCTCCATCGCGCTCGCCGTGACGTCATTCGTAGTCGCCGACTACAACTCCCGATCCGGAACCGCCTTTTTCAAGGCAGCGAAGGATATTCTGTTTCTATAACAGAGTGTTGTCAAAAACGTTTTGCCCCTTCAGGGAAAACCACAGTTTCGTGGTCCTTGGTTGGAAACCTCACGGTGTCAACGAAACCAAGGGGGTGTTGACCCGACACACCCGCTGATCCCCTTCAGGGTGAAGCAGTTAATTGGAGTCGAGTGCTAGGTTTTGGCCTTGGGGGATCTCCTAGTCAAACCTAGTTACTGAGTTTCCTTTTCAGCTACACACCTAGTGTCGGTTGGGTGTATCTACCCCTTCGCACTAGACCCAATAGGGCCCGGTTCGCACAATAAGACTGGCGACCGGTTACAAGCTTAGGGCTCACCGTTAGGTACTCACCTCCCAGTCTCTACCCGACTGGGAGGGTTACACATCCCCGGACCCATCCATCCGGGGAGTTAGGCCAGTTAGGCTTTAAATAGGCCCCCCGTGGGAGAGAAATCTCCAAAATTTTCCCATTAAATTTTTAATCCATTCGCCAATCATGGCGAACTCCAATATTTTGGAGATATTATTAGAAATCCTTAGGGAAAACCCTGCTATTTCCGCCAAATATGGCGGAAAAATTCATCGTGAAATCGCTAATTGTCCCCCGGCTACCGAAGCCAACGTCGCTGATTTTAGTGACGCGCTTAACAGCCCATTATCTCCCCCGCTTGCCGATCAAGGCATCCCGGTTGGTCAATTCACGGAAGTGTTTGTTAACTCCGATCCCATTGTTCATCAAACAACGAACGACTTCCAGGTAGATAGCCCTCTATTGCCGCCGCCCGCCGACAAAGTCGTGCCGATCGCCCGATTCCCGAAATCAACCATTGTTTCCGGCCCACCTACTAATCCCATTGTTCATAGAACAATGGACGCCGCGCAGGTGTGCGCTACACCTGAATTCCGTGAAATGGACACCACCGAACCTGTGTCCAATAACAACTCCGATAATGATTTGCCATCATGCCCCTCGTCCTCGGAAGACGACTTTCAAGTCGTCACCGGCGGCAAGAGGAAGAAAGGGAAAACCTCCCAGGCCAGCAAGGCCAAAAAGACCACCGCGTTGTCCTCGTCCCCAACTCAAACGCCCGTACGACCCGCTAGCCCCGTCCCAACTACCTCTACTCGCGCGCAGGATAGTCGTCCCCCCAGCCCGATAGCCCAAACTTCCTCAGCCCAAAGGAAGCAACGCCCTCCGCCCCCCTTTTACATCCAAGACAAGGGGAAATGGACTGATGTGTCCAAGATGTGTGTTGATCGAAAGATCAACTACACAAACGCCCGTGCCTGCCAAAATGGCATTAAAGTCACCGTCCCTACGTCGAACGACTATAGGGAACTATATCGCGCCCTCCGTGAAAGGAATATTTCCTTTCACACTTTCTCCTTCCCCGAGGACACGCCCACTCGTGTAGTTATTAAACGTGTCCCTAAAGAAATCCTAGTACAGGATATTAAAGACGACCTTGCCGATCAAGGTATACCAGTGATCGCCGTCCATCGCTTACATAAAGCGAGAGGTGGTGAATTGTACGACATGGTTCTTGTCATTTGTGAACCAACCGAAGGTCATCACCCGATTTTCAAAATTAAGTCCATTTGCTCCCTATCCGGTATCTCAATTGAAAAGCCCTATAAAACCGCAACAGTGGGACAATGTCACCGTTGCCAACTGTATGGCCATGCGCAGAGCAACTGCTATGCGACTCCCAGATGCGTCAAGTGTTTGGGCGAGCACAGCACTGCGGACTGCCCTCGGCCCAAAGACCGAACCCTCTGTTCGGAACCACCCAGCTGCGTTCTCTGCGGCCAGACCGGTCACCCGGCAAACTACCGCGGCTGTCCCAAAGCCCCCAAACTCGCTCCTAAATTAGCGAAGCGCGCCAACGCCCGCCAACAAAGAGAGGCACCTTCCTCTCAAATTCCCCAACGTCTCGCTCCTCAGAGACCATCCCCGTGGAACAGGCTAAACCACGAACAAGCCTTTCCCTCCTTGGCCCCTGCCAAACCTTTGCAGGCACTGATGGATATACCCATCGCAGCGCAGATCCTGCCTATAGCCGTGGCTCCAGAGGCCACAACCAGTCCCAAACTCGCGCCTCAAACCACTGCTGCTCCTGCAGCCAAACAATCGCCCAAACCCTCACCCGTCGGGAACGGCGAGTCTTGCGCCCAGACTCTACTGCGCCATTATAAAATATTTATGACCCGCCAAGCCAGGTCTCTCCGCGATGCCCTTCTGGCTGCCGAGCAGCAGAATAACGGCAAAATTACGACGGAAATGTACAGCCAAATATTCAGCACACACAGTGATGTCGTGCTAGGCCTCGACCAGATGGATGCGATGGACTGATCCAATGGATTCCCAACGCACAAACCACACTAGGCCTCGATCCCTCAAATTAGGTTTTTTCAACGCCAATGGCATTTTCAACCAACGCGCCGAAATAACTAAATTCCTCCGCGACCACCAATTAGACGTCCTCCTTATACAGGAGACCCTTTTGAAACCCCACCGCGCTGACCCCAAAATTGCGAATTACCGTCTAGTTCGCAATGACAGAACACGCTGCCACGGCGGCGGTACCCTTATTTATTATAGGAAGGAGTTATACTGCATCCCTCTGACCCCACCCGCGCCTCTCTCTCACCTAGAGTACTCTGCCTGTCGACTAGGCATGACTGGTCATCCTCCGATAACCATCATCTCTGCCTACCATCCCCCACCATCGGTCGCGTCTCTTGCTTCAGACGATCCTATCGCGCTCACCAGCGATCTCACGACTCTCTTTGGCCTGAGTGACTCCGTCTTACTAGCGGGCGATCTCAACGCCAAACACCCCGCTTGGAACAGCAACACGACAAATGCCAGAGGCAGAATCGTGTATAACCTAGGCGCGACCCTAAACTATGACGTCATCGCTCCGATGAGTCCCACCCACTACCCACACGACACCAACCATAGGCCCGATGTCCTCGATGTGGCGCTCCTAAAGAATGTAAACCTCCATTTACACTCCATAGAAGCGCTTCACGAGCTCAACTCGGATCACCGTCCCGTTATCCTACACCTAGGTTCCCGCTCAGGTAACCATGATCCTACCCAACCTCCTCCGACCCAATTGATCACCGACTGGAGGAAAGTAAGTGAAAAACTGAAATCCACCACGTCGCCTCACTTGGACACCATTCCTGACCACATAGTCTCAGTCGCTGACACGACGGCGGCGATCGACTCGCTTACAGATCACGTACAATCCGTCCTGAACGATTGTTCAAGGGAAGTTCCAGTAGCGGAAGACCACCGCTGGAAACTCCCGGACGATGTACGGAATCTGATAACCGAGAAGAATGCAGCCATCCGTGCGTACAGCACTTTTCCCTGCACCGCAAACAAAGCTCACATGCGCAATTTACAGCGTGCTGTAAGGAAACGCATTGCCGAGCAGCGTAATGCGAGCTGGGACAAGATGCTGAGCGAACTTGAGCCCACCCATCTTGCCTTCTGGCAGCTTCAGAGGAAGTTACGATCCACTGAAGAGGCCACAATGCCTCCTCTCATTCGTCCCGATAAGAGTGTCGCCTTCGATAACTCTGAAAAAGCAGAATGCCTAGCCGACAGCCTAGAGTCCCAGTGTTCTCCCAGCTCTCAACCAGTAGACCAAGCCCACCTCGATATGGTGAACGCCGAAGTCGAACGTAGAACTTCCCTTCCGCCCGTCGAAGATCCCGATAATCCACTGGCCCCCATCACTCCTGATGAGGTCCAGGATATCATTAAAAGTCTCCAACCGCGAAAAGCCCCTGGCTCCGACGGCATCACCAATAGGGTTTTCAAACTTTTCCCCGCCCAGCTTATAGTGCTAATGACTGCCATCTTCAATGGCGCATTGAGCAATAATATGTTCCCCGCAACCTGGAAACAGGCCACCGTCATAGGTATTCCCAAACCAGGCAAGTCCAAGTCTGACCCGTCTAGCTTCCGTCCCATTAGCTTACTCAACGTCCTCGGTAAAATCTATGAAAGGCTTATATATAAGCGGCTCAAAGATTTTGCTGAAGCAAAGAATCTAATACCCAATGAGCAGTTTGGATTTAGAACCGAACACTCGTGTATCCAACAAGTCCACCGCATCATAGAACACGTCAGTGCCGGCTTCCAACGGGGCGCAATAACGGGAGCCTTATTCTTCGACATAGCGAAAGCGTTCGACAAAGTCTGGCACAATGGCTTAATCTATAAGCTATACCAACTCGGCGTGCCTGACCGTCTCGTGCTCACCTTACGGGACTTTTTATCGAATCGCACCTTTCGTTACCGAATTGAGGGGGAGCTTTCCTCCCCCCATCCCATTCGCGCAGGAGTTCCTCAAGGCTCCGTACTATCCCCCCTCGTTTTCACGCTATTCACTAGCGATATCCCCAAGCATAAAAGTACTCAGCTAGCCCTATTTGCCAACGACACGGCTATCTATTATACCGGTTTTAAACCCGATGCCATCGCTCGCACTCTCCAAACTTCCGCAAACACTCTGGCCAAGTGGTTCCGGAAATGGAGAATCGAAGTCAATCCAGATAAAAGCCAGGCAGTCCTCTTTTCTAAACCGCGGATAAACCCACCCTCCCCCCGTCCGATTACCATGTACGGCAAGCCGATCCCTTGGGAAAAGCAAGCCAAATACTTAGGCGTGGTCCTCGATAAACACCTTTCCTTCGCTGAGCACATAAAGCAGGCACGTTCGCGCGCCGCTTTCGCTCTAGGTAGGCTTCACTTCATTCTTAGCTCCCGCAGCAAGTTATCACTCAGGTGCAAGCTGCGTATTTTCACCGCGGTCATCCGTCCCATCATGACCTACGCCTGCGTTGTTTTCGCACACGCAAAGCCCTACCTCCTCCACAAGATGCAGACCCTTCAAAACCGATTCCTCCGTAGAGTCACGGGAGCCCCCTTTTATGTTCGAAATGAGCTTCTTCACGTAGACCTCAAGATGCCCACCATACAGCAGTTCATGAAACGTGTCTCCAAGCGTTTCTTTGATACTGCAATCCAACATAGGAATCCCCTTATCGTATCGGCCGCCCAATACGAACCCTCGCGTATCTCTAAGATTCGCCGACCAAGGCATACCCTAGTCACTCCCGATGACGCAATCACCCTGCTCCAAGAGAGCCGTAGGGAAACAAGTACAGTGGCACACAAACACAAAAACCGACCGTCCTTCCGTCCTCGCCGCCGAGGCCCGCCGCGACGTCCCCGTAATAGTCCGCCCCGACCCTTGCCAGAGCCAGCCCGCGACGCTGAGCCAATAGCTTTAAATTCCCTTATTAATAATAATAATGATATGATCCAGCCTGTCCCTAGCTGCCCTCCCCTGCGACGCCCTAAGCCGAGGTCCGTACCCCACAGGGGGTGCCCTTAGCGTGTAGTCGCCTAGTTTGTAAGTTTTTTAATAAGCCCTGGCTGGAGGCTTTAATTAATTAATTAATTAAGGCAACCACAGGCAAGTCCGGTTAAGCAGCCGACAACCTCAGAGGTTGACCTGCGAGATGCCACTCACAAAAAAAAAAAAAAAAAAAAACGTTGCCAATCAGTTCGTGCCGGGTCCTCCCAACGACAGGACGTATCACTTTTTTCCCGCCGCCCGCCGCTTGCTCGCATAAACATACATAGTGTCGGTGAGACATAGTGCGACACAATAGTATTGATACATGAGCAACTAATATTTTTTATTCGGTAAGTAATTTTGAAAAACGTTATATGCAGGTAATTATTTGTATATACTGAATTTATTTAATAATCAGTTTTAACATGTTTGTGTACAACAAATGATGTCAATAATTATTATTTCAATCAAAATAATTTATATGTTAAATTTAATATTTCTTTTTTCAGAAATGGGTTATAAACGAAATTTATTTGGAAATAAAAAAAAATACTTTGGCTATCGCTAGACAAGCAAAAAGGTGAGTCATGTCTTTATGTACTTTTGAACCGATTTTCAATAGGGAGGCGATTCTATGTTCGGCTGTGTGTATTTTTTATGTGTGTAACATAATCATACATATTCTGTATATACAAAAATCTATATACTTGTATTATGTACCTACTTATTTTTACCAGTTTTTTTTTCAGACAAAACAAATTTCGTGTGGCATTGAGTACGGTAAAACTATCGAAAACACAGAAATAGAGCAAATGGAGAGATACTAGGGTTGAGGGAATGTTCTAATAAGATACCGCGGCCCCGGAACACATGGGCCACTGAAGGAATATGGTGGGTTTTTATTCAGTAGAAGTCTGATACTCCCTTCCACTTTACCTAGAGTGGGAGTCATTTGATGATTTTCCCACCGGATCTAGAGCAGCTGGATCGTCATGAAATCGTCGTTGTGCAAAACGGTGCTTTTTAGGGTTCCGTAGCCAAATGGCAAAAAAAAGAACCCTTATAGTTTAGTCATGTCTGTCTGTCTGTCCGTCCGTCCATCCGTATGTCACAGCCATTTTATTCCGAAACTATTAGAACTATACATGTACCACTTGGTAAGTAGATGTATTCTGTAAACCGCTTTCCGATTTTAAGAGAAAATTTAAAAAATATTTAAAATAAAGGGGGCTCCCCATACATGGAACTGAAACTGAAAATATATTTTTGCATGAAACCTATGCGTGTGTGGTATCTATAGACAGGTCTTTAAAATAACATTGAGTTTTTTAAAACCACTTTTTCATAAAGTTAATCGTTTAAAAGATATACGCTTCCAAAGTGGTAAAAAGTGCGTCCACCCCCCCTCCCCCCACCCCCTAATAACTTCCATAATAATAGAGTGAAAAAACTAAAAAAAAATATATATGCTGTAGATCTTAATCTAAACTTTCAACCTAAATCGGTTTGAACGAAATCGGGTCAGCAGTTTTTGAGATATACAGTATATTTTATAAAACCGCAAATATAACTTTGTAATTGATACAAACACTACGCAAAACAAAGTTATTTGGAGTAGTTCTAAAAATTGTAAATAAGCTAGTTTTAAGAAATTTGTAAGGTTTTTTTTTGTCAATTAAATATATTATTATTATATTTATTAAAGTTACTACGGGACCCTTCATTTTTTATTGACCTTTGTTCTTTTGTTTATTTTTCTGTCTGTTTGATGAAGGAAATTGTCTGTTAGTCGAAATAAAATGTCTATATTCAGCATGAACATAGATGCTGAACAGGCCAGCATACATTTGTTTTTTAATTCGATGGAACTACTAATACCAACCACGACTGATACTTTCCTATCCAAGAGCAGTTTCATGTCAGATGAGATTCACTATAACTATATTATCGCTCTAGTCCACCCTATAAATCCTACTAATATTATAAATGCGAAAGTTTGTGAGGATGATGGATGTTTGTTACTCTTTCACGCAAAAACTACTGAACAGATCTCAATGAAATTTGGTAAGTAGATAGTTGACATTCTGGAATAACACATAGGCTACTTTTCATCCCAGAATTCCCACGGGATCAGGATTTTACGCGGGAAAACCCTCCCACGCGAACGAAGTCGCGGGTAGAAGCCAGTCGTCTATAATAATAATATTCCACAACTTTCACACAACGCCATCTAGTCCCAAACTAAGCAGAGCTTGTGCTATGAGTACTAGACAACTGATAAACATACATATATGTTTCTAAATACATACATATTATAGATAAATAAATAAATTACACCCAGAATAATGATCGTGCTCATCACACAAACATTTGTCCTGGGTGGGAATCGAACCCACGACCTTGTGCTTAGCAGTCAGGGCCACTGACCACTAGATTAACAGGCCTGTCATCTATATTTCGCTATACCCACATCCACTGACAGCGCCACTATGTTGTAGCAGTATGGTAGATCAAGTGTAAGTAGTGACGTAGTTGTTAGGTAAAATTGCTTTTCTTATAAATTGTAATTAATTTTCAGCCAGAAAAACGTTTGTTTTTTTTTGCAATGTGCGCAGGAAATGAATTTCAATTGAAGACCATAAGGATACCAAGAGATGATGCGTTTTGGGTGACCAAAATGGAACATTAGCTGTTCGATTTCTAATATAAATGTCTTTTGCCCGAGATGATTGATCTCAGGAAAATTCTGTCAATGGACATCAAAATGTGTGATATTGAAATAAAATATGAAATCTTCGATTTTGTTTTATTTTGTAACTCAACTAGCTTTTTTAGTAAGGCTATTTTAGTATTTATGTTTGTATATCAGCGATTTTCTCAGAACCAACTGATCCGATTTTGATAGCGTTTTCTTTGTTTGAAAGCATATTTTACAAGAAAGGTTTTAGTGTATAACAAATCAGGTTCAGATAAAGATCTTCAGAGATAAGTGAAGGATGTCTTCAATTAAAAACAGCAAATCTCCCGCGATTGCTGCCCTCGTACCTCTATGTATTATTTAGCATAATCAGCCTATTAATATCACCACAGCTTCTGAATCACGTCTGAAATATCGTTTTAGTGGGTAAAAAAGACGTATACAGCAAACTCTCTGTTTTAACCGATTAAAAATAACTGTGCGAACGGTATGTTAGTACCTCAAGTAACACAAACAATGATACAATAAAAAGCATAAAAAAGACTTTTTTACTAAAAATTTAACCGACTTCAAAACTTCAAAAAAAGACTACTGAAGCGCAAAATAACCTTAGATTGTTTCATTTGGTGTCTAATTCCGTTCAAAATAAGAGCTAGGTAACACATGATCTCACATGGCTGAAGTCGGTGCCAAGATAAATTAATAGGTTTGATCACCTCGGGTGTCCCCCAGAATGCGGCGTAGCTGTAGGTACTATGTCTATCAAAAGTATTCATTGGCTTGGCACTGACTTCAGCCATATGAGACGGTGAGAAGGTCTCTTATTTTAAACGGAACTAGACACCAAATGAAACAATCTAAGGTTATTTTGTGCTTTGTAGTTTAGTAGTCTTTTTTGGAAGTTTTGAAGTTTTATTAATTAAATAGTTCCATCACTTGTCTCCGATGATCTTTATCAGAACCTGATATGTTATGCACTAAAAACCTTTGTTGTAAAATATGCTTTCAAACAAAATACATACATTCGAATACAGAACCTCCCTTTTTGAAGTCGTTTAAAAGTTTTATTTACGGTTACGGTATACATTGTCCCAGGTATGTTTTCCAGAAAACCTCATACTTACAGTCGTGAAATTTGTTTTTTATGATTTGACCACACCCTTGAAGTTTATGCGTACTAATATAACAATAATCACGTAAAACAATTTAGAATATAAACTCAAAATCATTATTTAAGATAAAAGTATCAAAACGTTTGGTTTCGAGGTTCGAGCTTACGCACACTGAATAACTATTGCAGTGTGCATAAATATTACGTCGTTCTTGCAATTTTGTACCTATTCTAAATCGAATACGCGCTCTTAATATCGAAAAGCATTCAGATAAACTAATAAATGCTCAAGACAGCCTATGGGAGTAAATAAAATAGGCGCTATACCGCGAGAAATTGCCACTTTCTTAAAACTGGAATGGCCTCAGCTATACACGGGTCACTGCTTTCGGAGAACTTCTGCAACGCTCTTGGCTGATTACGGAGCCGATCTCACCACTTTAAAACGTCACAGCGGGTGGAAGTCCAATACGGTTGCAGAAGGCTATATTGAAGACTCAATAGAAAATAAGTCAAAAATCTGTAAGCGTATAGTGGAGCAATAAGTCTGAATTCGACCTCGGATCCTTGGTCTCACCCACGCCCATCCACTTCCAACGACGCACGGTGTACTTATACAGAAAGCCGATCAGAGTCACCAACGTTCACCGTTGCTCCTTCTCAATTCGCCACCGAAATAGAAACCTTAACCCCAGGTAATCAAACTCAACTCAATGCTACAACGTTGCCAAATAAATGTGTTACTTTTAATTTGCAGAATTGCAGTAATTTTACTTATAACTTTTATAATGTTCCATTTAATTGAATTGGTACCTATAATGTTAATTATTTGGATTCACAATAAATATTTCAATCTGTTCCTGTTTATTATTTTATCTCCTAAAGTGTTCTCGCTGCTGAAGTGAAAAGTTATGTATGTTACACGAGAGCAAAGTTTTTTGCATCTCGTGCCTTTAAATCCCTCGCCACACTCAGGATTCAACTTTAGAATCACTCGCTACTCTCGTGATTCAATTGTTGAATCCTTCGCTTGCTCAGGATTCAAAATCACCACTCGCAGCAAAAGACGACTTTGCTCTCTTGTTGCACAATTAGCTATTATCCTATAAGCAAAGCAACCATATTTAACACATTTCATATTTTACCGTGACAGCAGTCAAATAGCCAATTCTTAATAAAAACCCAAACTAAGTTGTGCAAGATAAGTAAGTAGGTACCTAAAAAAAACTTTTTAGCAAAAAATAGAACCGACTTCCATATCAAAACACTACAAAGCCAAAAATAACTTTAATTTCGGTATTCGGTGTCCTTTGTTTTGTATTTTCTTTTTTTTTTTTACACCGCCTTCCGGAATTAAAGTTATTTTTGGTTTTGTAGTGTTTTGATATGGAAGTCGGTTCTATTTTTTGCTAAAAAGTTTTTTTCACGCTTTTTAGTGGGTCGGTTTGTAATTTATCTAGTTACCAAAACCAAAATGTCAACTACTTATCACCTTTTACAAAATATTGCTTTTCCCGGTGCAGAGCCGTTAGTTTTTGAGGAGTTCTCCTGGTACATCACCATCAATTCTACTTCACCACATGCATTGTGACGAGCATAAAGTGCTTAACATCCATATTCAATTAATCTAATCGCAATACACGAAATACTTATTATTGAGTAGTTTCGGTGGCCATCTTGGGTCTTCATCATCAGTTCTACTTCCTCAAATGGTGCTTATCGAGAGCAACTGCAAAAGTTACTATAAGAAATACCCAAAACGCTATAGCTGTTCCTATAATATTTGAAGAGTTCCCTCGATTTCTCCATGATTCCATCATCAGATCCAAACGTGACGACAATGGGACCAACTAGAAAGTATACCCTTCAAACAAAAAAATAATTTTTCAAATCGGTCCAGCCATCTCCGAGTTATGAGGTAACATACATAAAAAAAAAATAAAAAAAAGAAAGTTCAAGACGAACTGTAAACCTCCTTTTTTTGAAGTCGGTTAAAAAGAGGTACGATTTAAGTTACAAACATACTGCCGATTTCTAAAACTGATCAATTTGTCTTCGTTCGACCCTATTGAAGATAGAAATTTGATTCATGTTCCTTAGGTTACCATTTATCATTTAGGTAGGTCCTACCTACCTACATAAAATCTACCTAAATAACAATAAAAGATAGTTATTGAAATTGTCATAATGTAAATTGTTTCTGGCGTATTTAAAAATGGGATCAACTGAATTATTTTCAACCGTATTTACAAATGATAACTTTTTATTTACATACCTAGGCAAGTAAAGGGCATGGGCGTAGGAAGGGGGGGGGGGACAACAAGTAGTTGACGAACGAACTTTTCAAAAACCGCAAATGACTTCATTTGCGGTTTTTGAAAATGTTCTATATCACATTAACTGAGCTGGCAGTACCTATCTCCTTCAAACTAATTTTCGTTGTAAATTTTCATTAAGCATATACTTTTTAGGGTTCCGTAGCCGAATGGCAAAAACGGAACCCTTATAGTTTCGATATGTCTGTCCGTACGTCTGTCTGTCTGTCCGTCCGTCCGTATGTCCCAGCCATTTTATTCCGAAACTATTAAGACTATACATGTGAAACTTAGTAGGTAGATGTATTCTGTGAACCGCTTTCCGATTTTAAGACATAAATTAAAAAATATTAGAATAAAGGGGGGCCCCATACATGGAACTAGAACTGAAAATTTATTTTTCATGAAACCTATGCGTGTGTGGTATCTATAGATAAAATGATATAAGGGTTTCTAAAACCACTTTTTCATAAAGTCAATCGTTTAAAAGATATAAGCTTCCAAACTGGTAAAATGTGTGTCCCCCCTCTAACTTCTATAATAATGGAGTGAAAAATCTAAAAAAAAATAAATGTCTGTATATCTTAATGTAAAATTTCAACCAAAATTGGTTTGAACGAAATCGGGTCAGCAGTTCTTGAGATACAGCATATTTTCTAAAACCGCAAATATAACTTTGTAATTCATACAAACACTATGAAAAACAAAGTTATTTAGCGTAGTTGTAAAAATGTAAATAAGCTAGTTTTAAGAAATTTTTAAGGTTTTTTTATTCGTCAAATAAATATACTTATTATATTATATTATTATAGTTACTACGGAACCCTTCATGGGCGAGTCTGACTCGCACTTATCCACTTTTTTGGAAATACGATTGACTTTTCAGATATCTTTGTTGCGATACATGTTACATTAATTCATGTAAAAAAATTAATTTCGTACAGTCGGCCAAGAAAGTGGTGTACCACCCTAAGGTTGAATATCGCTTGCAGATTCATAGGTGATAAAGATTAGTTTCGCTTGCAGATCGATCTGACAACTTCTATTGCTGTCTTTATCTGATTATTGATAACGACTATTACTGTTTGTAACGTGACAGCTGTTCTTAGTTTGAACTTGATGGAACCAATGACGTCGTAAAATCAACGGCGGGGGGCTGTAGATTTTGATGACAAAATTGTATCTACAAATTCAGAATTGTAATCAACAAGTTACATAAAATTGTAAAGGCACAAGGCGAGTCCACAAACCTACAATTTCTGTAAACTTGTAATTACAATATCAATAAAAAACAAGCTAAAAATAGATTTATCCTTTTATTAAATTTCTACAATCAATTTTAAAATACTTATAACAAACAAAAACATAGCATATATAGTAATATTTAGAAGATATTGAAAATTTTTAAAAATTAGAAACGGGTGTAACCGCCGTTGGCCTCTATAACCTCTAAAAGACGAGACCTCATTGAACCAACAAGCCGTGAGCAAATATCGGTCCCCCGCATTTCCTCCCAGATATAATTACAGTGACTAATAAGAGCTTGTTTGGTTCTTTCATTTTGATGCGACCATCGTTGGACCATAAGGCCCCAAAGATTTTCTATCGGGTTGAGGTCCGGCGATCTTGAGGGCCACTGAATTACCCTTACGTCAGTGTGTGAACGAAACCAGGCTCTTACGATCCTCGCATTATGAATTGAACAATTATCTTGAACAAAATCAAATTGTGGCACTTCGTTCTCCGGGTAAACATTACGGACTGTCGGTAGCATTGCATTCTGAAGCACGTCGATATAATTTACAGCCGTCGCTCGAGGAGGTAGAGAACACAATTCTCCTACACCATCCGTACTCATCCAGCCCCAAATATTTACGGAAATTCGACCTGATTCTCTATTTGGGATTACATGATCATCTTTATACCGTGTTGAATTATATCGCCAAAGGTGAAGACGTCCATGCTGACTGGATTTAAACGTTTTTTCATCACAAAACACTGTATTAGACCAATCAAACTCTAAGTGCTCTCTGGCGAAGTTCAGACGAGCAAGTCTGTGAGCATCCGTCAAATATATTTTCTTGGCGTAATGCCTGTGGTGCAACCCCATGTAATGTAGATGATTCCTTATTGTTTGGGCACTCACATCGAACATCTCCGCAAAATGTTTTGTGGGCTTAAAACCATTGATTTCATATTCCCGTCTCATGAATTCTCTATCGTTATTGGAGAGTGCAGGCCGGCGACCACTTCTTCTGTGATCCAACAAACTTCCCTCCTCTCCTTCACGACGAATCCAAAAGCGGACAGAACGCCTCGATATATTCAAATTCCGGGATATCGCACTGATACTGCTTCCCTCATTAAATTGGGCAATTATTTGTGCTCTTTCGGCAATGGTCAAGTTGGCAGGCATTGAGATGATTTTATATGCAGTTGATTGAAAAATAACACGGAAAATATATCGATTTTTTGCATATATTTGACAAAATGTCAATTGTCAGTTTTCTTTTTCAAATGGAATTCGGTTGTCTAAATAGTTTTTATTACTTTTGTTTGGAAACATTTCAATTGCTTTGTAGAAACTAATGTCCTTTTCATTTATACTAAAGGTTAAAATGTCATGTGACATATGACGTATGAATACTACTAAATACATAGGTTTACGTCATGATAATGTTGTCTCTTTCAGTAATATCTTTTTATAACGAACCTTGTTGTAATTTTCGATGACCGGGAAACTAAATCAAAACTGGTACACCACTTTCTTGGCCGACCGTACATTATACCTTATCGTAACTTCGATAAGTGATCATTGTTTCTACCACTGGGGGCCAGGCCCCCCCTGAAAAATATCTCTAGATACGCCAATGGTAAAGGGTCTTTCAACAAGGACGGGTCGATGTTGAAATTAAATAAAACAAGCTGTATGTGAGATATTAAAGAAATTATTTACTTAATTGAAAGTCCCATTTATGCCATTATTTATGAAATAACACGGCCTCAAACGGTGGCACGGATCCGAGAGGTCCAATTTTCAATTACTCTACTGCATAGATCCGGCTGAATATGAGCGAAGCGACGGCCTGCGTTATGTTAACTTTCAGGACATCGGTTGATTGCGAATTATTGGCATAGACCTGCGACTTGAAAAAACCCCACGAGAAAAAGTCGGGGTCAAATCGCAAGATCTTGGTGGCAAATTCACGTCACCTCTGCGAGAGATAACCCTACCCTTGAACCGTTCATGCAGAATGTTCATTGTGTCGCTCGCTGTGAGGCACGTAGCGCAGTATTGTTGGAACCGCATGTTGTCCACGTCCATATCGTCAATTCAGGCCAAAATAAATTGTTAATCATTGATCTGTAGCGCTCGCCGTTGACAGTAATGGCCTCGGCATCATCGTCTTCGAAAAAGTACGGACCAATGATGCCGTCCGGCGCGCCGGACCAAAATCCGCACCAAACAGTAACTTTTTGTGGATGCATTACCACCTGGTGAACCTCATGTGGGTTGTGGTCATCCCATATACGGCAATTTTGCTTATTAACCAAACATTCATCCAAAAATGCGCCTCGTCTCTAAAGATGATTTTTCGGCCAAAATCAGGGGCCTGTTCCAAACGTTCTGTAGCCCAGTCAGTGAACAAATGGCGTTGTCTACGGTCACTTTGAGTTCTTGGGTCAGTTGGATCTTACGTACGGGTGTAGGCCCAAGTCTCGACGCAAAATTTGCCAAGTTGAAGTATGCGAAAGGCCGAGTTCTTGTGCACAGCGAGAAATCGACTGCCTCGGAGTCTCTGCACACTATCACGGACAGCAGCGATGTTCTCGGCCAATCTGGCGTTCCTTTAACGTAAGGGTGTTGGTTGGTTGTTGAATGAACCAGTCGTCTCGAATTTGGTCACCAAACGTTGGAGAGTCGACTTTGAAGGGCCACCGCGTATGCCGTAAAATGGACGTAATGCGCGCAACGTTTGCACCAACGAACACTCATTTTGATAATAAAGTTTTATCATTTGGACGTGCTGCTCAATCGTGTAACTTGCCATGGTGATTTGGCATTAGTAACTGAAGAAATAACAATGCATTTGACAGATGCCGCCAAAACAACATGGCCGCCACAAACTGTCAACATCGACCCGCCCTATTTGAAAGACCCTTTAGTTAAGTTTTTTCTGTATTGCAGCAACTGCTCAAATTGCCTACCACTTTGTTCAATACACAAACGGGACGTTTTTGAATATTGTCTTTTAATTTATTTAAAGTCACGCTGGCTTGGTTTGGTGTCGTTCAAAATAATCCAAATATGTTTTCTTCGAGAACAGGGGAATATCGTGGGCGGCCCCGAGCTTGCGCATGCGGTAGGGTGCGAAACTGGCCGTGATCAATCAGTCGTTGTGTTGCTGCTAAAATTACTTGCGGGTTGATCACACCTCGGTTGCGTAACATTTTGAGATTATTAGGCGCAGCGTATAATCTCCTTGCTCTCCGCAAATTGTCACCACTTATCGTGTACAAACGCACCATTTGTAGGTACTCGATATTCGAGTATTGATAGTTCCTATCACTCATTGTGAATAGGTACCTATTCACTCCTTAGTAACCTAGTAGCGATTGCGAACAACGTTTGATGACCGGTGGCGCACGCGGACTTACACTTGCGATGTCCGGCCGTAAACTGAGACACTGAGTGACCTTCACCTATTTTGTAAGTAAAAGGGGCGGGGCTTATCACGCGCCGCACTATTCAAAGGACAGCGTTAGAGGGTCGATTTCAAATTTGGGGCCAAAAGCATATATTTTCATTTATTTCTCATGGCGTAGAATTTATCGTAACTAATATTATTTTAAATCATGTAGTCTTATGAGACGCCCAAACGCCAGTTACAACGAATCTTTTATGATTGTAAATTAAAAAGATAGATCTAAAAGTAGTACGTATTTCTCATTAGTGTTAATGCTCCAAAGTCTTACTTTTTTCTTCATGTCTTTATAAAACGAAAACGCGTCGAGGAAAATCAAATTTTATCATGGCACTGTTTTGTATATACTTTAAAGATGAATAATTTGATATTAAAACCAATGCTGGATATTAAAAAAATAGGTTTTTTTTAGCTTTCTAAGACTGTTTGTTTTTAAACTATCATTTGTGTGACCGTATCCAAATGCACCGGTAAACAGAATTTGTCCCTGATATACCCTGCCCTTTACCCCGCGCGCATCCCGTGTGCTCAGTCGTGACCGAACGCGCGTAGTCGTCAGTTGTATGTGTCGTTATTTTAAGAGAAATTCCAAATATCAGGTAAGATTTTAGACTTTTGTAACAAATTTATATCATTAGTGTTTTGTCACATATCGTGCTTAGTTAAATATGTATTTTGTTTTTGATTTGGCTGCCTAACAAACCATTCAGAACATATTTCGTTTCTAATGTACGGTATATTCCAGAAAGTTCCATTTACGAAATAAATTCGAATTACTACCAAAAGTCTCACTCGTGTCACTCTCATTTGTGTCGATTCACGAGTTACACGAATTATATTGAAAGTCACACTAATGATATTTTTTTTACCTTTTAGATTAAGTATTTACATAATGGCGAAACCAAAAAAACAAAAAAGTGAGGAAGAATTAGAGAGACGTAGAATAGCTAGAAGAAAAAAGTATCAAACTATTAAAAAAAATCCTGAGTTATATGCTGCTGAGCAAGAAAAAAAAAGACAATATTACTTAAAAGCGAAGGAAAATAAAAAATTAAAAGTATTAACGAAACGAGTCCACGCGAGCAAAGAATTCAAAGACGAAAATGGAAAGAGAGTGCCAAAAAGTTTTACGGAAAGAAAATAAGTCAAAGAATAATAGAAAACGTTGCAGTGACTGAAGAAAGTTGTGATATTAAGAACGTTAACTTGAATACAGATCCCTTAAACATAGAAAAACAAGAAATAAAAACCAAACTAAGTACGCGTGAACTAAAAATAATTTAAAAAATCAAAACAATGAAAATGCAGCACGAAAAAGAGAAACGAAATTATATATTATTATTAGACAGATACAGGTTCAGGGTAAATTATTTAAAAAGAAAAATATCTACACTAACAAGTCAAATAAATAATGAATCAGAAAATACTAAAAATGAAGACAAGAAACAATTATTTGATAGACTTAAAAGTGCTGAAATAACACGGAAATTTGCCACAACTGGAAACAGGAAAGACAAACGCGTTATCACTAACTTAATCGATAAAAAGCAGTTTAAAAAATTTAAGGTTGCTACTGACCTTCGCAAAGTTCATCTCCGAGAACGATTTAAGAAAAATGCACGAAATAACATCAACGTTCAACAATTAGTAGAAAAGTTTTACGAAGACGACATTAACAGTCGCATCACTCCAGGCAAGAAACAATATAAGAAGAAACATGGAACCGTCAAACAAGTCAGATATCTTTTAGATTCTCTGAAAAACTTACACAAGAAATTTTTGGCTGAAATAACTAAGATTAAAATTAGTTACACGACTTTTACAAGACTCGGACCATTTTGGGTCTCTCTTCCAACTGATGACCGTGATACGTGTGCCTGCTTGTTGCACACAAATTTTAACTTATTGATAGCGGCTCTTAACAAGAACAATATTCTTCATGTAAAAGATAGTCAGAATTTGATAAAGGAAATCTGTTGTGATAAATATAGCCTAGATTGTCTTAATCGTAAATGCGCTACATGTAAAGATAAAACAGTACCATAACAAGAATTCCAAAATGATAAAGAAATACAGTACATGGTATGGGAAAGAGATACAAAGAAAATAGATACTAAAGAAATAAAAATAATCAGGAAGAAAGCAAAGAGATCTGATCCACGTAGCCTGATAATTGAACTGGAAAATATGCTGCCAAAACTTTTATCACACACGAGTAACATTGTCAACCAGTACGCTACTATTAAATGTTTGAAAGAAGCTCTAACTATCAATGAAGCCTTGATCCATATGGATTTTTCTGAAAATTATTCTTATAAATATGCAGAAGAAGTACAAAGCATGCACTTTGGTGGTAGCTGTGGTCAAGTATCACTTCATACAGCGGTGGTTTATTTAAAAAATGATTCCAATGCTACTCAAGCCTACTCTATTTGTACAGCCAGTGAATGCACCCGTCACGATGCAGCGGCAGTGTGGGCTCATCTAAATTATTTAGTTAAATTTGTGTTTAACAGATCATCACAAATTAATCGCATTCACATTTTAACAGATAGTACCTCTAGCCAGTATAGAAATAAATATATATTTTATATTATAACCCAATTAAGGAATGACTTCCCAGAATTAAATCTTGTCACATGGAATTACCAAGAAGCTGGGCATGGCAAGGGTGCTCCTGATGGCATTGGAGCAGTGATCAAAAGGACTGCGGATTATGAATTAAGGTGTCATCAGGATGTCGGAGACTTTGATGCCTTTGTTAACATCGTTCGAAGAAATATAAAAAAACGTAGAAATGGGTATTATTAAGGAACACGAAATTAAATTAAAGGAATTAATGTTGCCTAAAGATATTGCTACTTTCAAGGGGACTATGACAGTTCATCAGGTATATTTTGTACAAAACAAATAATTAAAAAAAATACTGATGTTATCCATACAAAATATAATAATAATAGTTATTTTTTTCTTTCAGGTCGTTTGGGCTTCCGATTCAGCTTATCTAGAATTTAGAAAACAGAGCTGTTTCGAATGTTTAAATGTCGCTTGTAAACATGGCAAACATATGAGATTTTTTTAAATGTATAATACTCCCATTGAATCTACAATGGAAAATGTAAAGGTCATCCCGGAAAACAAAATAATTAAGGTACTTAGTGATGTTACCATTCGCTATGCCAATACTGATCCAATAATATATGACAGCGTGCCATCAACTTCAAGTCTCCGCAGTGTTCGATACTCCTGGACCAACAAATCTTTTGTAAATAATCATACAAAAGCGACAGGGCATGAAAAAGAATTCCTTGAATTTTTAAAGAAATGTGAAGATGATGATGATGATTCCTTATCAGAGTGATTAATTAAGTAGATATTTATAATATCGATATTGTTATTGTATTCGCAATGATTAGCGTTAACGAATCTTGAAGACTGAAATCAGAAATGTATACCATTGATTAGCTTAGTTTAAAATAATTAATATCTGTAGTACGGTGGCCATCACAACAACCTACCCCAATCTGTCAAAGTTTCCTAATGGAACTGGACACGTTTTACACTGCTGCAGTAACTTGAAAATCTTTCAAAGAAATTTGACAGTAGGTTGAGGGTAGGTTGATGCGCTGGCCACTGCACCTGCTACTAATAGTGTTAATTAATAATATTTTATGTTTTGTTGATTATTTAGTAACGTAGAAATAAAAATATATACTTTCATTAGTGTAACCAGAGATCTCATTAGTAAATCACAAAATATCATTAGAGAAATTATGTGGCTCATTCGTGTCACTCAAAAAGTTGTAATTTGCCTGTTATTGGAAGAAATTTGGTGCGTATAAGCTGCGGAAAGTGTAAATTTCCGCTAAAAATCACACGCGGATTGAGCCTAGATTATTAGAGCAATCTAGGCTATAAATGCTGATTCTGTCCTAAGTAGTTGAAGGCACAGGAGATCGTCCAATTCATTAATTGCACCACATACCTTGACCAGCGATCCCCAGCGCGCGCAGGCGACGGCCACGTGTCAGCTTTCGGGATGAACAGCTCACAGGTCCTTTCTGGATACACTATGCTGGCCAGCAGTACACAACACACTATCATAGGTCTGGGGTAGGCTGATAACAGTTTATATAGGTTCAGTTCAGGGGTTTTAGGGCGCGATGGAACGAATTAGTGTCACACACGCATCCACCCGATTCCAAGGTTAGAACGAGACTGCCAATGATGGCGCGCGCGCTGCATGGCGCAAGGGAATCACCAAATCAGCGATATATGGCACAGATTAAATAAATTAGAACAGTAAACCAATGCCTTCCAATCGCCAGTAGGTGATGTAGAAAAAATATAAGAAAAACTATAAGTTACGAAGCGTAACCATTTTCCCCGGCTTGAAAGTTCCCACTTTCGAAACACCAAGGAGAAGTAAATAAAATTGCATATCATCACAACTCTACCAAAGCTATAAGAACTCCAGAGTGGCGACACTATATAATATAAGAAATAAGAATACTTAACTAGCTATTCTACGCGGTAACTAAGTCTAATACTGCACATTGGTGCACGGTAAGACTTAATATTAAGGTAACTAAACTTATTGCGTTGGCAAAGGGCACAACTTTACTACCGGGCGACTCTGAAGGATCCCGCTTCGAGTCTTGACAGATGCGACTCTACAAACTCCGTTTTTATCTGGAAATATTTCGTTAATTACTCCTAACGGCCAATGCAGAGGCATCACATTGGATTGGCAGAAGTGTTCCATTTTTGTTTGGATTGTAGGGTGTGCAAGTACTCTTGGCGCCACCGCTTCCAAAAAGATTGAACCATCTGATCAGTCAATTCATATCGCGAAATAAGATGTGACCGCGTTTCATTGACTTCGCGAGCGGGCAGAAATAAAAAAGGTTTAGTATGCAAGAAGTGCGCCGGTGATAATGAAGTAGGCTCTGACGGATCCGAACTGATCGCATACAGAGGCCTCGAGTTTAGTAAAGCTTCTACTTGAGTTAGCATAGTGTTAAACTCGTCAAAGCTAAGAATTTGCTGACCGATGACTTTGCAGAGATGAGTTTTGACACTCTTCACTTCACTTTCCCAACAACCACCAAAATGTGGAGCTCTACAGGGGATGTTTTTGAGTGTGATTTGATGCTCTGCAAGTTCTCTTTCCCACAAGGGGTGATACTCTATAGCCAAGAATTGGTAGAGATCTCGGAGATAGGATTTGGCTCCAATAAAATTGGTAGCATTATCCGTGTACAGACACTGAACCGGACCTCTACGCGCCAGGAAGCGTTTCAATGCTGACAGAAAGCTCGCAGTGCTAAGATCTGAGGCAATCTCAAGATGCAGAGCGCGAGTTGTCAAGCATGTAAAAAGGCAGATGTAAGCTTTCCTGACCCTTTGGCCTCTACCACGCACCGACGTGACCAAGAAGGGTCCCGCGTAGTCGCAACCTGTATGAGAGAAAGTCTTAGGAGCCGACTCAACGCGACAACGTGGTAAATCCGCCATTATAGGAAAGGTAGGTCGTGGCTTTGCTCGAAAGCAAATGTTACATTTAAAGGTAATGTGACGTGCAATACGTCGTGCAGACAGGATCCAATACCTTTGTCGTAAGAGTGATACGAGCAAGGTTGGACCTGTGTGGAAATTTGTCACATGGTAGTGGGACACTAAAAGTTCCACTATGTGATCTTGACGCGGAAGGAGGATCTGATGACGAGAGTCAAAATCTAGCTCAGAGTTTGCTAGGCGACCTCCAACGTGGATAAGTCCTTCGTGAAGGAAGGGACTTAACCGTTGTACTGGCTTAGAGCACAACTCATTGCGGGCTAAACGAACGAGATCAGATTCAAAGTAAATCCTCTGCACAGATCGCCACACAATAGATTCAGCGAACTCTAAATCAGACGCGGTAATGGGCCCTCTAGGGAGCCGTTTGATGAACTTATAAACTAAGCAAATTGTTTTTAAATATTTAAACCAGGACGAGAACCTGGTAGAGCGAACGTACAAAATGTTGTCAGAAGGAGGACTTCTGTGAGAACATTCGTGCGAGAGAACAGGTAAAGCCACGGGCTTCATTTCTGGAAGCTCTTGCGACTCGCCTGAAACGAATGGTTTTATCGGCCATTCAGCGCGGGAAAGTTTAAGCCACGACGGCCCGTTTAGCCACAACGGATGATGAACTAATTGGGCAGGCGTTAAACCGCAAGAGAGGCAGTCACTGGGATTTTCAGACCCTTTCACATGGAAGAAGTGATCTGCCGAGAGATTCTCATGAATCTTAGCGATACGATTGGCTACGAAGGTGTGCCATCGATGCGGTGCAGACTGAATCCAACTCAAAGTTACAGTTGAATCCGGAAAAGCTACGATTACCTCAATGGCGTGTCGAGCTGCGAAAAGATTATATACTCGCTTTATCAAAGTTGATAAGAGGAGTGCGGCGCATAACTCGAGACGAGCTAGCAAAACGACTTTCAGTGGCGCGACTTTAGATTTCGCACACACCAGCGAGACCACGACACTACCGTCAGGTCTGACAACGTGGGCATAAACCGAACCACCGTAAGCCTTCTCACTAGCGTCGGCAAAACCGACGAGTGAGAGTCTACAGCGTTCTACGACGCCAACATGTCTCAAAAATCTCAATTCAGAGATAATTGGCAGTTCAGATTGAAACTGCCTAAAGTTTAATAAAATGTTGAAAAGGTCAGCCTGAAGGACCAGTCCTTCAGGCTGACCTTTTCAACATTTTATTTTGTACCTCGCTCAATGATATCCTGTACGCAGGTCCAGACCTGCGTACAGGATATCATTGAGCGAGGTACCGTTATCTGTACATGCAGTGGCGTCTAGGACCACACGCAATTTGGTGGTCACCTTATCCTCTCGAATGACAGCATGGTGAGGAATATAGTATTCCATTTCTCGCTCCTTACAATTTCGTTTGGGCAACATACATTCAGGTACGATATTCTGCACCAAAGAAATATAATTGTTTTTTAGATAATCCCGTATGACGTCATCATAAAGAAGTTTGACGTTAGGAAGTGATTTAAGTTTACGTTCAAGACTATAGAATCTCTTGCGAGCCATACTAAAAGAATTTCCTAATGCTGCCGCGTCTGTTTTCAGTGGTAAAGCTGCAACATACTTGCCATTTGGAGCGCGGGTAATTGTGCTACAATAAAACTCTTCACAATGTTTATCATTCACACTCCCAATGGATGAAGCAGTAACATCTTCAATCTCCCAAAACTTACGAAGATCGAAGTTATCGACAGAACTTGCAAAGAAAGACAGAGTGTCAGTTGGGGGTTCAATGATAGGTGCTTCTCCTAGAAGTATGTAGCCGAGCACAGTCTCCAATGCGTCGGGACAACCGGGTACGCTGGTCACATGACCGGGTCGCAATAACTTAGCGAACAACTTGACCCTAAGTAACATGTCAATATTACCTGGCACACCCCAGCTGTCATCCGCGAGTAGTTTAGGATCAATATGATTTAATACGGACGTATCTATAGAACCCAGAGGAAGCTGTCCGGTTATTTGATCCAAAACTAAAGCGTCTATTTCATACCTAGGCTGTGAGCAAAACCGTGAGCTGAAAGTAAGATTCACCGAGCCGCGAACGGGCTGCGACGTGCCTCCAATACCACGAACGGTAGTTATCGAGTCAGTATGTATAGTTAGACCGAGCATACGGCAGCAACGCGATGTCATATAATTCTTTTGCGACCCAGGGTCCAAGAGACATCTGACCACCACGGCCTTACCCTTCCTACCCGCTACCAACACCTTGGCAGTAGCCAACACTTCGGTACTCCGTGTAACCTGACCTTGAGCAGAAGAATGCGTACACAAAGCCACACGGTCGGAAGTAGCTGGGTCGGCCGCAGAGGCAGAAGCGGGGGCGCTAGCGGGCGTCGGCGCAGGGGCTTGCGTCGATTGCTCGAAATGCAATAAGGAATGATGCTTACCGTGGCATTTCCTACATGTCGACTTCGATAGGCACTTAGAGACAGTATGTTGGCTACTTAGGCAATTACCACATCTGTGATTGTCTTTTATAAACTTAAATCTATTATCAACGCTCAACTTTTGAAACGCTTTGCACATAAACAAGTTTTTATGCGTAGAATGACAAAGTGAACATTTAGATTCAGTAGCCACAAACACCTGCGATTCTTTAGATGAGGCGCGGGGGCTACCTGCGGGGGCGGACTTACTAGCCGCAGGAGAGGTGCGATACAAGATTTTTACTTGTTCACGAACAAACTTTACGAAATAATCATAATCTAACTCCTGTTGATTACGAAGCGACATTTCAAAATGTTTTGCGGTATCAGAGTCTATTAACTTAAGACCCCAATGAATAAATATAAAATCATCTAGCTAACTATTTTCAATTGTTTGAGTCCCGCAACCATAGAAGTTAATTTATCGAAACCCCTTTCAATATTAGCGGGAGTCGACCCGAACGATTTCAATGAGAACAGCTGATTTAAATAATTAGTAGCGAGCGCGCGAGTGTCTAGGTACTTGGCGATAAGCGCCTCCCAAACAACAAGGTAGTTATCACCAGAAGGTACAATACATTCGGCCACATTCCTAGCCTTTCCCTTCAAACAACTCAACAGATAATGAATGCGATCCGAATCTGTTAAATCTGCGTTAGTATGTATAATACGTTTGAAAGTCTCATGAAAGAAAGGAAAGCTCTGAATATCCCCGTCAAAGGTAGGCAATTCGATTTTAGGAACCTGTATATGGTGAGTATTAGGGCTCGCTGACGGGCTAGGTTTCTGGAAATCACTTGACTCAGTTAATGAAGATAAACTAAACTTTATTTCGCCGACCAACTCATCAAATGAATGCAATGCGCCATAGCTTACTTCACAGGTTGGATCCAATGTCAAATTGAGCATATTTATCTCGTCCATTAGTCCATTGAACTCACTACGCAATCCATCAATTTGTTTTGCCTGAGCGATGAAAGCTTCGCGTAATCTTTCGGTAGTTAAAGATTTAGTTGAATCCAAAATCCTTTGAACCCGCGCAAAATATGCGTCACGTTTACTTGTTAATAATCTAAGTTTAACCTTGTCACTCATTGTGAACAGAAGTTAAATATGTCACAAAAATAATAATATTAAATCAACCTTTTATCTTTTGCGGAACCCCAGTGAGTGAGGTTAGGGACCAATCAAATTGATAACCCAATGAAAGATTTTATAACTTAATTAAATAGTACGAAATGAACTTTCCGTACACGCGAAACCCTAACAATATTAAATTGAAAGGTAAACAAATAATATAAACTACCGACGCTTTAACCAAGTGCACGTCACAAATCTAATATAAATTAAAATAGTAAGCACGCCAAATATCTTATGAACGTACCCATCTATATACTATATTTATGATTAGCTCAGACATACCTACAACCCGATTATAGCATTTATGTCGGATGCGACGCGATTAACTTGTCTGCACTAACTTCTACTTGAATGAGATTAACTTACTCAATACAAGTAAATGAAGATACAATTCTTAACTAACAATAAGTTAAGTGTTGAACTTAGAAAAAAAGTATTAACTTATTTTCGTAAGCGATGCGAGTGTATTCTTAACGAAATAACTTCGTAAGAACCAATAAATTTCCTCACGAGTGGACGCGTAGATGACCGTTTGAAATAAGTTATCTAGTAAGTATATACTACGTTTACAAACGTGAGGTGCGGGTGTGATATGTATAAATATACGGCGGTTTCCATTGAGGAGAAATAACGCGTAAAGTTTATACACATCTGTTACTTTACCTGAAGGTTTCTGTCAAGAAATCAAGTTACCTTACAAAACAAAATAACAAGCGACGCGATGATAATATGGTTAATTGCAATAACTAATCATATGCGGTTGAGTCTCGCTATATAAAGCATACCTGCTCGTGCAAAACGAATATAACAGGCGTAAACCTAACGAACCTATACAAGTATATCATACAATAACAATCAATGTTATTCATTTAGCAATTTCGATTAGTACCAACATAATAAGTATGTAAAAGTTTCTAATGCGTAACTAAATTTGATCGTGGGTACGCGAACAAAGTTCAGAACTAGAACATTCCACAGTCAACGTAAGACGATTTATACCCACTACCCACAATTTTTAAAACCGAACAAAAATATGTAATTACGCTGAAAACTAGCTGATTAATTAAATAAACGTATTTAGCGATATGAATTAACGTTGATCTTCAATTAAATGTATTCTTCGGAGCTTTAAATAGTGAACATAAAGGTTTAAATTAAAATTGATTTGACGGTTGACCTATTGCAAACGCAAGGCAGTTTGAACCTTATCACTAAAGCAATAGAGTTGAGAGTTGTGTAATGATATGCAATTAACATTGACAGTTTTTTGCTCAAAATCAGACTTTTAGGACTTAAAAATAGGCCGTAAAAAGGCCCAAAATTAATTTATCGGGGACGAAGGACCAAAATGATGCGTATAAGCTGCGGAAAGTGTAAATTTCCGCTAAAAATCACACGCGGATTGCGCCTAGATTATTAGAGCAATCTAGGCTATAAATGCTGATTCTGTCCTAAGTAGTTGAAGGCACAGGAGATCGTCCAATTCATTAATTGCACCACATACCTTGACCAGCGATCCCCAGCGCGCGCAGGCGACGGCCACGTGTCAGCTTTCGGGATGAACAGCTCACAGGTCCTTTCTGGATACACTATGCTGGCCAGCAGTACACAACACACTATCATAGATCTGGGGTAGGCTGATAACAGTTTATATAGGTTCAGTTCAGGGGTTTTAGGGCGTGATGGAACGAATTAGTGTCACACACGCATCCACCCGATTCCAAGGTTAGAACGAGACTGCCAATGATGGCGCGCGCGCTGCATGGCGCAAGGGAATCACCAAATCAGCGATATATGGCACAGATTAAATAAATTAGAACAGTAAACCAATGCCTTCCAATCGCCCGTAGGTGATGTAGAAAAAATATAAGAAAAACTATAAGTTACGAAGCGTAACCAAAATTAAAGGTTTGTTTGATTACCATGTGTTTTTTTAACTAATGAACGCACCTAGATATTTAAAGATTTAAATTTCAAATATTTTTTAAATATCATGCAATTCACACTTTTTTGGCCTCAAATTTGAAATCGACCCTCTAGAACATCTCATTAGTTGACAGTCCACGTGGACTATGCTAGATTGACTTACGATATTTCGTCTCATAGAAAATGGATATGGAATAACCTACTCGAGTCGTGCACTCGGCAGATATGTTCTACCGTTTGATACGTAAACATTATTAACAGGATGTTCATAATTCTAATGACTTAAAGTGAGGGAAGAGAGTGAAAATTAGTAAAGTATGTAATGTTTCCACTTACGTTATAAAATCATTCATGGTTTAAGATTTCCTAATATTCTGATATTGAGTTCATTTTTATACGATACTTTGTTTGTTTACCGTTTCTGTAAAGTCATTAGTGACAGGACTAGTTTTCTTCTTAATTCATTGCTGGAGTTAGGTTAAGTCGTATGTAACTGATATTGTACCTCGTGATAAATTGCTTTTATTTTTCTTTTATTCTAGAACGTCTATTCAAAAAACGAAAAGTCGATGTAATGAGAGAGATGACGGAGAGGGAGTCAGTCTACGCCTGCAGGCTACTGCAACTTCAAGGCGAAAACAATTGTATGGACTTTGAGGGGCAAATAATGGTAGATTTTGCTGTCTCACCTGTTCCATGCGCTTTCTCTTTCTTTCATGATAGTCAGCCATATATGTTTTCTTGTCGTGTGTCTTGTAGTATTTTGTAAGTTTGTGCTTATTATTTTCTGGCAGTTAGTTACGGTTAATTTTTTATCTTAATTTGTTAAAAGTGTGATCTTGTTCAGTAAACATAATTGTACCATAATGCCACCTAATAGCCAATTTATAACTTGTGAAGTCGTAAAGGTAATGAAAAAAGGAAGTTTATACCAAAATTTCCATTAGATGAGGCTCGGTAAGTATTAAATTAGATATTTGATTCTATATTTATTTAAAACATGGTACTAAAAGGCTTAATCGATCTTTTAATTTTCAATTTTATTTTGTGATAGTGATGTGCTGTAACGCAAATGGCTCTTATCAATTATCGATACTACTATTAGGCATTAAATGAAACCGCATTTGCGTTATCACCAAAAATCAGATCACTAGTTTAGTCACAGGATATTTTTGAAGTTTTTTCTTAGTTAAACCACAAAGTATCTTCCCGAGCACCTGACTATAGAGGGTGCGTCTCATATCATATAAAGTTATTTGGTATATTTTCATTTTAATAACGTTGCAGTTAATGATTATCAAATACAAGAATAAAGAGGACATGGTCACTGACGTTCTGAAGACGGAGCTCCATCGAATGAAGTATGAAATGTTTATGACCGCTATATGTTTGCGGAGATCGGGATTAAATTACTGCAATCCTTGACATAATTATATTATTTAGTCTAATAATCTATAGTATTTTTATAACTAAGAAATACTCGATTTCTTAAAAATTACAATCCTTGCTTTATTTCAACACAAATCCTTTCTTAAATTTAAAAAGTTTAAAGAATGCCCGTTACCGACCTGTATACTTTATCGATATCGATAAAGAAGTTACTACCATTGCTCAGCACTATTTAGTCTGATAGGTTGGTAGTACTGTTGTATGACGTCTTGTTCCCCGTGTATGTTCGTTCAGTTGGTTTTTTATTTTTTTAGTACTAAGTCCCGTCTCTTAAAACATAGTGTATTACATACTCTTTGTACGCCTGGAACACAAACAGTGAAGAAGTCTGCAAGTAAAACGGCTTGGTCGCCTCCTAATAGACAAGCCGTGGTCCGGACCTCCAGACGCCCTCTTCGTTCTGCTGCTGAAGCCTACCGACTGAAGGCCAGCCGTCCGCAGCCACCTCTTCGTGCTGCTCTCTTCGTTCTGCTGCTGAGGCTTACCGACTGAAGGCCAGCCGTCCGCAGCCACCGCTTCATACTGCCCTCTTCATTCTGCTACTGAGACCATTCGTCGAAGACTACTCGTCCTGCAGCCACCTCTTCGTTCCGCTTTTATCATCCGCTCTACTTATCATAGACCCTCCCGTCATCTCTTGTGCCTTAGGGTTTCCAGCAAATGTTTATAATTTCTTTTATAAACGGGTTTTAAAAACGTTACAAACTGGCCCCAAACCCTAAGGCACAAGAGATGACGGGAGGGTCTGTGATAAGTGGAGCGGATAATAAAAGCGGAACGAAGAGGTGGCTGCAGGACGAGTAGTCTTCGACGAATGGTCTCAGTAGCAGAATGAAGAGGGCAGTACGAAGCAGTGGCTGCGGGCGGCTGGCCTTCAGTCGGTAGGCTTCAGCAGCAGAATGAAGAGAGCAGCACGAAGCGGTGGCTGCGGACGGCTGGCCTTCAGTCGGTAGGCCTCAGCAGCAGAACGAAGAGAGCAGCACGAAGAGGTGGCTGCGGACGGCTGGCCTTCAGTCGGTAGGCCTCAGCAGCAGAACGAAGAGGGCAGCACGAAGAGGTGGCTGCGGACGGCTGGCCTTCAGTTGGTAGGCCTCAGCAGCAGATAGAAGAGGGCGTCTGGAGGTCCGGACCACGGCTTGTGTATTAGGAGGCGACCAAGCCGTTTTACTTGCAGACTTCTTCACTGTTTGTGTTCCAGGCGTAGACTGACTCCCTCCCCGTCATCTCTCTCATTACATCGACTTTTCGTTTTTTGAATAGAGGTTCTAGAATAAAAAGAAAAATAAAAGCAATTTATCACGAGGTACAATATCAGTTACATATACGACCTAACCTAACTCCAGCAATGAATTAAGAAGAAAACTAGTCCTGTCACTAATGTCTTTACAGAAACGGTAAACAAACAAAGTGTTGTATAAAAATGAACTCAATATCAGAATATTAGGAAATCTTAAACCATGAATGATTTTATAACGTAAAAGGAAACATTACACGGCGTGATTTCAGGGCAGTATGGAGGGAACGACTGTCGCAACCGAAGGCCGGGCACGCCGCAATTGCGGCGGTAAGACCCCTCTTTGAGGAGTGGCTAGATCGGCGTCACGGCGTCCTGACCTACCGCATGACGCAGGCCCTCACCGGACACGGAAGTTTCGGGAGGTACCTGTGTCTGATGGGAAAGGAGGAAACGCCTGGGTGTCACCACTGCGAGGGTCGCCCTGAGGACACAGTCGAGCACACGGTGCAGGACTGCCCCGCTTGGGCAGAGCACCGACGTGTCCTCACGGCGGCAATAGGCAGAGACCTCTCGCGCCCGGAATTGGTCGAGGCCATGCTGCGGGGCGAGAGGGAGTGGGAAGCGGTCGCCTCCTTCTGCGAAGCAGTCATGCTTCCGAAGGAGGAGGCGGGCCGCGTGAGGGAGAGGATGGCGTCCTCCCTCCAGCCCAGCCACAGTGGTAGACGCCCACGGCGTCCGACGTCGGCCGACGATCTCCGGCCACCGTAGGCGCGGGCATGCGGACAGCGAGTAAAGGGCAACTCGCTGTCCGACCATGGACCATGCCCGGGTCGACGGCGCGTCGTGTTCCACGCGCGCCTCAAAGAGCGTCAGCAATATGACGAGGCCCCCCAGTAGAGGGCCGAAGCCTGCCGGGGTCGTGGGACTCATCCCGTTACCGTGACCCCGGTACGTAAAGGGTTATTGAAGGAACACCGTGGATTTTAGTCAGTAAAAGTCTGACAGTCCCTCCCATCCTGCCCGGGGTGGGAGGACGTATTTGATAATTTTACCACGCTAAAAAAAAAAAAAGTGGAAACATTACAAGTACTTTACTAAAAAGAAAAAATCGCGTCGAGAGGTATTTTATTTCGGACACATTGAGTGGACCACTTTTGTAAGACGACTAAAATCACACGGTGTATATACAATACATCACTTAATAACTGCGTGTGACCTTGGGTAATTCTCTGATTTCGTGCAAACTGGACGAAACCGCAAGAAAAAATCGAAATGTCTTTTTACGGTCATTGAAAATTATGTAAGAGGTATTCGTTATTTTGTGATTTAGATGAAATTACACTCATAAATACCAAAGTTATTGATCGATTAGTTTTTTTCGGCTTATGGTAATGAACTAGTGCAAATCTGGTAATGAAACTCATAAATATGGTAATGAGCTTATACTACTGGTAATGAGGAAAAATCATATCCCATGTTTTAATCCAATCATATTTATTTAGTAAAGAAAAAAAGAATAAAATCTTCTCAAATCAACATACAAAACCAAAATATGAAGTTAGTACCTAAATCAGTCTCATGACACATCAGTCTAGTAATTATTATCCATTTTAAATTTTAATCCCGTCAAAGTCGTGTATTAAACGCTAGTAAGACCAAATTAATGTAC
This sequence comes from Tholera decimalis, assembly GCA_943138885.2. Taxonomy (NCBI): domain Eukaryota; kingdom Metazoa; phylum Arthropoda; class Insecta; order Lepidoptera; family Noctuidae; genus Tholera; species Tholera decimalis. The sequence goes on along the minus strand of OW964562.2, from coordinate 11,049,576 downwards.
ATTAGTTCCAGTCAAAATAGAAGCTCTTCCTTGCCTAAATTAACAGCTCACAGTCATAAGTGTCTGTATGACAATAAAGTAGCCAAGTCTTGCAGCTCAAAGATCTCGTAGATAGCCAAAAGTACCTAGGACTTACCACTGATAGTCGTCTTATTCGGAAAGAGTACATTAACGGGGTGTGTGATAAATTGAGATGTGTGTTAGCAAAATGTTCTATTATAAGATGCAAAATTCCATATCAAACTTTGTTAATGCTTTACAAAGCACTGGTCGAAACAACGATATCCTATGGTCTGTCGAGCTATGGTAGGACATATAAGACTCACTTTGATCAACTATATGCACTTCAACTACGCATATTAAAAGCAATTGTTCCGCATAAAATTAAGAAGAAATACAAAAATGACTACCGTAAACTATTTGAATTCTGTAAAATAAAACCTATAAACGAAAAGAATAAACTTGCGCTATTAAAGGAAAACTTTTTTAATGAGAAACTAAGAAAATAAAAACTACAAAAATTAGTACCCGCAGCACCATCAATACTAAGTTGTTACTTAAGGTATATAATACCGTACCTTATAAACCAACTACCTATAGCTATACCATTGAGGGACTAACTAACTCATAATAAAAACTTTTTACCAAAAAATTAAACCGACTCCCATAAAACACTGCAAAGTGAAAAATAACTTTAATTTCGGTAGTCGGTGTCTTTAGTTTTGTATTTTCGTTTTTGGTACCGACTTCCGAAATTAAAGTTATTTTTCACTTTGCAGTGTTTTTTGGGAGTCGGTTTAATTTTTTGGTAAAAAGTTTTTATTTCACTCTTTTTAGTTGGTCTATTTTTAATTTACCTAGTTACAAGAGCCTAAATGTCAATTACTTATAATCTTTTACAAAATATTGCTTTTCCCAATGCTGGGCTGTTAATTGTTGAGGAGTTCTCCTGGTACTTCACCATCAGCTCTACATCACCATATGCATTGTGACGAGCATAAAGTGCTTAACATCCATATTCAAGTAATCGAATCGCAATCCACTCAATACTTATTATTGAGTAGTTTCGGCGGCCATCTGTGGTCTTCATCATCAGTTCCACTTCCTCAAATGGTACTTTTTGAGAGCAACTGCACAAGTTACTATAATAAATACCCAAAACATCATAGGTGTGCCTATAATATTTGAAGAGTTCCCTCGATTTCTCCAGGATCCCATCATCCGATCCTGACGTTTATGAAAATGGGACCAATTTCGAAGTATACCCTTTCAATCAAAAAAAGAATTTTCCAAATCGGTTCAGCCGTCTTCGAGTAATCGATGATCATACATTAAAAAAAATATATACGAGTCGAATTGATAACCTCCTCTTTTTGTCGTCGGTTGAAAATATAAAAATAATATTTTGTACAAAATATAAATACCTAATAATAAAATATAAGAAGGAAGAACCTAACCCTAATATTAAAACAGAAATTTTATTTGGAATAATCTATACTTATAATAAATCTGTAGAGAGGTCAATTCTGTACATGAAATATATTTCCAAAATAACTATCAGGGGGTGATTAAGGATCGATACTCATGCCAAAAATGCAATCAGTTAAATTTTTGTCTGTCTGTCTGTCTGTCTGTCTGTCTGTCTGTATAACCGTTATAGAAACAAAAACTACTCGACGGATTTTAACGAAACTTGGTACAATTATCTTTCATACTCCTGAGCGGGTTATAGTATACTTTTCATCACGCTACAATCAATAGGAGCAGAGCAGTGAAGGGAAATGTTGGGAAAACGGGAGAAGTTACTCCATTTTTTAAGCTTCCGTCGCGTGTGTAACCTTAATGGTTAAAGCTACACAAATCATTTCATGACGGAAATGTTCTCCTTAAAATTATATAAAAAATATCCCACGACAGCATATGTCTAACTTTTATGGTTGACTCACAATAACACGTGTAACTCCCGATAGCTTAGCAGTTCGAAGCTTTCTGATTATAATATTTGTCTACTCTTACGTTTATAAATAACACTCTCAGTCACCCCTAATTGAAAAAGTTAACATTATTAACTATTCCATAAAAAAATTGGCCAAGTGCGAGTCAGACTCGCCCATGAAGGGTTCCGTAGTAACTATAATATAATATCCAAATTTATTTGACGAAAAAAAAACCTTACAAATTTCTTAAAACTAGCTTATTTACATTTTTTACAACTGCGCCAAATAAATTTGTTTTGAAAAAAAAACCTTACAAATTTCTTAAAACTGGCTTTTTTACATTTTTTACAACTGCGCCGAATAAATTTGTTTTTCATAGTGTTTGTATGAATTACAAAGTTATATTTGCGGTTTTAGAAAATATGCTGTATCTCAAAAACTGCTGAACTGATTTCGTTAAAACTAATTTTGGTTGAAAGTTTATATTAAGATCTACAGACATATATTTTTTTTAGATTTTCACTCCATTATTATAGAAGTTAGAGGTTGTGTCCGCCACACACACATTTTACCACTTTGGAAGCTTATATCTTTTAAATGATTGACTTTATGGAAAAGTGGTTTTAGAAACCCCGATGTCGTTTTTAAAGAACTGTCTATAGATACCACACATGCATCGATTTCATGAAAAAAAATATTTTCAGGTTTAGTTCCATGTATGGGGAGCCCCCCTTTATTTTAAATATTTTTTAATGTTTTCTTCAAAATCGGAAAGCGGTTCACAGAATACATCTACCTATCAAGTTTCACATGTATAGTCCTAATAGTTTCGGAATAAAATTGCTGTGACAGACGGACGGACGGACAGACAGACAGACAGACAGACGGACAGACATGTCGAAACTATAAAGATTCCGTTTTTTGCCATTCGGCTACGAAACCGTAAAAAGAATCATATAAATCGGTATAGAAACACCAAAGTTATACATGAAATACGCTTATAATAATAAGCCATCGCGCGTGAATACTGAATCATGCTATAAGGATTATTTTTGAGAATCAGTCGCCGCGCTCGACGCGTCTCGCGGTCGAAGCGTTCTCTAGGTACTTAAGCCTCATGTGAACGTGATCTAAACAATATTACCAATACATTAACTTACGCTGACGGAGTCGCGGGCACAGCTATATTGTATCATTACGCTAAGGCCAATAGGAGCGGAGCGCCAATGAAGAATGCTTCAAAATCGGGGTTAAATTTAACGTTAGCCCAAAGTAACTATTCCACGCGGACGAAGTCGCGGGCAAAAGCTAGTTACCTAATAAACATCTTACTTTTAGGAACAAACGATATAGCGTTTAGCATTCCTCCACCTCTTTATAAAGACGGACGGTCAGAAAGGTCATCTATGTGTGCTCGTTAGTAGTAGTAGATAATTAGGTCATACTCAAAAAAAGTGTACATTTTGGATTTGTAACTAAACTGATAGGTGACGATACTGAGAATCTCCGTTACAAAACTGATGTCATAAGGCATCGTACACACACACGGATTGTGTGAAAAAGCATTATTTTTGGAGTATCACTTTTATTTAGATTACTTTAAAAAAAAACACTAAAATCTTACTTATAAACAAAATAAATTTATACCAAGTATAACAAAGGATAAAGCTTGTCTTTTCTGAAATGGGAATGGAAAATTTAGTTAGGTTACACACAACAACTTTTTATTCTTCTGAACTAAGCTTAATCATTTCTCAGTTTCGTAACATAAAACAATATAACGAAAATGAGAATAAAATCTCAGAAATTATAATCTCTAAAAATATTTTTACGTTAACCACGTGTTTATCGCACAAGCCCTGAGCTTATTCTTTAAGATAATACAAAAAGCAAGAAAAGGACATAGTAAGTAAACCAGAATATAATAAACTTCACACAATAATAGTCGTTTATAACCCTGAGGTATTTTTTTTGCAAATATTCACTTGATACACGTCTTAACTTCACGACTACGACGAAAACAAAAATTTTACCACCATAGTGATTTTGACGTAAGTAATAATGATGCTATAATAGGAAAAATAGTTATACCACTTTAAATCATTGTGTTTCTAATTTTATTGCGTGTTACTAACCCTGAGTAACGAAACTTCATAATTTTGGGACAAAGATTGTTTAATTAAAATAATTTCTTCTATATGCAATTTAGGAAAAAAAATTGTCCCAATTAGTTACTTGATTCATCAAGAATAATATAGCCACAGTCAATCTATCTATACTTAATATATAATATTATAAAGCTGAAGAGTTTGTTTGTTTGTTTGTTTGCTTGAACGCGCTGATCTCAGGAACTACCGTTCTGATTTGAAAAATTCTTTCAGTGTTAGATAGCCCATTTATCGAGGAAGGCTATAGGCTATATATCATCACGCTAACACCAATAGGAGCGGAGCAGTAATGAAGAATATTTCAAAATCGGGGGATTTTTTTTTTCCACGGGGACGAAGTCGCGGTCGGAAGCTAGTAATATTATAAAGCGGAAAAGTTTGTTTGTTTGTTTGTTTGCTTGAACGCGCTAATCTTCGAAAGTAGTGGGTGGATTTGGATGCAATTTGGTATGGAAGTAGCTTGAAGCTTGAGGAAGGTTATAGGCTACTTTTTACGCGACTGCAAAAAAGGAGAGTTATGTTTTTACCATGAGAGAATCCACGGGAGCGAAGCCCCTCGTGAGTACTAGTATTACATAAAGCGATGAGTATTCGTAACAATACATTTCTGAAAAAGTGTAGCGGTCCTTGGGACACTAAAAAAATATATGAAGATATTTTTAGCAATGTTTTGGCACCCAAATATACACTCTTTTAATGAAAATTTAAGTTAAAATACAAAGTGGGGAAAAAGTAAATATATCATAACATTAGATATTAATTTAAATATGAAGTAGCAGGACAAGAAATAAAACCAAATGTACACTTTTTCTGAGTATGACCCAATTGGTACTTTTTACCATCGTTGTAATTTTATTTTTCTAATCAAGTATCTTCTAAGGCTGTTTACATTTGTAGTAGGTATGATTTTGGTGTACGGTAAAACTCTAATGAGTTTATGTTGGCACCAAGTTAAATGTAAAATGTGTATTTCCATAGTTCATACACATTTTACATTTAACCTGGTGCCAACATAAACTCATTAGAGTTTACTATCATTACTTATTATAAACGGTATTCATGTTTATAATTTTATTGCAGAACTTTCATGTTTATTTAATTAAAGTAAAAAGTAACTCAAACCCACCTCCTGGTGTAGTGAAAATCCCTTGCTTACTAACAAGATAAACAGTGTATAACTAGCACTCATTCTAGTACACTCACCATAATGTCACCCTTAACTTTTTTCTGGGTGGAAAAATCTTCGAATAACTTCTCCCGCTCTGGGTTAAGCGGAAGGGAGTGTGAGACTTCTACTGACTAAAAACCCACCTTGACCCTTTTTTTTATTGATAATAGGCTCGCGTTTGACCACCATCTCACCTGATGATAAGTGATGATGTGGTCGAAGATGGAGCACGCTTACCTAAAAGTAACCTATTCACTCTTGACTTAAAGACCCCTAGGTTATAGCTATCGGGAAACACAGACTCCGGCAGGGAATTCCACTCCTTAGCCATACGCACAGTGAAGGTATTCCCAAAACTTTTAGTGCGTATAAGTGGGATGTCCACCATGTAACGATGGCGCATCGCCGTTTGTCTTGTAGTCCGATGATGGAACGGACTTGGCGGAATTAGATTGTGTAATTCCATCGCACACTCCTCGAAATGTAACCGATAGAAAACCGATAGACTAGCAACTCGTCATCGATGTTCAAGGCTCTGGAGCTTTGATTCGACCAGTGTATCGTTGCCAATGAGTCTTTTGACCCGTTTCTCAATAGACTCAAGCGCATCCAGCTGGTACTTGGCAGATCCATCCCAAAGATGAGAGCAGTACTCCATACACGACCGAACCTGGGCTTGATAGAGATTGAGCAGCTATTCGGGTGTACCGTACCGTACCGTACCGTCTCACCTTTGCTAGGATTCCCAACTTTTTTGATGCTAATTGAAGCCTTAGTCTCGATATACGGACCAAAATTGAGGGTAGAAGTTAGTGTTACCCCTACAAGTTCGATACGATCGGTTATCGGCACGGTTACATCTCGGAAAGTAGGAGCCGGTTTGAATTGACTCCTTTTTGCGGAGAAGAGACACACCTGGGTCTTAGCTGCATTAAACTTGACCAAGTCGGCATCGCCCCATTCGGAGACAGCCTTCAAGGACAAGTTCAAGTGCCCAACCATATCCTCACGGAGAGACTGGATCTGTGACCCACCAGCACGCGCGCTGGACACGTATGTCTCAGCAACTGTGCTGTCGTCTGCATACCCAAAGGTACCGGGCATAAGCAGGTCATTAATGTGTAGCAAGAATAAAGTTTCCGAGAGAACCGACCCCTGAGGGACCCCGGCATTAATTACCAATTGGCCAGATGAGCAGCCATCAATGACCACTCGTATGGACCGATCTCTCAGGAAGTCTTCAATCCAAACGCAAAGTTGCGTGGGTAAATCGAAAGAAGGAAGCTTAGCAATAAGGCTATCGTGCCAGACCCTGTCAAAGGTCTTAGAGATGTCAAGGGAAACAGCAAGTGCTTTCCCGTGCTTCTCGATGGCCTCACTCCAGATATGAATAGCATAGGCTAGAAGATCCCCAGTAGACCGGTTTTTGCGGAAGCCGTATTGTCTCTCACTGAGGATGTCGTTGGCTTCTAGGTATGCCAGGAGCTTACTATTAGCGTGTACTTAATAGGCCTATTTCAGTCACGTCCATACTCTGTAAGAGTATGGACGTGACTGAAATAGGCCTATAGTTGGCCGGGTCAGCACGACTACCCTTTTTGGGCACAGGCTGCAAGTTAGCCAACTTCCATGCTTTCGGAACCTTTCCAGTCTCAAGCGAAATGCGAAACAGGCGTGTCAAGATTGAAGACAGTTCAGGCGCACAAGTTCTAAGTACAATTGCTGGTATCCCGTCAGGGCCACTAGCTTTGTTCACGTCAAGATTACGCAGCACTCTACGGACGTCCTTCTCATGGATGCGAATGTCCGACATACACGTCCCGCATCCAATAGGAGCATCAGGAGGGTGAGCGCCACTACTATCCAGACGTGAAGACTCCGCAAAACGGGTGGCAAACAAGTTTGCTTTTTCCTCAGCGGAGTGGGCTAGAGTCCCGTCAGGTTTAAGCAGTGGTGGTAGTGAGGGGCGACAGAAGTTCGATTCAACCGACTTTGCCAGGGTCCAAAAAGCTTTGCTGCCAGCAGGGTATGAAGAAAATTTGTTCCCAATTCGGCTAACGTGGTCAAACCGAGCCCTCCGCAAAACCTTTTTGCAGGACTTGGCAGCCCTGTTGAAAGCTCTCTTCTTCTGAATCACGTCATTTGCTTTGCAGTTTCGAGCATCGACCCATGCTAGGTACGCCGCGTATTTAAGCGCTTCAGCGCGATCACATTCGGCGCCAAACCAAGTTCGAGCTTTGCCGGACATTGTTAGGTCAGAGAACGGAATGTAGTACTCCATCCCCTGTCGCAAAACAACCACCACGGCGTCTGCGCACGACGATGAGTCATTTGAAGAGAAGCAAGTAGGCTGCTAAGGATAACATGCAAAGAAAGATCGCATGCCATCCCAATCCACTGACTTGTATCGCCACACCCGCCGTGTGCCTTTAAGGCTAGGATCGGGTGGAGAGTAGACGGATACGGACTTCACCAGACAGTGGTCGGAACTACCTAACGGTGAAGATATCGTTACCGAGTAGCGGTCTGGATCTGTAGTCAGCAGAAGTTCCAAGCAATTGGCTGTGTGCGACTCACTATCCGGCACCCTCGTTGCTCCCTGGACCAGCTGAGTGAGATTTAATGCAAGTGCAAGATTGTGCATCTCTCGCCCAGCATGATCCGTGCATTGGTATGGGAAGAGCCACTCCTGGTGATGGGCATTAAAGTCCTTTGTTCGGTACTGGACAGATTCTTGGATTAGACAGATTAGTTAGTTCGGCAGATTCTCTACTCGACTGATTCGTGGATTCGTCATATTCTAGGGTTCGACGGATTAGCTATACGACAGAAAATGAACAGTTGTGCACAAAAAGATGAAACAAAAAAAAAAAACAGCCGTAACAGGGTATACCTATTTATAATTTTTCTAAATCTATGATTTACAACTAATATACTCGTATGGTTAAGTATGTAAACTCCTTGAATAGGTACTCAATTATCTAACAGGCCACTTCAAGTTATTGTCATTTAGCCTATGCCTACCTATTCTTCAAATAATCCACTGGCATTTGTTTTCCTGTTTATTGTGAAGTGACATAAAACATAGGTAGTGTCATAGATGATACAATACATATTAATAATGGGTAGTGTATTGCATTCTCTTTGAAGTGACATAGAGACATGAACCTCAGTATTTATCATTGAGGTAAACCTATTATCTCAATGGTATTTATATGTATCATCTATGGACATGAATAAAAATATAGCAAGAAATGGATCTTGCCGGCTCGAGCACCGATATAGTGGATTTAAAATTTATTAAAAGTGAAAGGGGAAAACCCGTTGTTTTACATGCTGGACACAGATACAATTTGGTAAAAAATAACAAATGTGGTACTAGAAACTGGCGATGTGTAAATAAGGCAGAATGCAGCAGTTCTATCACTTTGGACAAACTAAACCGAATTGTTAGAGAGTCTAGTCATATGTACATGCCCGATTTTACCAAAAACGTAGTAGACAGTTTAATAGACGAATCATAGATGATACATATAAATACTGAGACGAATGTAAAGACTTGTATGCAAAAAACTCGAACCAATCCCAAAATTATTTGAAGATTTGATGGACACTGCCGACTTCAAATTAAATGATGAAGATAAACCAACATTTGTACAGAAAAAGGATGTGTTGTATAAAGCTAGATGTAATTACTTGAAAATGAATACGAAAAACTGTAAATATATGAAATCTCTGAAGCTACCGCACAGTCTAGTGGGTGATTTCTTTTTATTTGATGATGGAATCGAAGACAAATTTTTGATTACTTACTACACGATTAATGATTTTTTATGTGAAAAGAATTTTAATTTATGACTATTATAACTTTTACCTATTAATTGACTACTCTAAATGACTGTAATAACTTTACTTACTTGTTTTGACTATGTTATACAAGTCAACTGTGACTGTGATATTTTAATTATATAATTATATAAAATTGAATTGTTTTTAAATAAAGTTATTTACTCACCTTAAATATTTGTATGCCATTTTATAAATATGGCAAACATGACGACCTGTGTAAACTATCTCTTAACAACTTGCATGCTTTTCTTTTGTGTGTATACTCATGTTTGGACAAATAAAATGATCTTATCTTATCTTATCTTATCTGATTTTTGGGTCAAGATTGGCGAGACTATCTGAAAAAAAGTAAGTTACTACGGGGATGGCACCTTTAAAACATTCCCCACTTCTTTTTATCAGGGTTACCGACTTCTTTGCGCTAATGAAGAAATTCAGAACATCGTTTTTTTCACGAGTGGGAGCATGTAATAATAATCTTATAAAGACTGTGTTTCATACCGTACTTGTGCAGAGGGAGACAAAATAAATCCAACCAATTTAATGGTGGTGAATTTGTTTTGCCTCTCTTGGTCTGAGAAATTAATATGATTTTGTTTTATTGTGTTGTTTTGTTTATTTCTATAGAATAACGTATATATTTTTAGAATTTAGTTTAAGAAAAACATTGTTATTTAGGTTGTAATTTTATGGGTGCCTATAAAAAAAACGATATTTAATTTTATTTAATTTATCAAGTCAATACTCAATACTCAATACATTTATTTGCATTCCACAATGCGAACTTAGGTGGTAGGTACATACAAGATATACATTGTTTTAGATCATTGTGGACCCTGTCGGGCACAGCAAATTAAAAAAGAAGAAAGAGGCCTATTACAATTATTATAATTATATAGAATGTGTATTAGATAAGATAAGATAATTTATTGGAGCAAAACAAATTTTACAAAAAAAATATTGTTTACGAAAGTATTACTATTAAATATTACTTTAACTACTTACTATTTTATACATTTATTACAATACTATATTTTATTTATTTAATTTATCATTAAAATATTCATTTATATCATAATAACACTTATTAATTAGAAATTGTTTTAATTTATTTATAAATATATTGTTTTTTTGTACATTTTTAAGTATATCGGGTAATTTATTGTAGACTTTTACTGACATAACTAATGTGCTTGTAGAGTGTATTTTCAGCTTAGAACCACCAGGTAAGTTAAGCCTATTTTTGTGTCGTAATGTATAGCGAGTTTGTATGTTTTCTCGTGTAGTGAATAGGTGTTGGTTGTGTCTAACAAACTTGCACATTTCCAGGATATATATACAGGGCAGTGTTAACACTTTGTGTTCTTTGAAGTGGGGTTTGCAGCTGTCTGTGTTTTCTATATTTACTAGTATCCTGATGAGTCGTTTTTGGAGTGTGAAAAGTGTTGATGCGTGTGTACTGTTTCCCCATAGTATTATGCCATAACTTAACCATGAGTATGCATAGGCGTAATACGTAACTAAAGCAGTATGAAGATTCGTCGTTTTTTTAATTTCGCGAAGAGCATATGCAAATTTTATTAATAAAAGGCAGGCAACTTATGAACGATTGTTCACTATTTTAAGGGACCAATTTTCCGTGATAATTGAAAATTATAAGTGCGACTTTGAAATAGCAACCATTCAAGCCGTGAAATCAGTTTATCCTGGTGTAAAAGTAACTGGCTGCTACTTTCATTACTGGAAAGCGATACTTAAAAAGAGCCAAAATATTGGATTAGATAAAACTGGAAATGGAGAGTATATCATGCGCCTTTATATGCAACTGCCGTTGCTGCCGCCGATTTTGGTTCCCGAAGCAATATTAAGTATACAAGAAGTGGTTAATGACTCACCGGAATATAATACATTTAATAATTATTTCTCAACTCAGGATGGCAATATATACCGAGAATGTGTTTACTTGTTATAATGAAAATTATCGTACAAATAACCCAATCGAAGGGTGGCATGCGAGACTAAAAAAAAGATTTCCCATCAAGCCACCACTCTATCTATTTATACAATTACTAAAAAAAAGAATCCCGTTTTCAAGACACAAAGTTAAAAAGAGAACATTGCAACGGGAAGCAGCGTAATGCAAAACTCATACAAAAAAAATGTCAAATAAACAAAATTGTTACTGCAGCAATGAAGAATGAAGTTAGCGTGATTGATTGTTTAAAACAGTTGTGCAAGGTTAATTTTAAGTATATTTAAAAGTAATTTTTTTTTGTTCTTTAATTAAACTGCGTTTTATTTATTTTTGTTTTCACCTGTACTTCTGCCGTATAGCTAATCCGTCGAACCCTAGAATATGACGAATCCATGAATCAGTCGAGTAGAGAATCTGCCGAACTAACTAATCTGTCCAATCCAAGAATCTGTCCAGTACCGAACAAAGGCTGTGTGAGCCTGGTTGTCTCCTGATCTCCACTGTGCGAACGGTAGACACAGGCATAAATAATTTTATCCATGCCTGTATCCACCAGAGCCCAAAGTGTAGAGAACCTGGAGTCCTCCAGGTCGCGGAGACGCCGATAGCAGATGTCGTCGCGGGCGTACATGCATACACTCGCACGTGGTTTGAAGGTCCCTTCAGCTGCCCGTATGTTCCGGGACCGCGGTATCTTGTTAGTACATTTCCGCAACCCGGTTGGCAATGGCTTTATCAGGCCCCATCACTAATGCTGACAGCCCCTTGAGGCGCGCGTGGAACAAGACGCGCCTCCAACCCGGGCCTGTTCCTTACCGGAGGTGAGCTACCCCTGTTCACCGTCCGTAAGCCCGCGCGTTCGGTGGCCGGAGATCGTACCGCGATCCCCGACGCCCAGGGCGTCTACCACGGCGTCTGGTGGTGAGGAAGTGAGTTGCCTCTCCCTCGCGCTTTCGGCCTCCTCCTTCGCTAACATGACTGCGTCGCAGAAGGAGGCGACTGCATCCCATTCCCTCTCGCTCCTCACCATGGTCTGAACCAAGACCGGGTGCGTGAGGTCGCTGCCGTCGATCGCCTCCACGAGAACACAGCGGTGCTCCGCCCAAGCAGGGCACACCTGCACTGTATGCTCCACCGTGTCCTCCGGATGATCCTCACAATGACGACACCCGGGCGTATCCTCCCGCTGTATCCGAAACAGGATCCTCCCGAAACAGCCATGTTCAGTCAGTATCTGCGTCAGGTGGAAGGTGAGGACGACGTGGTGTCTCTCCAGCCACTCCTCAAAGAGGGGACTTATCGCCGCGATTACGGCGTGCCCAGCCTTCGGTTGCGACAGCCGCTCTTTCCATGCTGCCGTGAGATCACGCCGGAGCTCTGTCCACTGAGCCGCGACTTGCCGTGGTAGCGGAGTTTCACCCCGGCTTAGCACCTCCGCGCGCCATTTATGCACGCGCGCGAGGGCTACCGCCTCCAGATCCCACGGCAGAAATCCGGCAAGGAGGTTCGCCGCCTCCCCAGAAATCGTGTGGGATCCCCGGATCATCCGGATAGCCATGACCATCTGAGACGCGACCAGCTGGCGAGCTGGTCGCCGCTGCAGATTCAGTGCCCACACAGGGGCCCCATAGAGGACCATGGACCGCACAATCCCCGCATATAGCCTCCGGCAGGAGGCGTTTGCCCCCCCTAAATTGGGTAGGAGCCGCTTGAGTGCAGCCCCCGCCCGGTCCAGTCTTAGAGCCAAACGTCGGAAATGTTCGACGAAGTTCCACCGGCTGTCGAGGACAAGTCCCAGGTACTTCATCGTCGTCTCGACGCCGATGTGAACCCCTCCCACCGTTATTTGGGAACCCGAAGGTGGCGCGTTCCGACGGCCATGAAAACACATGGCCTCCGACTTGTGCAGAGCCACCTCGAGTCCCAGTTGCCGGATCCTTTCTACGAAATTCGCAACCCCTCGCATCGCCAGTTCGGCCGCCGCCTGGTGCGACCTCCCATGCGCCAATACCAGCGTGTCGTCAGCGTAGCAGACTACGCTGACGCCTGTAGGGAGGTCGCCGCGCAACACCCAGTCGTAACCGATGTTCCACAGGGGTGGTCCCAGAACCAATCCCTGTGGCACACCGCACGACATCTCTCGCCGATTCCACTCTCCCTGGTGACCAGGGTAAATGACGGCTCTGTCCGTCAGGTAGGCCTCAACCACACGACAGAGATGTCACCCTTACTTGGGATATAGTCTTCCTATCTGTAATGTTTTCCATTTTGGCTAAGGAGGGTTAGTAGATGTCATGTGTTTTTGAAATGTTGGTTCTGGTTCTGTTCGCCAATTTCACAGAAGCGCTGGTAAAATAAATTGCAGAACTCTTGGCAGTTAAGGCGTTACCACTAGGTCACCATTACTCTCTGGAACCGACTATCATTACGAAACTACTATTAGGCAGCTGTTTCTGAATTGCACAGTGATAATAAACTTATATGTGGAGTCAATTCATAAGGATTTAATTTATAACTATGGAGTCCCAAACTAAATAGTGATAGCATGTTTTGTCCTCGCATTTAATAAATGTAAAATAATAATAATAATCTGAATAAGTCTCTTATGAATAGTATTTCACAACTTAGTATAGTATATCAGACTAGGGGCGAAAACACATTGATAAATAGTGCAGGAAATTAGAAAAGGATGTAAGCTTTTCATCAATAAAACCAAAGAATTAATTTTTCATAATTGTTTTATATATTTTTGAAGCAAATCCAAAATTAGATGAGACAGAAAACAATAGGGTTAAATTTTAAATATCTAGTCTAAAGACTATAAATACTGATAACGCATATTTGAATAAGATTAATAACACAGTTTTAGTATAAACCTACTACATACATAATTTACTTCCTGAGAGTTTGACGTGACTGCACATGTTTGTTGAGAGAGGCATACGATACTAATCTGTTTTCACAGTTAACGTTTTGCGGCAAATCACAAAATTCCTTGTCTGGGTTATAAAGCAAGCTGGTGGGGCAGATTTGTGGCACAGGAACGGAGTTGGAGCATATGTAGAACTGGTTACAGTTCTCGTGGGCGATCAATTTTCCTTGAGATCCTGTGTTAGCGCACATAATTGGCGCGTTTTTCGGGTTACGCGTGTCGCATATGCAGTCATCAGGGACTATTCGGTCACCGCAAATAACATTTCTGGGCCAGTCACAGCGTTCATTATTGGGGTTGAATAAAAGCCCATTGTTACATGGTCGCGAGACAGGGACACCTCCAGAACAAATATAATATTGGTCGCAGTATTCATGTGCTACTAATACTCCTTCAGAACCATCGCCAGCGCAGATCGTGGGAGCTTGACTGGGATCGTCGTTTGGGTTGCTGATATTTTCTTCAATGCAATCATCATCACTCTCATCACTCTCACTTCCCGGTTCTGGTATCACTCTGTCGCCACATTGAACATTTTCTGGCCAGTCACACCTTTCAGTGTAGGGGTTGTACAAAAGGAATCTATTGCAAGTTAAAGCCACAGCTTCGCCATGATCACATATGTAGAATTGGTTACAATTTTCATGAGCAATTTTTACACCACTAGAGTCATTGACTGCACAAATTGCGGGAGCTTCTTCAGGATTACAGTTGCACGGACCCACGGTTACTTCTTCCTCACTGTCATCTTCACCACTGTCACTTACACTATCTTCAGGGTCTGGAATTATTCTATCTCCACATTCAACATTGAACACCCAGTCACACTCTTGTGAAACAGGATCATACAAAGTATTTTTCGGGCATCTGAATGGAACTGGTCTACCGTTATCGCATTTGTAAAACTGGTTACAGTTTTCATGAGCTATCAAAATACCATCAGTTTTATCCCCTGCGCATATAGAAGGAGCTTGATCAGGGTCGCAATTGCATTGACCAGCGTTTTCTTTGCTGTTTCCAGAACTATCTGTGTTAATGTTTTCAACAGGTGGTATCGGTACGACATTACTCGGTGGGCGAATTTCAGTGGTGTCACTATCAGAGTCTTCGGGGATTGGGATAACTCTGTCACCACAGTTTACGTTGAATGACCAGTCACATTGGTCCTTATTGGGATTGAACAAAAGATTTGCAGGACATGTTAAAGCTACTGGTTTTCCTTCTGAGCATTTGTAAAACTGATTACAATTCTCATGTGCAACCAAAATTCCATCGGAGTCATCTGCAGCGCAGATAGCAGGGGCTTCGCTGGGATCACAGTTATTGCCTGGGGGATTTGTGACACCTGGGCTGCTTTCACTTGGAATGGTCACACCGGGGCTAGTCACGCTGTCATTTGGGTCTGGGATCACTCTGTCTCCGCAGTCAACATTCTCTGGCCAATCACATTGTTCGGTGTAGGGATTATACAGTAAATTAGCGTTGCAGTTGAGAGTGATAGGTTTTCCGTGGTCGCACTTGTAGAATTGGTTGCAATTTTCATGAGCGACTAGAATGCCACTAGAGTTGTCAGCCGCGCAGATGGATGGGGCTTCTTGGGGATTACAGTTACATGTAACAGGTAGCTGCGGGGGTACCACAACATCGTCACTTGGTGGGTGAATCTCAGAGCTACTGCTATCAGCGGCCTCAGGGTCTGGGATAACTCTGTCTCCACAGTCTACGTTCCATGGCCAGTCACATTGGTCCTTCGCAGGGTTGAACAGAAGATTTGGTGGACATGTTAGTACTACTGGTTTACCTCCTGAGCATATGTAAAACTGGTTACAATTCTCGTGTGCTACTAAAACTCCTTCGGAATCATCTGTAGCGCAGATGGCAGGAGCTTCGCTGGGATCGCAATTATTGCCTGGGGGATTAGTGGCTGGATTTGTTATACCTGGGTTATTTTCACCTGGGTTGGTCACACCGGGATTAGGCACGCTGTCATTTGGGTCTGGGATTACTCTATCTCCGCAGTCTACGTTCCATGACCAGTCGCATTGGTCCTTCGCAGGGTTGAACAGAAGATTTGGAGGACATGTTTGTACTACTGGTTTACCCCCTGAGCATATGTAAAACTGGTTACAATTCTCGTGTGCTACTAAAACTCCTTCGGAATCATCTGCAGCGCAGATGGCAGGAGCTTCGCTGGGATCGCAGTTATTGCCTGGGGGATTAGTGGCTGGGTTTGTTATACCTGGGTTATTTTCACCTGGGTTGGTCACACCGGGATTAGGCACGCTGTCATTTGGGTCTGGGATCACTCTGTCTCCGCAGTCTACGTTCCATGACCAGTCGCATTGGTCCTTCGCAGGGTTGAACAGAAGATTTGGTGGACATGTTAGTACTACTGGTTTACCCCCTGAGCATATGTAAATCTGATTACAATTCTCGTGTGCTACCAAAACTCCTTCGGAATCATTTGCAGCGCAGATGGCAGGGGCTTCGCTGGGATCACAGTTATTGCCTGGGGGATTTGTGACACCTGGACTGCTTTCACTTGGGCTGGTCACACCGGGGCTTGTCACGCTGTCATTTGGGTCTGGGATCACTCTGTCTCCGCAGTCAACATTCTCTGGCCAGTCACATTGTTCGGTATAGGGATTATACAGTAAATTACCGTAGCAGATGAGAGCGACAGGTTTTCCGTGGTCGCACTTGTAGAATTGGTTGCAATTTTCATGAGCGACTAGAATGCCACTAGAGTTGTTAGCTGCGCAGATGGATGGGGCCTCTTGAGGATTACAGTTACATGCAACAGGTAGCTGCGGGGGTACCTCAACATGGTCACTTGGTGGGTGAATCTCAAAGCTACTGCTATCAGCGGCCTCGGGGTCTGGGATAACTCTGTCTCCACACTCAACATTCTCTGGCCAATCGCATTGGTCCTTTGCAGGGTTGAACAGAAGATTTTGTGGACATGTTAGTACTACTGGTTTACCCCCTGAGCATGTGTAAAACTGGTTACAATTCTCGTGTGCTACTAAAATTCCTTGGGAATCATCTGCAGCGCAGATGGCGGGGGCTTCGCTGGGATCGCAGTTATTGCCTGGGGGATTAGTGGCTGGATTTGTTATACCTGGGTTATTTTCACCTGGGTTGGTCACACCGGGATTAGGCACGCTGTCATTTGGGTCTGGGATAACTCTGTCTCCACAGTCAACATTCTTTGGCCAATCGCATTGGTCCTTTGCAGGGTTGAACAGAAGACTTTGTGGACATGTTAGTACTACTGGTTTACCCCCTGAGCATGTGTAAAACTGGTTACAATTCTCGTGTGCTACTAAAACTCCTTGGGAGTCATCTGCAGCGCAGATGGCGGGGGCTTCGTTGGGATCGCAGTTATTGCCTGGGGGATTAGTGGCTGGATTTGTTACATCTGGGTTGTTTACACTGTCATCATCATCACAGTTGGCGTCATTGCCGGCATTGTCATTACAACCTGCACATTCAATTTCAGGCACAAGGCGGTCTCCACATTCGACATTTCTTGGCCAGTCACATTGCCTTGTGTACGGATTGAATAGCAAGTTTCCGACGCAAGCAGCAGCAACTGGTAGGCCATGGTTGCAAATGTAGTACTTGTTGCAGTTCTCATGCGCTATTAATTCACCATCTGAACCAGGAGCTGCACAGATGGTTGGAGCTTCTTCAGGATTGCAATTGCATGTGACGTCGTCTTCATCGCTGTCTTCATCACTGCTGTCTTCCTCTTTGGGGTCAGAAATGCCTCTGTCACCACATTCAACATTGACAGGCCAATCGCACTCTTCTTTGTAGGGATTATATAAAAGTGTCGGTGGGCAATCGAACGTCACTGGCCTACCCTCGGCACACTTGTAGAATTGATCACAGTTTTGATGTGCTACTAGGATTCCGTTGGAGCCTTCGGTGGCACAAATGGTAGGGGCTTCATTAGGATTACAATTACAAGTCCAGTCATTATCAACGTCACTCTCATCATCGGTACCGCTGTCCTCTTCCTTAACAGGGTACTCCACAATAGGTCTGTTGCCACAGTCAAAGTCTTTAGGCCACTCGCATGTTTCAGAGACTGGGTCGTACAGAAGGTTAGTTGGGCAAAAGAACGGTACTGGTTTTCCGTATACACATTTGTAGAATTGGTTGCAATTTTCGTGTGCTATTAATACATTGTCTTTATCGTAGTTCGCCAGGCAGATCTGCTCTGCTTCAGAAGGGTCGCAGTGACAGCGTGACAGGTCGACTGGGCTTTGGTTGAGCCCATGTGCTAGTGCAACGGCACATAGCAGTAATGTTACGGCGTCTGAAAATAACAATTATTTGATGTATTCTTTACTTTAATCACTGCCTACTCCATTCATCTTTATTGTCTAATCAGTAATTGGTAATAAAATATATAACTACCTTATTAGGTTGATCGATAAATATACAGAATATAGTGATAGCGATTATATTAAATGCGTACTGTATTCATTAAACTATTTATGGAAAACTTAATCTTAAAAATCCCGACAATCACGCTGGCGAAGGCACAGCATTTTATTTGAAAAAGCTGTCATTTTCCCATGTTTTGTAAACAGCTATTCATCATATTATATTAACTATATATCATTTATTTCGAAGTTTCAGTATTGTTGTCTTAGTGTTAGTAGCAATTTACTAACAACCAATGTAGGTGTTCTAAACAACAATAACAAATAAGTGTAAAATGCAACTTATTTGTAGACGTTTTTGGTTGTCCCGTTGAGTCTACAATAATATAAATTAATTAATTCATTCTAAACGCACAGACTACCTTGTTTGGTACTACGACCAAGATACTACTGACTTCATTTTCATTATTTTCTGTATATAGTTAGCAAATGACAATGCCGGATCCTGACCCAGTCATGGTTATCATTTACAGAAAAAGTAAAATGATGAAAATAATTGTGACGAATAAAGAACCTTTTCATAATAAATTATTTTTTTTTAAAAGTTGACGTTTACAATTTTATGAAAAAGGGAATTCAATCCCTGAAATTTTTTCTTGCTATTTCCTATTTTATGATAACCATCTGCGTTACATAAAACGCATGTATAAAACTAAAAAAAATAAGTTTGTAACTGTAAAACTAATATCATTTTACATAAAATATTATATCAAGATTATAATTATGCGTAACGTTTATTCGTTGTTTGAATCGTTAAAGATGAAATTGCAAATAATTATGAAAATCAAAAAACTATTACAATCATAGTTCTGATTTGTTGTTGTTCTCTAGATTTGTCACTCAAGTCAGCTGTCAGTGTCAATAATAAAATATCCATAGACATAGAATTCCGATATCTATGAAAATATCATTCATCTCTAGAGGTGTGAAAGTAACGAAATAAAGCGTACCCGTATGTATTCGTTACTATATCCATTAGTACTCGTTACTATCGTATACGTTACTCGTTACTTTTGATACGTCATTATGAATGACGTATCAAAAATACAGCACCAACGCATCGAGTCGTATTGAGTATTCGTGTTGTATGACGTCGCAGCGTCGCATCATTCGTAATTTGTAAAATGTAATCTTAGTATTCGTGACATGTACATAAGATGCATTTTATAAATCTGAATTAAGTTTAATTAAATATGTAAAGGTTGGAACTACAAATAAACTGAGACGAAATTAACTGAATTTACAAGAGATATAATATTTGAGAATTTCATGTTTATTTGGGAGACTTTTTTAATATTAAGTAGGTATTTGAGAATGATAAATTATATATCACACTAATATATTACAAACAGTGCAGTAAAAACACAGTGGAAAAAATTGGATGAAGAATTTCCAAAAATCTGCTTTGTTTAGTAAATAAACATCGTTCTTTGTAACGCATGTTTTTAAATACAACGCGCGCGCATGCGTAAAACACACGAACAGGACACTGGACCGCGCATTCAACATTCGCCTCAACTGAATGGTACTTGTGCGATTTGGAACAGTTGTAACGAAAAATGCGAGTAACGAAATCCATTCGTGAGTAACGTTTCGTTACTTGGTACTTGATGGCGTACCCATTACTTAGTCTTATCTGACTGCGTTCCCGTTTACTTTACTCTATGGTTCCCGGTTCCCGATGTGTTTTTGCGCCTCACTCTCATATTTTGTTTTTTTTTGTATCATTATTATTTGTTTTTCCTACCGACGATTTTACTCACTTACTTTGTTTTGTGTTTGTGCTAGTTAATAGTTATCACGGATTCCGATTATTGTTTGTGATTTGGTCAACGAAGTTGTGGTCTAAATTGTTACCTGAATGTCGACAGAATGTTAACACACATTGTGTCTCATTACAAACTCTTCATACTTCGTGGGTTGTTGCACCAGGTATGTATAATCATATGTATAATAATTTATTTTAACAATTATGTAGCTACACCACCTAACCTATAAATCAATGTCATTATTGTTTTTATATTTAAACGAAAACCGCAAGCTTTACAGGTTTCAGGACAAATGTTTAGTTATCAGTAATAAATATACAATAAGATGCTGCATATTACATGCTTGTAAATGACTTTTATTGAGTGGGGCAAAGGTCTATAGAGCAGCTGGCATTCTTCTTTAATTGATTAAAATTGTGCTAACAATTATTTCTTATACTCATTTCATTTTAAGCGTAAAAAACTATTTATGAAAAACTAGATTTGGTTCAATGTGTACGCAATGATTTGACCGCACATTTAACCGGACTATTTTCTATAATTAACCACGAAATTTAGAAAAAAAATTGTAAGGAAAATAATTGTGGCTCATATAACAACTATTTAAAATAGTGTTAAGTAATATAAATACATCAATATTATTGAAAAATAAAAGTAGACAAGAAAGAAATTTGCAGAATAAAATAGTTTTAGGAGACCATTAAATTGTTACGATTAGTAACCCCTAAACCCTACCCCCTGTAGACCCTACTGTAGGCACTTATTATCTCCAATGAATTCTATAAATGTCCGACTCTTACGCGTCCGTTAGATTGTCATCTAAAGAGAATCAACTATTTATTTAAGTTTACTAACTAATTACGTACGCTGCAGTAAAAAGAAAATAAAATAATCGAATTTTGAAATTGAAAATATAACCTTAAAAAGAGGATAGAAAAAGTGTCGCACCCGTGTAATAAATATGTAGGGACATCAATGCAATATTCATATTCAAAATCTCATTAGGTTTTACTATGTCTATCTTAAGTGATCATATATCAAGCGAACTTTCACTTAATAATCCGGAGATGTTGTTTTTAAGTCGTTTGAAAATTTCACACTATTTAAACTTGTAAGCTAGGAAATCACTTTTTATTACATAGATTAATCGAATGCATAGATATAGTACTACATTGCACATGACTTACCTTTCATTTAATAGATCCTATGAGACTCTGTATTTACGAATGTTGCACTAAAACTGATTTGAAATAATTGGTTGCACAATTATTTATACGTTTCTCCGTGTTATGAAAATTATTCATACTAGATTATCACTTTGATTAAAGTAAAAAACTGATTTATATCGATTAAACCGAATGTTTTTTATTTAAGATAATAATTATCGAATATGACAAATGTATCATTCATATGCTGATGATAGTAACAAAAGGAAAATTATGATAACGAAGTTCCCTTGAATTCGTTCCTTGCACATAGAGGTGCATAGATTAAAGCTATTTCTTGATGAACTCTCTACTTTAGGTACCTTTAAAGAGCTCTCTATACACATATATGTATATCAATACCACACCAGTTACTTATCAGGTCTATTACCATTCTTTATTTACATGTGCCACCTACAATGTGGGTAAACACACAAGGTCGACTTTTGGAACGGATCGGTGAAGGTAGTATGCGTAAATAAAGAATTCCATTCAATCAGAGATTTTCGAAAAATACTAGTCTGTTATCGTAGTACTAATTTTTTTAAATTAGCGATGTAAAGCGGCAAGGCAGTTTCGTAAATTTATTGAAAGCATCTTCTCGGTCAAATGTAGATAGAAATGTAGAAATCACCTTTCGCCTTCACGCTATCATCGTTATTTCAGGCGACCAGTGCTGATCTATATACATAGCCCTCCGCTTTGTGTCACTACATCGACTGTCCTACGCATCTTGCTACACGCCGATTCACATGGTCTATTAAGGCATAGCTTTCCAAACGCTGCTCAACTTATGACTGACTTCTTTCTGCATATTAAGGTCTGCTTAACTGGAACGTTTTTCCCAAATAAAAATCGTCTACGAATTCGGATGTAGAGTTTATCAGCTACTTGCAAGATTTTGAAAGAAATTGGAATTCAGTTTAGAAAATTAGAATAAAGAATGTTTAAATAAACTTGGCTCTTGAAGAAATGACTGTGATTTCTCCAAAATGGAAATATAATTTTATAATCACAAAATGTGTAAAGCTAGAAAATAACGGTTTACGGACTTTTCATGATCTTGTGCTGTATCTAGTTGTTTTCGGGCCAAATTTCATGATTCTCGAATATCATCGAATCATCGATATGTACTCTATTGGTTTTGATTTGTTTGCTTAGTATGGGAAAGTGTTTGAATGCCACGTTGATCTAGTAGTCGCAAGCGGACTAGATTGTACTCGGGTACAATTCCCAGGTCGAACAAAAAGTGTTATTATTAGAAATTTATCAGTAGTAGCCCTGAGTTCGGAAGTTCGGTCAGATGATAACCCCGTGCCTCTTCGGTCATGTCGGAATGCCGTCCCATCGGACTATGGGAGTAAAGGAACAGAGGGTGCACCTGTGCATATATATCTCCTGTGCCGCTGGCTAACCTCCGCTGAGATTGTCCGCCCAGGCTCAAATTGGTTTCGAGGGCTGAAATGTGTCGCTGTATTTGTTTATTGAGTTCTTCTAAATAAATTATTTTTAGACCTGTAAATGACTGTAACCCATCCATTTGATGGGCATTAATTTCAACTTGCTACCTCCACGCGTTCTTAAGAAAAATCTCTTTGAAGCACAAAATATAATGGTTAAAATTGCATCAAGTAGAAAATTTACAAAGACTTCATTTGAAATTATGTATAGCCAAAGATTTGTTAGCGGCTCCATACACATGAAATTAGGATTTATGCCAAAGGAGTGATCAAAGATAAAACTTCTATGTCGTTTGATATGTTCATACATCTGCGATTTATGCAATGATTACAAGTGGGCCGTGATTGATTAACATACATCAAATCTTATCTGATTATCAAAATCTTTACTGATTTTATTAGTACGATAGGTTTCGTAGAATTTAGCTTTACGTCGCAAGCAAGTTCTACTCCGCAGCAGGAAGAATTATGTAGTTAGGTGATTGTTGTCTTTTGAGCAGGGATAACGTGACGGACTATGAAAGTATTCCAGCTACCCGGCCGGAGGTATCTGCAGAAGTCTGGCTGGTTTAAGTGAGAAAGAGTATGACAGACGTCTCAGCAAGCTTCTTATGGGGATTCAGACACAAAAAAAGCTGCAAAGGTTGGGATTGATCAGTTTTCTGGTCGCTAGTTCAAGGACTCAAATAAAATATTAGTAAATAGTTTAAAATAAAATATTTATTCGTCAATCTTTTTGGTTAGTTTAAACTAGATGAGGCCGGTGTTTCCTAGCTACCTTTGAGCAGAAATATAAAAAAACAGTTGCCAAAATCTCTTTTAAAGTCCATACTGGTCAAACCATAGGAGAACCTAGATTCAAAAAGATCTAGATCCCGAGAGTTCTATGGCAAAGGCATTGAATAACCTTCCTATGAGATAGCGACAATAATAGATAATGTGGTAGCCGTCCCACCGCCGACGATGAACGAGTAGTGAGTAAAGCCAGCATCTGAAAACGAGTTGGCGAGCAGCGAGTGTATTGTTCCGGTAGTTTAGTCGCTGAGCTATCATCTGGTTGGTCTCTCAGCGTGAGTTCTTACCGCCAAGTGGTAACTGAGCGAGCATTATCTTTGACAGCTCTTGTCGCTCAGAGACAAAACTAGTGAAGCGAGTACTTGCCGGCAGTGTCAGAGAGCAACTATTAATATATACATCTCTTTCGTTTACACGGAATGTATATTTCATTGTGCGTTTCTTGAGCGAGTAAATCGCCGATAGTTTGTCGTTTAGTCACCGGCAGTCGGACAACTGCCTGAGAGTAAATATTTTGATTACGAAACATAAAATTACATGTTAGAAAAAAAACGAGTTTAAAATTTTCTGAACGAATCGGCAATTTAATATTTAGAAATTAGAAAATCGTCCATATTGTTCTTACATGTCACATGTCCTGTTCATAGTAATGTTCATTTACATATCTGTAGGTGAAAGCTAAAGGACCTTAAGTCCATTTTTTGCCATTTTTGTATTTTAAATGATACTTATTCAGAATACCCCAATTGATCAAATGGTAAAAGCCATAAAGTCCTACAGCCGCTAATTTCGCAGATGTAAAATTATAAATAACATTAAGTCCCTAGACGTGAAAAAGTAAATGATCGTATGGTTACTTAATATTGTTCACTATTTAAACAATGAATATAGATAAATGTTAAATGATTCTATGTGGGACTTACTGTTCTTTACCATTACGCTCGCGAGTTAGATTTGCGCGGGTGCATCGTACTTACGATTCCCGCCGCGCCGCCGCGCATGCTCCAATATAATATGCACCTCAGCAATATCCGGGGTCTGCAAATCTCGTTGCAGTCCACCACCATCTCGGGACTGAAAAAACCGCTCTTTTGTTTCTTTCGGAGACGCAGATCAGAAGTCCGTCAGACGTGTCGTATCTTTCATACCCAGGGTTCACCTTGGAGTACAATTTCAAACCACGTGCGGGTGTATACATGTACTCCTGCAACGACATCTGCTATCGGCGTCTCCGTAACCTTGAGGACTCCAGGTTCTCGACGCTTTGAGCTCTGGTGGACACGGGCATGGACAAAATTATTTATGCCTGTGTCTACCGCTCGCACAGTGGAGATCAGGATACAACCAGGCTCACACAGTACATCAATAAGGAGGCAGATGCGGCCCAGCAGCGGTACACTTTCAGCTCAGTTCGTGTTACTGGGGGACTTTAATGCCCATCACCAGGAGTGGCTCTTCCCGTACCAGTGCACGGATCATGCTGGGCGAGAGATGCACAATCTTGCGCTTGAATTAAATCTCACTCAGCTAGTCCAGGGAGCAACGAGGGTGCTGGATGTTGAGTCGCACACAACCAATTGCTTGGACCTTCTGCTGACTACAGATCCAGACCGCTACTCGGTAACGACATCTTCACCGTTAGGTAGTTCCGACCACTGTCTGGTGAAGTCTGTATCCGTCTACTCCCCGCCCGATCCCAGCCTTAATGGCACACGGCGGGTATGGCGATACAAGTCAGCGGATTGGGTTGGCATGCGATATTTCTTTGCATGTTATCGTTGGCAGCCTACTTGCTTCTCTTCAAATGATTCATCGTCGTGCGCAGACGCCGTGGCGAATGTTTTGCGACAGGGTATGAAGTACTACATTCCGTTCTCTGACCTAACAATGTCCGGCAAAGCTCGATCGAAAGCTTGGTTTGGCGCCGAATGTGATCACGCTGAAGCGCTTAAACACGCGGCGTACCTAGCATGGGTCGATGCTCGAAACTGCAAAGCAAATGACGTGATTCAGAAGAAGAGAGCTTTCAACAGGGCTGCCAAGTCCTGTAAAAAGGTTTTGCGGAGGGCTCGGTTTGACCACGTTAGCCGAATCGGGAACAAACTTGCTTCATACCCTGCTGGCAGCAAAGCTTTTTGGTCCCTGGCAAAGTCGGTCGAATCGAACTTCTGTCACCCCTCACTACCACCACTGCTTAAACCTGACGGTTCTCTGGTCCTCTCTCTGAGGAAAAAGCAAACTTATTTGCAGCTGTTTTTGCGGAGTCTTCACGTCTGGATAGTAGTGGCGCTCACCCTCCTGATGCTCCTATTGGATGCGGGACGTGTATGTCGGACATTCGCATCCATGAGAAGGACGTCCGTAGAGTGCTGCGTAATCTTGACGTGAACAAAGCTAGTGGCCCCGACGGGATATCAGCAATTGTTCTTAGAACTTGTGCGCCTGAACTGTCTCTAATTTGACGCGCCTGTTTCGCCTTTCGCTTGAGACTGGAAAGGTGCCGAAAGCATGGAAGCTGGCTAACGTGCAGCCTGTGCCCAAAAACGGCAGTCGTGCTAACCCGGCCAACTACAGACCTATTTCAGTCACGTTCATACTCTGTAAGAGTATGGAGCGTGTACTCAATAGTAAGCTCAATAGTAGCCAACGACATCCTCAGTGACCGACAATACGGCTTCCGAAAAAACCGGTCTACTGGAGATCTTCTAGCGTATGCTATTCATATCTGGAGTGAGGCCATCGAGAAGTACGGGGAAGCCCTTGCTGTCTCCCTTGACATCTCTAAGGCCTTTGACAGGGTCTGACACGATAGCCTTATTGCTAAGCTACCTTTTTTCGGTTTACCCACCCAACTTTGCGTTTGGATTGAAGACTTCCTGAGAAATCGGTCCGTTCGAGTGGTCATTGATGGCTGCTCATCTGGCCAATTGGCAATTAATGCCGGGGTCTCCAAGGGGTCGGTTCTCTCAGCAACTTTATTCTTGCTGCACATTAATGATCTGCTTATGCCCGGTACCTTTGGGTATGCAGACGACAGCACAGTTGCTGAGAGATATGTGTCCAACGCGCATGCTGGTGGGTCACAGATCCAGTCTCTCCGTGAGGACATGGTTGGGCGCTTAAACTTGTCCTTGAAGGCTGTCTCCGATGGCGATGCCAACTTGGTCCAGTTTAATGCTGCTAAGATCCAGGCGTGTCTCTTCTCCGCAAAAAGGAGTCAATTCAAACCGGCTTCTACTTTCCGAGGTGTAACCGTGCCGATAACCGATCGTATCGAGCTTCTGGGGGTAACACTAACTTGTACCCTCAATTTTGGCCCGTTTATCGAGGCTACGGCTCAACTAGCATCGAAAAAGTTGGGAATCCTAGCAGTGAGACGGTACTTCACACTCGAACAGCTGCTAAATCTCTATCAAGCCCAGGTTTGGAAGTGTATGGAGTACTGCTCTCATCTTTGGGATGGATCTGCCAAGTACCAACTAGATGGGCTTGAGTCTATTGAGAAACGGGCCAAAAAACTAATTGGCAACGATACACTGGTCGAATCAAAGCTCCAGAGCCTTGAACATCGGCGATGAGTTGCTAGTCTATCGGTTACATTTCGGGGAGTGTGCGATGGAATTACACAATCTAATTCCGTCAAGCCCGTTCCATCATCGGACTATAAGACAAATGGCGATGCGCCATCGTTACATGGTGGACATCCCACCTATACGCACTAAAGGTTTTGGGAATACCTTCGTTGTGCGTACGGCTAAGGAGTGGAATTCCCTGCCGGAGTCTGTGTTTCTCGATAGCTATAACCTAGGGGTCTTTAAGTCAAGAGTGAATAGGTTACTTTTAGGTAAGCGTGCTCTATCTTCGACCACATCATCACTTACCATCAGGTGAGATGGTGGTCAAAAATAAAAAATAAAAACAATAAATGAAATTTGAAAAAGAAGAGTATGGCACAATGAGTTACAAAACATCTTTTAATCAACAAGAATTCGAAAAGGTATCCTTAATAAGAAATATAAGGAGATCCCTAGAAGACTTTGCCATGCCTATATTGCAGCCTATTCGATTAGGCCACAAACCTATAAGCACTAAAAAATTTCAAGATTCACAGAAAGCTCTGCAATGGATTCCACCCATTTTTCATAATTTTTATGATAGCCCACGAGGCTACAGCATGTGACTTACCAGAATAACATTAGGTAAGTGTTTTGTTTAATTTCATTTATTTTATTAAAGATTTTAAAATACTATAATAAAACATCATTTTTAATGTCATTAAAACTTTTTAATATATTTTTCTATGATGTTGTATCGTACCTAACTTATAAAATAATAAAATTTACTATACATTATTGATACAGGAGAGACGTAAGTACCGTCATACTATAAGATATCTAGTAAAGCTTCAAAGTAAAAGAACCTTAAGTCCGATAATACAGCCTTAAGGAACTATATTTGTTAAAAAATATCTCAATATAATAGCTTACGTACCCATCATAATCATACTTTTTATTCGACAATGATACGATAATTACTTTTTATACTCTGTCGATTTTAATGTCAAATTTCGGGTATGGACATCTTTTATGAGCTCTACTGAATACTTTATAAAATGTGACCTGTGTCATATGTGTTATAGAATGTGAACTTTTCACCCACAGATATATTTTCATAGTTCTAAACATATATTAAAATAATTCAGCCTATATCGTTCTCAGTGCTGGGAACCAGGCGTCCTCCCTATGAGGGAATAGGCCAAATCACGGATCCATTGCGTATTGGTGTATGTATATGTGTTTTCCTCACGCTTTCCTCATGATGTTTATCTTCACCGTTTTGAGAAAAATGGTGATGATAAAAATTACCCAAAGTAATGGCCTAAACCACAGACCCACCACTGCTATTGCTGATATATATAACTTATTATGTAAGCTAGTAAGTACGCCTTCTTGTCAAAAGTATAGTGTAAGCAAATATTCTACCCCATATTTATTCAAAATGTAATTAATGTACGAGTACTATGAAATAATTTATCTTTTATTTATTTGTTTTAATCATATTTTATTTTTTCTGTTAATGTAATAGTTGATCTCAATAAAATTTAATGATATTGTTAATTTAGTTCTGTGATATTTTTATTTATTTTATTTTGACTCGCTAAAATTTCAATGTTATTTTTACTTTTTTTTTTACTTCGTTTCAATGCAATTTAGTTTAATTTTAATGTTTATTATTGTTTATACAAGTGACGAGTACACAAAAAATTGTTTCAATTGTACCTTCCTTTTTTATTTGTTAAAGAACTAGTGAATACGTCGTTGTTGTGTCAACAAATACAGAAATATCGATAATTAAATTAAGAGCTCACGTAAATTTTGTGAGTAGCTCACTCCCAAGATTTTTGTCCCCAAAATAGTGTGTAGTGTGTTTAAATGTGTAAAAAGCTTCCAGGAATATGAAACGTTTAGTTCTTGAATGTGGCTACGAAGTTAATTATAAAAACGTATACCTACATAGGTAAACCACATATTTCCTTGAGCCTGGTTTTACGAACGACATTTTTTCTTGTTCCGGTAAATGCCAACGTCAATCATCACTTTTAATCGTTAGATGTTTGCATGTTAAAGATTGCCCAGTGAAATGATTCCTAAAATAAATCCAAAAAAATAATATCGATTCTTTATCGGTAGTTCCTCTCAGAAATCGTATAAACAATATCTTGACAGGTAGCTGTTCTGCAGTACAGATATTGTGCAGCAATCATAAAAATATTTACAATATGGATTTTAAGCTGTTGATTCACCTCTAATTAGAAAATACGAAAAATGTTTCCTGTTTGTTCTATTTTAATCGTTATTGTTATCAATTATTGTATTGTTTTGACTGTAGACTTTATTTACTCTTTTATGTCCTAGCAAATACCTACAGGTGTTTAACCTGCTAAGCAACGTTACGCAAAACAAAACAAAATCTTTAGTATACCTAATATACTAAAGATTGTATTGTATCAGCAAAAATAAACAAAATCATCTCAGTAATCCTCTAAGGTGGTCGTTTGCGCATTGATAGGTGATGTTGGCAAATAGCTGTAGTCTCGTAGCAGTATTTCGTAGTATTGTCTACGCCCATGCCTACGCCGTAGCCATGTTGGTACGTATGCACTTGTTTGATTTCAGTAAGCTCCATAAACAGGTTAATACCTGAGTTATTTCGAGTCTATATGACGTCAAAATTTCATATCAGGTATCTAATACAGGTGTGTCACGGCTTTTTATAAACGTTTTGATAAAACGTAATACTTGGTGCACGTGTTATCTATTATCAGCAATTTTTAAATCCACGTGACCTTTAATTTATTAAAAGGAGTGTATGTGATACAGCTTTTTGTTCCTCATTAGATTGTTTTATTATTCCTCATTACTTTTCTGGTAAATTAAAAATTCGTAAAATCTTATCATCGTGTCATATTGAACTACACTGATGTACTCTGATGCCTTTCTTTCTTTGAACAGTATCGTAAATTAGAATAAGGACTATAAAATATATTAATATAAAAACATATATTATTTATTTAGAATTTCATAAGTGTGAAGGTTATATATAAGGAATGTTTGTTTGTTTGGATATTTGTCACCTCAATCACGACAAAACGGCTGAAATTTGATACAGGTATTGGTTATGCCCATAAAGAAGGGCACATAACCTATGTGCTGTAACTCTTATCCTAGAAAATGTATATCTAGTTCTGCTGGAATAACAAAAATAGTAGTCCACGCGGGCGAAGCGGTGTGTATGTGAAAGCGTAGCAGTCAGGCAGTGTTACTTTCGCATTTATAATATTAGTAGAGATTTTTCGATACGGCCGTTCACTACGATCATCACAATATAGATCAATAGAATATCCTGGAATAGCACATACATACACATATATAGTTGACCTTGGGAAAGGACTTTTATCCCGTAAAACATCATATTCCCGCGGGAAAGCGTCAATGGCCTAATGGTTAAGGTGTCGGACTTGTAATCGAGAGGTTGTGTCCTCAGCCCACCCATTACATTATTGCCGTGAACTCACTCCAGACACAAGTATATAGCTAAGTTATGAAGGGTTGACAGGATTGCTAGCAATGTGAAATCTACCCATATTGCTAGTAATCTTTTAAACCTCGTGTAGTCCACGCGGGCGAAGCCATGGGTGGAAGGCTAGCGTATTAATGCCGTTTAATGGAAAGTCTTGAATAATCTTGCTGTATAGACATGAATCAACATAGCTATACGGCAAGATATACATAGATAGGCTGCATTAGTGGTGCTCCGTACATAATATCAACTTGAATCGTGAAAAATGCAGTCATATCATAGCCGAAAGGCGCATAACAATAACACGTTGTAAAATATCTGTGGTACGCCTCTGGATGAAGTAGACTATATCTGAGATCTGGGCGTCTTGCTCGACAGCCAGCTGACTTTTGCACCGCAAATTCATAGCATTATTAAAAGATCACTACATATGTTGAGATTCGTGATTATACGCTATAGTAAACTATACCGTAAAGAACCAACAAAAATAATGCTATATTATATGTATATAGGGTGCCTCAGAATGTTTTTCGTTTTTGAATTGACCAATACGCGCCAACCGCAGGTAGCAGGGGGAGGGGAGTGGTCTCAAACGCTTGGCCGGCTTGTTAAGTTTAGTAGCCATGAATCGTTTCACGGGACCGCAGCGCGCGTTTTGCGTGCGAGCGTTTTATAAAAACAACGATTCCTACACTATTGTTCGTCGCCTTTACAGGACACATTTTAATTTAACAAGCTTTAGGCTGCGTTTCCACCAGAGATGTGCGATGGAAATGTGTCGTGCGAGGATGTCTAGCTGTGTTGTGAAAATGTGTGGGGGTTTCCACCAAAGCTGTGCGATGAAAATGTGCCTACGAGGATGTGTAACGGAGCTGTGAAAATGCGCATTAATGTGTGGTGCGGGTATGCGCAAACCTCGCAACACATCCTTCTCAACACATATTCCTCGCAACACATCCCTCGCAACACATCCCTCGCACACATCCCTCGCACACATCCCTCGCTTGTTTTGTATGCGCAAAAATCTAGCTACGCTGAGCCGTTTCCACCAGAGCTGTGCTGACCGAGGCGAGGTAAATGAAGCGATTCTATTGGTTCTTTACAAACACATCCCTCGCTACGCATCCTCGCACATCTCTGGTGGAAACGCAGCCTAAGCTTAGCATTGGGTGTGCAAGTTTGAGACTGGGTATAATACAATGCCGGACAAATTATCTAGGTGTAAAAGGACATCAAGAACGAGCATGAACGTCGACCGCGTTCGCCACTCTGTTATGGACGACCCACGACAGTTGTCGACTATTGAACCACTAACATATATGTATACATTGGGAACTAGAAACCTGAAAAGAAAACCCTGTACAAAAAATCCAGATTTTCTCATAATGAAATCTCTTGTGGAACTTAGGAACACATAAATGATAAATGATCTTTATTTTGCAAATTGGTTATTAAATAACACTTTTACACGTCATTTTTTTCCGTAAATATTAACTAGATGAGGCCGGTGTTTCCTAACTGACTACCCTGAGAAGAAACACCGAAACAAACTCAGGGGTCCGTCTCTTTTAAAGTCCATACAATCTACACTGGTTTAATTATATGGGAACCTTGTAGGTTTCAGTCTGAGGCGGTCTTTTGAAGAAAGATGCTCACAGATTTGAGTGGGCCTGTCCATACAGTGCAAGCATTTGTCAAATGACGTATAGCTCAACTTAGAACAAGGAGCTTTACGATTTGACGAACAATACCAAGGACCTTTGGGTAGGCCGCAAAAAGCACTCATACTGCCAGACAATTTATTATGTTTAACTCAAATTATATTTGTATATTTGTAACATTTAAAAGTTATTTCGGTACAAAATAAAGAACGATATTGTCATTCTGTTCCTTTAATTATCATAACCAATAATTTATTTATATATTTTACCTTTCAAATTTTAAGTAAATATGGATTTGTATATTTATTGAGATATGACATCACATTAATAATAATATTTCGTTTTTTAATGTCTGAATCTATATCTGAAAATAATTAATTGTTAACATATTATAAGCGTTTAGCTTCTACTATGAGCTTGTATTGTGTTCTTTTTGAGTAAAAAACTGTCCTGATTTCGCCTAATATCCCTTTTTTTTCATGTTTGAATTGTTTTAAAGATTTGGTTGGTTTATGAAATCGGTTAACAGTAAATGGACTCTTCATGGGACCAGAGGTGACCTTTTCTTCGGTCAAAGATAATAATAATAAATAATAATAATATTCCACAACTTTTTCACACAACGCCATCTAGTCCCAAACTAAGCAGAGCTTGTGGTATGGGTACTAGACAACTGGTAAACATACATATATATTTCTAAATACATACATATTATAGATAAATTACACCCAGACAAAGAACAAATGACCGTGCTCATCACACAAACATTTGTCCTAGGTGGGAATCGAACCCACGACCTTGCACATAGCAGTCAGGGCCACTGACCACTATACCAACGGGCCTGTCAGCCAAAGAATCATCACTGCTATTCAACGCAAACTCAAACTCAAAATATATTTTTTTTCACATAGACCTACATGTGCACTTACAAAACGTCAAAAGTAGTAGTGCACGGTTCGAAATTGGTCGTTTTCTATGGAAAAGAACCGGCAAGAAACTCCACAGTTACTGTTTATAATTTTTTTTTTTATTACGGATGTGCCCACTCTTGACCTAGATCTCGCCTGATGGTAAGGAATAGATGAGGTCTACGATGGGACGAGCGAGCCCAGAAGATGCCTATTTACTCTTGTTTTAAAGGCTGAAAGGTCATAAGTGGCAGGGAACACAGAAGCCGGCAGAGAATTCCACAGCTTGGCTGTGCGCACAATAAATGTGGAGGAGAAGCGCTTGGTACGACAAGGCGGTATATCAACCAAGTGTGGATGGTACCCAGACGTGCGTCTGGTAGACCGGTAGTGAAAGGGAGATGGAGGAATCAGGTCATGCTCATGGTGCTCCTGCGCACACTCTCCGAAGTACAATCTGTAGAAAACCGACAGGCAAGCAACGGTTCGCCGATGAGCCAGGCTATGAAGCTTGTCCACTAGCGCCTCGTCACCAATAAGCCCTTTAGCTCAGCGCTCGATTGAGTCCAATGCAGTAAGTTGATATTTTGCAGAGCCATCCCACAAGTGGCTGCAATACTCCACGCAAGAACGGACCTGTGCTTTATACAGATTCAGAAGCTGTGCAGCCGTGAAGTACCGCCTCACCCTGTGTAGGATTCCTAGCTTTTTTACTGCAGTCCGAGCTCTGGACTCGGTGGTTGAGCCGAAGTTGAGGTCTGATGTCTCCATGCCCAAAAGCTCCAGGCGGTCGATAACTGGCACAGATGAACTTCGGAAAGTAGGGGACAGTTGAAATGGGCTCTTTTTAGCGCTGAAAAGACAAGCCTGTGTTTTCAGAGTATAGATTTTGACCAAATTGTCGTCACCCCATTGGGAAAAGAGATTTAAGGTCGAATTCATGCGCTCTACCATGGCCTTTCTGAGAGTGGAAATTTCGTCAAAGCTGAAGTAAGTCATTAATATGCAGCAGAAAAAGAGTCGCAGAAAGAATAGACCCTTGAGGAACACCGGCATTAATTGCCATAAGATCTGATGAGAAGCCATCGATGACCACTCAGATCAACTGCTCACTCAAGAAGTCATCATCATTTTTATGTATCCATAATACAGGATAATTAGGTATGAGAGGACACTATAGACCAACGTGGCAATACTGTCGGATTTGTTTTAGGCACTTGATAGCGATGTTCACTAATATCTTTATACATTTCTAATTAAACCCAATTAATGGTTTATCTTTTATCGGTTGGAAAATCATCAAATTATTCCTCCCGACTGGGATGGAGCGGAAGGAGTCTCAGACTTCTACTGACTAAAAACTCACTCTGCTCCTTCTGTTGATCTGACGTTTCGGAGCCACGGTATCTTATTAAAATCTTCCCGAAACATAAATAGTTTACTTAATTACAGTTACATAATTTATTTAAATAACAGTTTTGTAAATATATTATTAAAAATGAATCAGTTGAAAAGCTACATATATAAAATATCGTAGCTCCTGCTTCGGTAAAATCAAAGGCTAATGATAAGCCCGAATTATAACGATAGCAATCAATTTATTGTTAACTAGCGACCCGGCCCGGCTTCGCTCGGGTAATAAAGTTTATATTTGCTTATATATGATTTTGCTTAATCAATTTCTCGTCTGGTAATTTGCCACACTCATATATCGGCGATAACTCATAAGATATTAATTTTATTGATATAGTGTAAAAGCAATTTTGATCTACATTAAATCCTCAACATATCTGACGTATTTAATTGGATAAGGAATAATACTGTACTGTTAAAAAAAGATTCGTAAATAACCCATCATTTTAATATAGTTTGCAAAAGAAAAAAATGGTTATTGTGGGTTTTTCTTAGGAGATAGACATATACCATCGCGGAGTTTTTCGAAAATCTATAAATGAGAAACAATTCCGCTATACATTGTATTTTTATAACTCAAAAGGTTTTGGCAGCGTTTTCGATTAAAGCTCCCGATAGGCTTAATTCTTTCCGACATGTTGAAGTAATATCGTCGTATTTCATTCAATCTACACAAAACTTTAACTTATTATACACTAAAACCTTCCTCAGGAATCACTCTATCTATTACAAAAACCCGCATCACAATCCGTTGCGGAGTTTTTAAGATCTAAGCATACATACGGACAGACAGACAGGTAAGTGACTTTGTTTTATACTATGTAGGGATCAGTAAACAAGTGCAACGTGCAAGGTCATGTTTGACACTGAGACGTCATGATTGCATCATAATAATATGGCCTAGCCTTATTCCAACTATTATGGGTGTTGGCTACCAGTAGGCATAATTGGATGTAGCCGAATAATAGTATTTTATATGGGGCAATGGCCCACTGGACTTCCAAAACCCCGTAATTGAGTAACACGGTCCACCTTGGCAGGGCCGGATTAACCATTAGGCGGAGTTGGCAACTGCCTAGGCGCCCCGCATCAAGTAGGGGCCCAGGCCCAGTGCACGCACCAAGAAAACATGTTTCTTCGAACGAGAATTTGATGTGCGTGTGAACTTAGGGACCTCACTGTTATCTCACAAAATACAAATCGTTAGATTTAGTAGTAGAATTAAAACAATTTTAGAACAAATCTGGGAATAAGTAAACAAATATATTAAAAACCACAGCCCTTGAGGTGCGTTTCCTCAGTTCACACACGATTTGGTCAGTCAAAGTATGAAAAGGGGCCCCGAGAATGCCATTGCCTTAGGGCCTGACAGGGTTAATCCGGTTCTGCTCCTTGGCAAGACTGGTGTCAGATTTACTAGCTTCTACCCTTAACGACTCTCAAAGATTGCAATGACAGCTGGGTCCAACGTCTAAACATGATTACGAAGGAGTCTTACCACCGAAGTATGCAATGAATGTTGTTATATCAATGTGTATCCATTGGTTCTCCAAGTTATCAATTCCCGTTGACCAAAAGAACAGTACCCCAAGCTTGTGGACATATAATATATTCTATACTATTGCGCTGAGACTTTTGTTTGATCGAAATTCGACCGCATCATTCCTTATAGGATACAGAAAAAATATAATTTAAGAAATAATTAATTAAATAAATAAAGTTATTATTAAGTTATAATTATAGGTTTTAAAAATGTTTATGTAGTTCAATATTTGGTAATTCTTTTTTAACAAAGCTTTTCATTCGATGCAAATGCCTAACATATGGGAGTGACAAAAAGATAATAAAAAATCTATATCAGGGTCTTCCGTGAAAAAAATTTGCCGAAGTAAACATAGCTTTGTTAGTCACCTTGATGACAAGGAAAGTCACAACGTCTGTGTTTTCATTTTTAAGAATTCTTAAAATTTATCAGACAATAGGATTTTTACTAAGAATAAAGTGAGTATTGACGTTATCATAAAGTTAGTTGACTTTATTACGTTTCAGGTGTCACTGACTAACACTAACTGCAGCTCAAGATAAGTATTTTTAAGCATAAGTAGTTTAAACTAGAGCCTATTTGACAAGTAGACTTGAGCCTCGATGAACTTATTTCTGGGATATTTATTTCTTCTCTTCGAGACGATGGTGATCGCTTCCTTCCTTTCCGTACAAGCGGTAAATTGAGTGATAAAAAAATTAAATTATATATATACTTCACAGAAACATACATGATAAATGGTGGATGAAACCCGCCAATGATAGGAACGGGACGATAATAATAATAAGCTGGCAACACTAGCCGTCAAATCAAGTTTTGTTTTCGGTTCGTACAAAATAAATCCGCAAAAAATTGTGATTCGTTTTCGCTACCCAAATTTTTCGACATATACGAAAGAGGACCGATTGAACCAAGAAAAATAACATCAATTTAAAAAACCACCAATATTATAATGAAAATGAAGAAAAATAATCCATTGGCAACTGTCAAATCGTCTGTCATTGTCACCAATAATGAAAAAATGCGAGAAATAGAAATAATGTAAACAAACAAAACTTGGATGATGCCAAAGAGTAAATGGATGATGCTAACGAGAGCAGCTTCGCGACGTGCACGCCCACCATCCCCGGACCTGTCGCTCAGCTCCGCCTCGCCACCGGACTTAGGATTACCAATGTCACCGGCGGCTGCAGCCGCGTCGAGCTCGAGCGACGAGTATTTCTCTCCGCCGACGTCGCCAACACCTGTGCGTCGCACTGTGGAAAATCGTAGAACAACTGATTAAAAATGGTTTTTGTCAATGTCGCTACTGCCATGCTTTTTTATTTTAATCAATAGTTTAAGGACCAAACTAGACTATAATATCAAAAAATTATACATATTATATGAAATTATTTTTTTACAACACCACAAACTTTATAGTTTTGACGGACGTCCATGTTAAGCCTGTTCACTTCATCACTTTCAAATTGATTTTATTGTTATACGTTACAGGAAAAGGTATAATGTATTATATATTTCTGGAAACCTCGTCTTTTGAAAAATATGAAACAACTAATATATATTTAATATTATGTTAACATTTACCTTAAAATAATTGCAAAATAATATATGGTAAAAAAAAGTTTTTTTAAAGTTCATCGAGACTTTTGACAGTTGCCCACGTTTACCCCTGCTTTACATTTAATGTTGATTTGTAGCCTAGCTATCCATAAACATAACCAAATAAAAAAAAGCTGCGGAAATTTGCGGTTTTCGGAGTAATTAGTAAAAATGTGATAAAAGCCAGAAAACGGAAAACCGCTCGCTATCTATTGCGGTTTGAAATGTTGGTGTTTACATCAATAGTTTGCGATAAGTTTTGTAATTTATCATTGATATTAGGGCGTTTATCTTTTTTGCACTCATTTTGCGTGTGAAAATATTAATCAACAAGATGCATACTACCCTCATATTTCATATAGTATATAAACTGTTGTTTCATTTAATCTATACTTATAATAAATCTGTAGAGAGGTCGATTCTGTACATGAAATATATTTACAAAATAACTATCAGTGGGTGATTAGGGATCGATACTGATGCCAAAAATGCAATCAGTAAAATTTTTGTCTGTCTGTCTGTCTGTCTGTATAACCGTTATAGAAACAAAAACTACTCGACGGATTTTAAAGAAACTTGGTACAATTATTTTTCATACTCCTGAGCTGGTTATAGTATACCTTTCATCACGCTATAATCAATAGGAGCAGAGCAGTGAAGGGAAATGTTGGGAAAACGGGAGAAGTTACTCCATTTTTTAAGCTTCCGTCGCGAGTGCAACCTTAATGGTTAAAGCTACACAGAAATCATTTATGACGGAAATGTTCTCCTTAAAATTATATAAAAAATATCCCACGACAGCATATATCTATCTTTTATGGTTGACTCACAATAACACGTGTAACTCCCGATAGCTTAGCAGTTCGAAGCTTTCTGATTATTATTCTGCTCCGAAATTTAAAACCACCACAACTTTGCAATGGAACTTGGCTAAAAGTAACCCAGTTGCAACAAACTATAATTGAGGCTCAAATTTTAACAGGTTGCGGTGCAGGAGAAACCGTCTTTATTCCCAGAATTCCCATAATACCAAATAATTTTCCATTCCAATTTAAAAGAACGCGATTCCCAGTATCGGTGTGTTATGCAATGACAATTAATAAGGCTCAAGGGCAGACTTTTCGTGTTGCTGGAGTAGATCTCGGTGTCAGTTGTTTCTCGCATGGTCAGTTGTACGTCGCTCTTTCCCGGGTTAGCAGTTCTAGAAATCTTTATGTTCACGTGCCGGACGGGTCAACTTTCAACATAGTTTACCCGGAAGCTTTGCGCTGAAGTATTTTCGTTCTATAGGTACTTAAGCCTCATGTGAACGTGATCTAAACAATATTACCAATTCATTAACTTAATAACACACAAGGAGTTACACGCTGACGGAGTCGCGGGCACAGCTATTAACAATAATATTGTGCGGTTCGGTATTGCGATATTTTTCAACAGTATTATAGATTGACTTATTATATTTCCCTACTAAATTACGAAAGTTAATCTGTCTGTTACATCAAAATCTCTGAACCGTGAGGAAGGACATAGGCTACTGTTTTTTTCACGAAAAACGACGGAAACGTGGACGAAGTCGCGGGCAACAGCTATCTATACTAACAATATAAGGCTGAAGAGTTTGTTTGTTTGTTTGAACGCGATAATCTCAGGAACTACTGATTCGAACTGAAAAATTATTTTTTAATTAAATAGTCAATTTATAGAGAAAGGCTATAGGCTATATATCATTACGCTAAGGCCAATTGGAGCGGAGCGCCAATGAAGAATGCTTTAAAATCGGGGTTAAATTTAACGTTAGCCCAAAGTAACTATTCCACGCGGACGAAGTCGCGGGCAAAAGCTAGTTGTAAATAACAGAATAGTGGTGAATTAACAGAAGTGTAATTGTTACGAATACAATATAACTAACTACGTGTTTTGTTGACTCTTCAAAATGTCTACTTTCAAGTGTTCTAAACGTGAAATAATACTTTCGTATATCGAAGGAGGAAAATCATTAGAGGCATTATCAACAGTTTTAAAAGAAAATTATCATGTATCTGAAGACAACTTATGTTTCATCCTCAGTGATTTTCAAGGACATATTATTCCCGCTTTTAATAAAAGATGGACAGAAGCTTCACGGAAAAAGGATAGTTTTTTAATGAAAAACAGTAATTGGTTAGAATCAGAATATTCAGTAACTTTACCGAACACTGAAGACGTTACAACCGTCTCCACACCATCTACTTCTTCTGGAAAACGTGGGAGACCGTGCGTATCTTATCCAGACTTGTCAGAATCCAGTAAAAGAAGAAAAAATACAATGTTACTTAATGAATATGGATTTGAACACGTCTATAATGCATATCTTCAAGGGTTACGTTCGATAGGAGAAGGAACAGAAGCTAAACTTGTGGAAACATTAAGGTTTGCTGAAACTGAAAATAAGACCTTATTCTCGATTCTCATAGAAGAAGCAAGGCAGACAAAAATGTTAACGGATGAAGAGGCATTGAGCGTATTTATTGACTTGGATTTAACGAAAGCACAGTATTTGTACTTGAGAAATTTAACGAATGAACGAAAATGTTTTGTGTTTCCACCATATTACAAAGTGCAAGAAGTTAAAACTACTTGCTATCCACCATGTTCAGCTATAGAAATTACAGACACAAGTGCAAAAATGTTAAGACTTCAAGATTTATTAGATCACACTGCAGCTAGAATATTAAAAATAGATTCAGTGTATAGGAATAGATTGAATAACTTACTTCTATACAGTAAATGGGACTGTGATGGCTCATCCGGTCAAAGCCAGTACAAACAGAAACTGCCTGAAGAGTCTGAACTAATTTCTGATGCAAATTTATTTATCACTTCTTTGGTGCCTATTAAGTTAATTAACGAGCTAACAGGTGATGTTGTCTGGCAAAATCCGGTACCGTCATCTGTTTGTTTTTGCTGGCCTATATTAATAGAATTTTGCAAAGAAACTCCCGAGAAAACTAAAGCTGTTGTGGATGAAATAAAAGGTCAAATAAATTCTTTGGGTCCATCATTAATTAACAAAGAAGGTGAGGGAGTGCAAGTGAAGCATGATCTCTTTCTTACAATGATAGATGGCAAAGTAGCTCAGGTATTAACAGATACGCCTTCGGGTTCCACATGTACAATATGTGGAGCTACTCCACGCCAAATGAACGATTTGACTAAAGTGACTGCTAGGCCTGAAAATGAAGATTCTTATCAATACGGACTGTCTACTTTGCACGCCTGGATTCGTTGTATGGAAATGATTTTACATATTTCCTATAATCTGTCTTTCCAAACATGGTCAGCTACAAGCGAAGAAAAGAAACGACTAAAGCAAGAGAAGAAAACCCTGGTACAAAGGCGTTTCCGTGAAGAGCTAGGATTAATCGTCGACAAACCAAGACAAGTAAGTGGTAATTCTAATGACGGTTATACTGCCAGAAGATTTTTTCACAATGCAAGCTGC
Organism: Tholera decimalis; assembly: GCA_943138885.2. Lineage (NCBI taxonomy): Eukaryota > Metazoa > Arthropoda > Insecta > Lepidoptera > Noctuidae > Tholera > Tholera decimalis. The sequence goes on along the minus strand of OW964562.2, from coordinate 11,008,173 downwards.
TCTGCTGAAATTACAGGAGTAGATATAAATTTGATTAAACGACTTCACATAATTCTGCAAGCTCTTTCATCGGGTGTAATGATAAATGCTGAAAAATTTGGCATAACTGCCAAATGAATGAAAAATTTGGCAGTTATGCTCTGGAGACTGCCAGGATCTATGTGAGCAATTATGACTGGTGCTACATGCCATCTTCAGTTCACAAAATTTTGATTCATGGAGAAAGTGTCATAAAGCATTTTGCAATACTTCCTATTGGTCAACTTTCGGAAGATGCACAAGAATCTCGTAATAAGGATTATAAAAAATTTCGTCTACATCATGCTAGAAAATGCTCAAGATCCGCTACAAACGAGGATGTATTTCATACTCTTCTTTATACTTCAGATCCTTACATAACCAGCATTAGAAAACCATATACTAAAAACGTGAAGGAACTTGATGAAGACACCTTAGATCTTTTGAAAGTGAACGAATTAATTTTAGATCCCGAAGTTCATCAAGTATAAATAACATAAAATTTAGTAAACATTACAATTAATTAATAATTAATCTGTGTTCGATTTTAACCACAACATTTTTTTTTTTTTTCAAAGAAAAATGTTTTTATTATTTAAATTGATTTGTATTTTGATGTACTATATGATATTTGGTTTTTGTAAACATTAAAATAATAGTATTCGTTGTTAAAAAATAAATATTGGACATTTTTGATAATTTTGAATTTGTTTTATTTTTTAATGTATGGTATAAATCCAGTCATAAAAAATTACATTCCATTTGAAGCCATATACACTATTCTATATTTGTGCAAAATTTTAGATCATAATATTCAGAAATAAAAATGTTATTGATTTTTAATCAGAAACAGACCTTTATTTTCCATAGTGGCGTCGGCAGGGGAGAGGCCGGCCACCGAATAGCCTGGGACTTCCCAGCCAACCGGCCCCGAGTCGGTGGTGTGCAGCGCATGAGATGGACTCAGTCCATAAACGAAAACGTCATGCGCGCATATTATGGGTCTACAGAGGAGGGAACTAACCTCACTGCGTATCGTGTCAGGATGCTGTCTCTGTTCCAGGACCTAGAACCAGCTGTCAACGTCTCGGCCCATCGACTGTCGGATCGGGTGCGGGTCATCCAGCGTAGCCACAGGCTGGATGACGCAACACTTGATAGGCTGCGCTCAGAGGTACTGAGCAACCATATCATCTCGTCTCCGACACAAGCCGTGATACAAGTGCCCGCTAGTGGCGCAATGACATCGCGGCTCAATAGTCATAATAATGAGCTAGATGATAAGGTTGTCACGGTAAGTAGCCAATGCAACGATCGACTGAGGAGCGCACTGGAGGATGCGTTTCGCGAGTATAGATCAACTCCGCCGGAACTTAGATCCCGGTTACCACGGTTAGCCATGCACAAAAAAAATAGGGCGCTGGTGTGTGCTTTGGACTCGCTGCTTGAGAACATTTTTGAGAGTAGCGAAAACCTCGTTGATACGCACTCAATCCTGTAATGCGGGGCTGTTGCAGCATGTCGCTTAGCTAACGTCAAATTCCCTAATAACGACGAAGCTATTCGACCAAAACCTGCTGTACCAGCCTGGCAGTACAGGATCGAGAGGCGTATCAATGAGGCCAGAACACTCATCGGCAAACTATACTGCTTCAAGGAAGGCAATGCACGCCCACGTGTTGTGCGTTTGGCGGGCTTTCTCGGGGACTGGAATCAGCCCTCGAGAATACACACACCACATTACGGAGCGCATTGACTTCCTGAAGCAGAAAATTTGTGCATGGGCAAGTCGTGTCCGACGGCTTAAACGGCGGGTTCAACGCTACTCACAGAATCGCATGTTCCAGAGCGATGAGAGGTGGGTATACAGAGCTTGGGAGAGACCCAATCAAAATGTGACTGACGTGTCCCGCCCGGATGATAACGCCACGAATTTATTCTGGCGCAACATCTGGTCGGTACCCGTCTGTCATGTTGAGGGCGACTGGATGCGTGAAGTTGAACGCGTATGTGAAGCTTTACCACAAATGGATAAAACAATCATCAATACTTCCGATGTAGCCAAAGCAGTTCATTCGTTACCAAACTGGAAGTCTCCAGGATCGGATGGACAGTTCTCCTCGATATAGCTCGTATTGTGAGGAGGTTCCTTTCTCTGGAGACCTAACCACCGGTAGCTTGGACCCCGTTCCCGATACCAGTGGACTGCCATTTTTTATATTTTTAAATGTTTTTTTATTGTCACTTTTTTATAGAAAAATATTTAAAAATGTAATTTTTGAGAGGTATATAAAATAAAGGAGATAATAATAATAATAAGGATGGACTGCACAACTTCTGGCTCAAGTGGTATAGCAGCTCGCATGCGCTCTTGGCTTCTCAATTCCAGGCATCCTTAGAGGCTGGGACTCTACCAGAGTTTCTAACGACTGGCTATACCTACCTGCTCCATAAGAGTGGTAGTCCCACGGAACCCAAAAACTATAGACCGATTACCTGTCTTTCTACGGTCTATAAGGTTCTTACGTCCATTCTGAGGGTGAAAATAAATATGCACATTGAATGCAACTCAATTATGTTCGCTTCTCAGAATGGATATAGGAAAGTGTCCCGTGGCACTAAGGAGCTACTCCTCATTGACATGGCTATTAGCCAACAGGTTCGTCGATCCCGCAAAGATCTATCGACATGCTGGATAGACTACAAAAATGCCTTTGATTCTGTTCCTCATACCTGGCTCATGAAGGTGCTGGAGCTCTACAAAATAGAGCCAACTCTACGCACGTTCCTTGAGTCATGTATGAGGCAATGGAAGACGGTACTTTGCTATCCAGGATGTCGACCGATCCGAGGGAATGATGAGCCTATACGGATCAGACGGGGAATATTTCAGGGCGACAGTTTGAGTCCACTTTGGTTTTGCTTGGCCCTGAATCCCCTAAGCACAATGTTAGAGGATTCAGGCCTGGGCTATCGGTTGAGAAGAGGAGGTCAAAGTATATCCCACCTCCTTTACATGGATGATTTGAAACTCTTTGCCCCCAACAACTTGCAGCTGATGGAACTACTGAAGGTAACTCAAACTTTCAGTAGCGCCATCAAGATGGAATTTGGTGTGGACAAATGTGCAATCATGCATGTAAAATGAGGAGAGATTATGGAATCTGAGGGAATTCAACTTTCAGACTCCATACACCTTAGATCTCTCTGCTTGACCGAAACTTATAAGTATTTGGGTATGTCGGAAGCTTTGGGCATTAATGTTGCTGACATGAAGCAATCGTTGAGGGAGCGCTTCTTTGGCCGCCTGACAAAGGTATTAAACAGCCTTTTATCGGGAGGAAATAAGGTGCGCGCGTTCAACGGTTGGGTCATGCCGGTGTTGATGTATTCTTTCAGCATACTCAAATGGACTCAAACCGAACTGCTAACCGCAAATCGGATGCATCACCCACGCTCATCGGTGATGAGACTGAACATCCCGCGGAAGTGTGGAGGTCGAGGCTTTTTAAATGCCAAAACTCTCCACAACCGCGAGATTTGCAGTCTCAGGGAATATTTCCTAAAAGCCGATGAGGGTATGCACCGAGATGTGGTTGCAGTGGACAAGGGACTCACCCCGTTGACCATGGCTAAAGAGAACTGGCACAAACCTGTTATAGTTACCACAGATAACCGCAAGGAGGTATGGAAAAGCAAGGAGCTTCATGGTCGCTACTATCGGGCTCTTTATGGGTCCGATGTAGATTTGACAGCTTCCGTTGCCTGGCTACGCTTCGGGGATCTCTTCGGGGAAACTGAAGGTTTTGTCTGTGCAATTATGGACGAAGTTATCTTGACGAATAATTACCGGAGACATATTATGAAGGACGGGACGATTGACGTGTGTCGGGCATGCCATCATCCTGGTGAGTCCATCAGACATATTGTCTCCGGTTGTTCTCGTCTTGCTAACGGTGACTACTTGCATAGACACAACCAAGTAGCCAGAATTATCCATCAGCAACTTGCTTTGAAATACAAACTTGTCGATTCTGAGGTACCGTATTACAAGTATGTGCCCGACCCAGTTCTCGATAATGGCAATATTACACTATACTAGGATCGGTCTATCATTACTGACAAGACTATTGTTGCCAATAAGCCTGACATAGTGGTGATAGACCGATTAGAGCGTCGCACAATGATTGTTGATATAGCAGTCCCCCATGACGAGAACCTCGTGAAAACTGAGATAGATAAAAAAAATAAGTATCTTGACCTGGCACGCGAGGTTGTCGACATGTGGGATGTGGAGACAGCAACCATTGTGCCGATAGTCGTCACAGCCAATGGTATAATAGCCAAGAGGCTCGACCAACATCTAAGGAGGCTCTCGTTGGGCAGCTGGATCAAGGGCTTGATCCAGAGAGCAGTACTTCTGGAAACGGTGCGTATTGTGAGGAGGTTCCTCTCTCAAGAGCCCTGACCACCGGTAGCTTGGACCCTTTTTCCCGATACTGGTGGGCTACTATTTTTTATATTTTTAAATGTTTATATATTTTTTTAATTAATATTTAAAAATGTAATTAATATGTGTCGCATCAGGGGTGGCCGAGGTGCGAAACATCGGGTCTTCATCACGATCCGACATAGTTCTAGGTAAATGTGGGCACTGACTTGGGTGCTCGAACGAAAGATAATTTAAATCCAAGTAACTTTATTTTACTAACGGTTTTTCACAATATAGAAACAAACACGTGCATTGGTACTGAGCTTCTGCCAAGACTATCCGAGGTCGACTATATCACTCCGTCCTCCCGCCAGTCCTCGCTACATCCCTTCTACCGACGATCGTGTCCAAGCGGAAAGGCTCCGCTTGCGTTTCCGGTAACGATTTATTAGTTCACCAAAATAATTGTTAGATGGCACTGCCCGTCGCACCATAGCGCCATCAATCCACGACACGGCCATCCCTGACTAGCACCCGTCCTCGGGTGTAGTACCTGTGGACAAAATATGCTCAGAGAGTAAACTAGCTCGGCTATCCTACCAATAGAAACAAAGGTAGCAGTTTCTCATTGGTACCTTATTTCTCCTTAATCTAGGTACAATAATTAACTTTCATGACACAAAATGCCTTGTAATTAAGCTTACATACACAGTGCTTTCTGCACAATATCATTAATTGGAAAAGATCCGACCAACAAGTTAAAAAGACTAAACAAGGTAATTCTAACAGTTCTGTCACTATTTACCATGATTCATAAGCAATGTATACTCAACTCATGAAACTTTCACTATCATATGTGCACCAACACAGTCCCGAATCGCACCAACGATTCGTTACAAATCTACCGCCAAATATGCTACAACACATGAGGGGCTCCGTGCACCAACACGGACAAGAATCGCACCAACGACTCTCAAAAATCTCACGCAACTTGTGCTACAACACATGATGCGCTCTGTGCACCAACACAGACAGAAATCGCACCAACGATTCCTTGTAGACCCATCGCCACATGTTACTCATGAGGTGCGGTCTAGAGTTTCGAGTATGAGTATACAAGCCATTCTTAATCAGATGTTGTTTCGCTACCACTGTCATCAACTATGACATCTAATTCGCGGGGAACTTGGTAATCGGGGATCTTCCTCACACGGTCATGGGGGTATTTGTATGTTCGCTTAGAGTCAAGCGCCTTTAGTAGGTATCTATCCCCGTCTAATACATCAATAATTTTAAATGGACCTTTGAATTTAGGATCTAATTTGGTTTGATTCCTTTCCTCATTTTCTATCAAAACATAATCATTAATAGCCAACTTAGAAACTTGAGCCTTACTTTGATCAAATCGATTTTTATCATAATTTGCATTTTTCTCAATATTCAGTGTCGCTTGCTCTCTAATCTCATCTAAATTAACGTCATTCAAATCATCATCAGCGGTCACTAAACCAAGCGGCCGTGCTACCCTTCCTATCATCAACTCGATAGGGCTAGATTTAGTCACCCTATTAATAGTAGAGTTAATAGCTAACTGAACCTCTCCTAAAGCGTCCTGCCAAGAGCGGTCATGACTAGTCTCTACAGCTGTCAACATACTCTTCAGGGTACTCATTACCCTTTCGACCTGACCGTTCGCACGACTACCTCCAGTAGCTATCAAGTGCAACTCTATATTGTTAGAAGTACAGAAATTGGAAAATTCTTTGCTAGCGAAACAACGACCCTGATCAGCTATTATGCGCTTCGGCGCACCAAACAACGCTATACAGAACTTAATAGCACAAATACTACTGTTCATATTCATATTCATTTATTTGCTTTGCCACAATGTATATACAGTAGATGTTTAGTCTTAAAGATAAAATGAACAATTATGGACCCTGTTAGGGCACAGCAATTATATAAAATAGAAAACTAGAAACTTAAAACTAAAACCTTAGAATAACAACGCATAGAAGAGGCGTCTAGAACAAAACACGAGCGATTTCGTGTGTCCACTTTATTTTCTTTGTGTGCGTGAGCCGAATGTGTCTACGTTCTTCAAACGCACACAAATATAGCTTTCAGTGACACCATTACCAGTACCATTACCACAAAAATGGGAAAACGCACTATTATGTTGCTGGATCAAATCAAGTATTTTATGTTATGAAACTAAATAAGATGATGTTTTTTCATGTAATATGACTTATATGACATATATTTACGGAAGGTAAATGAAATGAGATATCGTTTATTGCGTTTAGAATGTTTGATGTGTAATGTGTTATAATGATATTATAGAAATGTATTAATTGCTTGAAAAATCTCGTTTGATATCAATTAAAAGTATGTGTTGTATTTATGAAATAGAAAAATATTATTGAGAACATTACTTAAATGAAAAAAATCTTAATCAATAAAATTGTCATCTTTATGATGCCACTCTTCGAACTAACAGTAACTTTTAGTGATAAAAGACTGTAGGTAGTAGCTGTATATAAATATAGTTTAGTTTGACGCATACATAATTGCCGCCAAAACTATATTTTTTGAAACAAAAATAAGCACAAAAGAAATCAATATGGGTATTTTTTTCCTCACGGATAGCAACATTGAATTGTGATAAGTTAGGTTATTAGAATTTTTGTTTGATGGTCGATTTACTTAAATATAATGTATAAAATGTAAGTATTTACTTGTGAAATGTAATTTGATTACACGTTTTTTGTTTTCCTGAAGGACTATGACATCCCTTTACGCTACAAACGGTCGTTTTAAATTATTTACTCGCGAGCTCTGTTCGGCAGAATGTGACCTTGAATACTGACGGCTCGTCGAGCAAAGTTAGCCAAAAATGGCTAAGTTTTAGTTGCCTCACTTTTTGCACTCGTACTATCCTTCTATGCGTTGTTATTCTAAGACTAAAACATAACATTATTTAAAATTTATTGTTTGAATAAAAGATTTAGAAAAAAAATACTTAAAAAGAAAAACCATATTTCGTTATAATTATTGAGATCAGTTACAAACAAGTAGGTACAATTATATTATAAGGTATGCAGAAATTATAATAATTAAAGTATTACGTGTGTAGATTATGTGGGTAGTAATTATTGGCTGTATTTTATTTATTTATAATTTATCGGTTAAATATTCGTTTATGTTATAGTATACTTTGTTCAGTAGAAATAGTTTTAGTTTATTTGTAAAAGTATTATAGTTATTTATGTTCTTAATTTCTTCGGGTAGCTTATTATATAGTTTGATTGACATAACATAACAACTAGAGGAATGCATTTTCAGTCGTGATGTAGGTATGTTTAATCTATTTTTGTATCTTAGTGTAATTTTTGTTTGTATTTCTTCTCGTTTAGTATATAATTCCGGGTGGTTACGTACAAATTTACACATTTCAAAAATATATAGGCAGGGTAGTGTGAGGATTTTTAGTTCTTTGAAGTGTGGTTTACAACTATCAGTCTCTTCGATGTTGACTAATATCCTAATAAGTTTTTTCTGTAGGGTAAGTAACGTATGTACGTCTGTACTATTTCCCCATAGGATGACCCCGTATTTAAGCCATGCATAGCCATAGGCATAGTACGTGACTAGCGCAGTTTTGAGATCTGTTGTTTTTTTTATCTCACGGAGTGCGTAGGAGAATGTAGATAATTTAGATCTTAATTTATTAATATGAGACTTCCAATTTATAAACGTGTCAATGTCTAGGCCTAGGAGGGTAAATTTATCAACTACTTCCAATTTAGAGTTTTTGAAGCTGTAATTAACATTTATAGGTATTTTTTGGCGGGGGTGAAAAGTCATTATTTTTGTTTTATTGAAATTAATTTCAAGATTATGTTGTGTCATCCAGTTTGTTGTAGTATTAAGTATAGAGTTTAATTTGTTATTAAGGTTAATATTATTTTCGCATGAGGCAAGTATGGATATGTCATCTGCAAATAAGACACAAGGTTCATTTATATGGTTAGGAAGTTGTGATGGTTAGTATCGATATTAAGCGAATGACGGAGCAAAACAAATTTGGTAAAAGCATCTATGATGACAAACACGTACTCTTTGATGTCGTTTTTACCAGACAGTTTACCAGAAGCGTCAATATTTTGACATACCTTCAAACCAATAGTGCTCGTAAATCTTTTCGAGAGTTTTCTCCCATCCCAAATGCATGACAGACTCATGGATGTTATTAATTACAGACCACCTAAGAGATCTTGGTACAATAGGCAAACAGCGAGTGCGACCGTTACGCTGAATCTTACGGCACAGAATATTTTTACGAATTTCGTAAGTTTTGCGAGTTTCCTCAGGAAAAACTTCATTACGAAGATCAGACACAATCTTACTGATTTCTTCGTCCTTTTCCTGTTCAGCTTGCAACCAGTTACTAGAAAGCTCAGCTAAATCGACACGCTTTTGTTCTACACGTGTGAAAGTCCCTTTAGGTGTCGGAAGAGGATTTCTAGAAAGAAAGTCTACATGGCTCATCCTACTGCCTTCACGATAAACAATATCAAAATCAAATGATTGCATGTAGGCCCACCAACCATGAACTCGTGGAGATAAGTCAGTTTTATATTTAGAGGCTTTAACAGAACTGCAGTCCGTCACAACGGTAAACTTACGACCTAGCAAATATTGTCGAAAATGCTTTATGGCATTAAAGACTGCTAACGTTTCTAATTCGAATGAATGATACTTCAATTCAGCTGGAAACGTACGACGACTATAATAAGTGACTACATGTTGTTTCCCATTAATCTTTTGAATAAAAATGGCACCATCTAACCTAGATACAGGATCCTCTATCAACGGCAGAGGAAACCTATCCGACACAGTGTTGTCATTCAGATCCCTGTAGTCGACACACATGCGATCTGAACCATCCTTTTTCTTAACAAGTAACATAACAGAAAAAGGTGAACAACTTGGTCTAATAATACCTGCTTCCTCTAATTCACGAACCTTAGCAGTAACAACTTCGCGTTCACTGGCACTAAGCCTATAAGGACGACGATTAACTGTACGACTAGGATCTACAAGTCTAATTTGCAACTGACCTGTTGTTACCCGGGATTTAGAAACACCACTAGAAAACGAAGAAGAATATTCTGACAAAAGATCAACTAAATGAGAACGAAATTCTAGCGGAATGTCTGTATCAACTTTGTCGAAAGCAATATGACAATTGGAATCGTTTCCGAGCTTATTTGAAACATCGCATAACCTAACAACCTTATCACGACACAAAACAACACTATCAGACGCCATACTAACGTTAAATCCTTGATCTAAAATCTCACAATTCAAAATTAAAATATCATTTTTAAGGCAACTATTAGGAACAACATGAAATAATATCTCTAATCGTAAATCGTTAACCATAAACTCAGATAAAATTTGTAGGGTAATTTGCACACTACCATGACCGATACCTGTCAAGTTGACAATGTTATTTACACGCTTGCCACTAAGCTTTGACGCAACAGAATCTTTGATGAGAGAGCATTCGGCACCAGAATCATAATAAAATGGATATCGCTACATCCCTTCTACCGACGATCGTGTCCAAGCGGAAGGGCTCCGCTTGCGTTTCCGGTAACGATTTATTAGTTCACCAAAATAATTGTTAGATGGCGCTGCCCGTCGCACCATAGCGCCATCAATCCACGACATATGTATATAGATTGAATAAATGAAATAATAATAATAATGCAAATCGAATGCATCACCCACGTTCGTCGGTGATGTGGCTGTATATCCCGCGGAAGTACCGGGGTCGTGGCATTTAAATGCAAAGACCCTACACAACCGCGAGGTATGCAGCCTTAGGGAATATTTCCTAGAAGCCGACGTGGGTATGCATCGAGATGTGGTAGCGGTGGACAAAGGCCTCACTCCGCTCTCCTTAGGTAGCGAGAATTGGCGCAAACCTGTAGTATTAGATACTAATGACCGCACAGAAGTATGGCAGAGCAAGGAGCTTCACGGGTGCTATTACCGGGCCCTTCATGGGTCTGACGTAGACACATTAGCGTCCGTAGCCTGGCTACGTTTTGGTGACCTCTTCGGGGAAACCGAAGGTTTTGTCTGTGCGATTATGGACGAAGTTATGATGACGAATAACTATCGGAAGTATATTGTGAAGGATGGTACGGTAGACACATGTCGGGCATGTCACAAACCGGGAGAATCCATTCGTCACATTATCTCCAGCTGTTCTCGTCTCACTAACGGAGACTATTTGCATAGACACAACCTCGTAGCCAGGATTATTCACCAGCAAGTTGCTCTTAAATACAATCTTGTGGAATCAGAAGTACCATACTATAGGTATGTGCCCGACCCAGTTCTCGAAAATGGCAATATTACACTGTATAGGGATCGGTCTATCATCACTGACAGGACTATTGTTGCCAATAAGCCTGACATAGTGGTGATAGACCGATTAGAGCGTCGCACAATGATTGTTGATATAGCAGTCCCCCATGACGAGAACCTCGTGAAAGCTGAGATAGATAAAAAAAATAAGTATCTTGACCTGGCGCGCGATGTTGTCGACATGTGGGATGTGGAGACAGCAATCATTGTGCCGATAGTCGTCACAGCCAATGGTATAATAGCCAAGAGCCTCGACCAACATCTAAGGAGGCTCTCGTTGGACAGCTGGATCAAGGGCTTGATCCAGAAAGCAGTGCTCCTGGAAACGGCGCGTATTGTGAGGAGATTCCTCTCTATGGAGCCCTGACCACCGGTAGCTTGGACCCTGTTCCCGATACCGGTGGGCTACTATTTTTTATATTTTTAAATGTTTTTATTTTTTTATATTAATATTTAAAAATGTAATTTATATGTACATATATTAAATAAATGGAATAATAATAATATTCCACAACTTTCACACAACGCCATCTAGTCCCAAACTAAGCAGAGCTTGTGCTATGAGTACTAGACAACTGATAAACATACATATATATTTCTAAATACATACATATTACAGATAAATTACACCCAGACAAAGAACAAATTCACGTAAGTTGGGATCCGTCGTTTAGATTGGCCAGCTCGAAGTCCTGACCTCAATCCAATTGAGCATGTCTGGGATGTTCTAAAGAGACGGGTAAGATCAGTGCAACCTGCTCCACAAAACATCAGGGAGCTAAAAAGAGTCATTGCAGAAGAGTGGGAACGTATTTCTCAAAACGTTATTAAAACATCGTGGAAAGCATGCCCAGAAGGATTCAAGCTGTGATTTTGGCAAGAGGAGGTCACACTCGTTATTAGGTTTTTACATTTGTAACTTTATTTAATTAAAAAAGTAAAAGAAAAACTTGTCTTAATTGCCGACGACTTCTTATTGTTTGGGCGTGTACATCGGTTTTAAAGAAACCGTCGTTTTTTTTTTCTTTTAATTGCCCGAATTCACTTCACGATCATTAATTTACACGATTATAAGTATACAGACTACGTCAAAGCAATAAATTTCATTTAATTAACTCAAATCGACCTTAGAACGTAAATTTCCTTAGGTGCCCGTTTTTTTTTGCAAAAGAGTGTAGTTGGCTGCGACATATAGGTACTCCTACATTTTAAAACCCACATCTTAACCAAGTAAGTGAACTTTATATTAATTTTACTTCTTTACGTAATATAGCGTCAACAAATATATTTGCATTGCTGTCAACTATGTGCCCAAAAAGCTAGCGGCATTGCTATGTTGTATAGAAATGTATACCATTTGTCCTATGACCAAAAGTCAGGCGCTGGGTGACGTGACATGACAACTAGAATTGATTTTTATTTAGTAGGTATATTAGAAGCTGGAAGCTCCGCGCCGAGGAGTATAACTACGAGCTGCTAGAAAGTGTTCCCACACTGCATGATCTTGCGCACCGTAACAGCGTAACCATCTTTTATCAGAATTTGGATATTTTCTCCAGATAGACTGAACCACATATTTACATGACATAGATAACATATAACATTTGGCCCTAGAAGAACGCCGGTTTTAGGGCAACCCGCACTACAATCCCGAAACAGGCTCTAGCAACCGATACTGTTGAAATTTCACCACAATGGCAGCGATGGCAATTTATTGACTCATTCATTTCATGCCCTAATAATAATCATCAGTAGATCATACACGCTGTACTGACAAGTGCTAAGGCATCCTTTTTTGAAAGTCAATGTCAAGTAACAAAAATAAACGTTAAAATATAGTTAAATTTATCATTCCTATGATAATGAATTAGTATTTGTGGAAGCGATTAACAAGATTAGATAGTGATCAATGATTTATTAATTCATTCTGTGAAAAATTAAGCTTGATAAAATCAGACAAGCGATGCATCGGGCTCATGACAACTGACAAGTTTTGCCGCTCCTATTGAACGATTAGGTATCTTGCAATGACCGCAACGGGAACACGCTTAGAAAAATATGAACGAATCTATATTTGACCGATAAAGCTATATATATATATAGTTTTTACACGAGGTATTTTTGATATATTTATTTTTATAGTCCTATGGTTGCTCAGATTACTCGTAATGACTATGGAGAAAACTATTGTTTCCTCGCACATGGACCATATCGTTATTTATGGTCACCGCCAGCCTCGATTCAGCAGTGGTCACAGACTACCACGGGTGGTGCTAGTGCACCGAACTACGAAAATTCAATAGATAAATAAAAAAAATATGATTTCAGATGTATGATATCCTATCCTAGTTTGCCGAAGTCAGTAGGTACTATCATTGTTAAACGTGAAAAATAGTCTTGGAAACTATAACAACCAATAAATTATAACAAGCTCTTAATTGATTAGAACATAACACCTTAATTATTAATTTAAGTAAAAAAAATTGTCCAAGTTCGAGCCAGACTCGCCCATGAAGGGTTCCGTAGTAACTACGCCAAATAACTTTTTCATAGTGTTTGTATGAATTACAAAGTTATATTTGCGGTTTTAGAAAATATGCTGTATCTCAAAAACTGCTGACCCGATCTCGTTCAAACCATTTTTGGTTGAAAGTTTACATTAAGATCTACAGCATATTCTTTTTTGTTTTTCTCTCCATTATTATAGAAGTTAAACGGGGGGGGGGGGACACATTTTACCACTTTGAAAGCGTATATCTTTTAAACGATTAACTTTATGAAAAAGTGGTATTAGAAACCTCAATATTATTTTTAAAGACTTGTCTATAAATACCATTTAATAAGCGCTAAAGATACACAAGATACAAGAAAGCATTTAACGAGAATCAGTAAAGAAATGAGAGATAGCATAAGAAATGATAGGAAACAATATATAATGAAAATTATAGAAAACTACATAAGTCAAACGGGTGGAGTCAAAAAGCATATAAGGAATGAAAACCGAGACTAGGAAATGGAATCATCGCAGAATAGACATATTGGAAATAGCAACATCGTATTACAAGAGATTGTACGATAGCCCTGAAACAGAAGATGAAATTGATCTAGCAGGAATCTTAAATATCCCTAGTATCCTTCAAACCGAAGTCGAGAAGACTATAGATACCCAAAAGGTAGATATAACACACCAGGACCCGATGGAATAAGTAATGAAATCCTAATACATACCAAGGAAGTTTTAATACCCGTTCTTACAGACATGTTTTACAGTATCATGAACACTGAAATAATTCCTTCGCAATGGACCGAGTCTAATATCATCCTGTTGTATAAGAAAGGAGACAAACACGAAATGGGAAACTATCGCCCTATCAGTCTTATGTCCAATATATACAAAATCTTCGCTAAGGTAATCTTAAAACGGATTGAAAAAACTTTAGGCGAGCATTAACCCATCGAACAGGTTGGATTTCGTAAAGACTACTCAGTTATCGACCACATCCATGTAGTTCGTCAAGTTTTAGAGAAGTACAACGAATTCCAGCTCACATAATATATTGCTTTTATCGACTACAGCAAAGCATTTGACTCTCTACTACATAAAAACATAATGGAACAAGGGATTGAACATAAATACATACGATTAATAAAAAATATATACAGGAATAGTACAACCAGAATTCAGTTAGAAAAGAACGGCCATCCATTTAAAATAAAAAAAGGCGTTAGACAAGGAGACCCCTTATCCCCAAAACTATTTTCGGCTATACTAGACTCAGTTTTTAGGCGACTCGATTGGGAATATCTCGGGATCAACGTCGACGGTGCATCGCTGACGCATTTGAGATTCGCTGATGACATAGTGTTATTCGCCAAAACATCTGAAGAGCTCAATAGAATGATAGAAGACCTTGCGACAGAAAGCGAGAAAGTAGGTTTAAAACTTAACCCAGATAAATTAGATTTATGACGAATGGGAATAAAACAGCCATACAGTTAAAAACACAATAATAAACTACACTGATGAATACATCTATCTGGGACAGCTCATAACTCAAAAAGATCCGATGCGCGAGGAAGTAAAAAGAAGAATTACAAACGGCTGGAAAAGATACTGGAGCTTGAAGAGGCTATGAAAGATAAGAAACTTCATATAAACATTAAAAGAAAATTATTTAACACCTGTGTGCTATCCGTTCTCATGTACGGCTGCCAATCATGGACAGGAAGTGGCAAGCAAACTCGCAACTTGCCAATATGCTATGGATAGGAGTATGTTGAATATCATCAAGATCAGATAGACTAAAAAACTGTGTCATCAGAAATAAAACAAGAACGATAGATGTCTTACTTAAGATTAAAAGACTCAAGTGGAGATGGACAGGCCACATGGTAAGAGGCCATGACAAATGGAGCAAAAAAGTGACTATGTGGTATCCCAGGGAAGGCAAAAGGAAAAGAGGCAGACCGCAGAAGCGTTGGGATGATGATATTAGAGAAGTGGCAGGAGTAATGTGGAATAGAGTGGCACAAGATAGATTAGAATGGAGAAGGTTGGAAGAGGCCTTTGCCAACTGGCAAACAAATCTACAGAAAATTAAGAAATGACAAATAGTAGAATAAGTTAAATTCATTTTATATTTAGTAAATAATGTTGTAATTAGGTTACAGATTTGAATAAAAGGCTATGTTATTATTATCTTTATTTCCACTATACACATATAAATTACAATTTTAAATATTCTCTATAAAAAAACATTTAGAAATATAAAAAATAGTAGCCCACTGGTATCGGGAACAGGGTCCAAGCTACCGGCGGTCAGGGCTCCATAGAGAGGAACCTCCTGACGATACGCGCCGTGTCGAGGAGTACCGCTTTCTGAAGCAAGCCCTTGATCCAACCGCCTAACGAGAGCCTCCTAAGGTGTTGGTCGAGGCTCTTGGCTATTAAGCCATTGGCTGTGATGACTATCGGTACAATGATTGCCGAGTTCACATCCCACATGTCGACAAACTCCTGTGCCAAGTCAAGATACTTGATTTGCTTATCTTTCTCAGCTTTCACGAGGTTCTCGTCATGCGGGATGGTTATGTCGGAAAATCATGGCACGCCTCTCGATTCGGTCCACCACCACTATATCAGGCTTATTGGCTACAATAGTCCTGTCAGTGATGATGGACCGATCCCAGTATAATGTGACATGGCCGTTATCGAGAACTGAGTCGGGCATATACCTATAGTACGGCACTTCCGATTCCACAAGAGAATATTTCAGAGCAAGTTGCTGATGAATTATCTTGGCTGCAAGGTTGTGCCTGTGCAAGTACTCTCCATTAGCAAGACGAGAACAACCAGAGATAATGCGGCGGATTGATTCACCCGGACGGTGACATGCCCGACATATGTCAACCGTGCCATCCTTCACAATAAATTTCCGGTAGTTGTCATTGAGGTAATAATGGTAGTAGTTCGTCATGATAACTTCGTCCATAATTGCACAAAAAAAACCTTCGGTTTCCCCAAAGAAGTCACCGAAGCGCAACCAAGCTACGGAAGTTACTTGGTCTACGTCGGACCCATGTAGGGCCCGGAAAAAACGTCCATGAAGCTCCTTACTCTGCCAAATCCCTCTTCGATCGTTAGTGTCTAGCACTGCAGGTTTGCGCCAGTTCTCATTAGCCAAGGAGAGCGGGGTGAGTACCTTGTGCAACGCTACTACATCTCGATGTATACCCACTTCGGAAGCAAGGAAATGTTCCCTGAGACTGCATACCTCGCGGTTGTGGAGCGTTTTAGCATTCAAAAAGCCTCGACCTCCACATTTCCGCGGGATATACAGCCTCATCACCAACGAGCGTGGGTGATGCATTCATGCATTCATATTATTATTTCATTTATTCAATCTATATACATATTAATTACATTTTTAAATATTAATAAAAAAAATATAGAAATTTAAAAATATAAAAAATAGTATCCCACCAGTATCGGGAACTGGGTCCAAGCTACCGGTGGTCAGGGCTCTTGAGAGAGGAACCTCCTCACAATACGCGCCGTTTCCAGAAGTACTGCTCTCTGGATCAAGCCCTTGTTCCAGCTGCCCAACGAGAGCCTCCTTAGATGTTGGTCGAGGCTCTTGGCTATTATACCATTGGCTGTGACGACTATCGGCACAATGATTGCTGTCTCCACATCCCACATGTCGACAACCTCGCGTGCCAGGTCAAGATACTTATTTTTTTTATCTATCTCAGCTTTCACGAGGTTCTCGTCATGGGGGACTGCTATATCAACAATCATTGTGCGACGCTCTAATCGGTCTATCACCACTATGTCAGGCTTATTGGCAACAATAGTCCTGTCAGTAATGATAGACCGATCGCAGTATAGTGTAATATTGCCATTATCGAGAACTGGGTCGGACACATACCTATAGTATGGTACTTCTGATTCCACAAGATTGTATTTAAGAGCAAGTTGCAGGTGAATAATCCTGGCTACGAGGTTGTTTCTATGCAAATATTCTCCGTTAGCCAGACGAGAACAACCGGAGATAATGTGACGAATGGATTCTCCCGGTTTGTGACATGTCCGACATATGTCTACGGTACCATCCTTCACAATATATTTCCGATAGTTATTCGTCATCATAACTTCGTCCATAATCGCACAGACAAAACCTTCGATTTCCCCGAAGAGGTCACCAAAACGTAGCCAGGCTACGGACGCTAATAAATCTACTTCAGACCCATGAAGGGCTCGGTAATAGCGTCCGTGAAGCTCCTTGCTCTGCCATTCTTCTCTGCGGTCATTAGTATCTAATACTACAGGTTTGCGCCAATTCTCGTTACCTAAGGAGAGCGGAGTGAGGCCTTTGTCCACCGCTACCACATCCCGATGCATACCCACGTCAGCTTTTAGGAAATATTCCCTTAGGCTGCATACCTCGCGGTTATACAGGGTCTTTGTATTTAAAAAACCACGACCACCGCATTTCCGGAGGATATACAGCCTCATCACCGATGAACGTGGGTGATGCATCCGATTTGCAGTCAGCGTTTTGCGGACCCGCCTGTCCAAGGCGTCAAGTTCAGTCTGAGTCCATTTGAGTATGCCAAAAGAATACATCAATACTGGCATAACCCAACCATTAAAGGCACGCACCTTGTTTCCGCCTGATAGGAGACTATTCAGTACTTTATTCAGACGGCCAAAGAAGTGTTCCTTCAATTACTGTTTGACATAAGCAGTATTGATGCCTAGTGCTTCTGACATACCCAAATACTTGTACGTTTCAGTTGATCCGAGGGATCTCAGGTGTATGGGATCCGAGAGTTGAGTTCCCACGGATTCCATAATTTCTCCTCGCTTTACATGCATAACCGCACACTTGTCCACCCCAAATTCCATTCCGATGGCGCTACTGAAAGTTTCTGTTACCTTCAGTAGCTCCATCAGTTGCAATTTGCTGGTGGCAAAGATTTTCAAATCATCCATGTAAAGCAAGTGTGATATGACCTGACCACCTCTTCCCAACTGGCAGCCTAGCCCTGAACCCTCCAGCAATGTACTGAGAGGGCTGAGAGCCAGGCAAAACCACAGAGGGCTCAGACTGTCGCCTTGAAATATGCCACGCTCAATCCTAATCGGTTCGCTGTTTTCCTGGTTCTGTCGACATCCTGGGTAGCAGAGGACCGTCTTCCATTGCCCCATACATGACTCAAGAAAATTGAAGAAAATAAAATATTATTATTATTATTATAAATACCACACACGCATAGGTTTCATGAAAAAAATATTTTCAGTTACAGTTCCATGTATGGGGAGGCCCCTTTATTTTAAATATTCAGATTTTTTTTTCTTAAAATCGGAAAGCGGTTCACAGAATACATCTACCTACCAAGTTTCATATGTATAGTCCTAATAATTTCGGAATAAAATAGCTGTGACATACGGACGGATGGACAGACAGACATGACGAAACTATAAGGGTGCCGTTTTTTGCCATTCGGCTACGGAAATCCTAAAAACATGAATTTTCATATGTACAACATATTTGAAACTGCTTTATTTGTAAAAAAGAATATATCTCTTCAGAAAAGCTTCAAAATGATAAGACCGTTTTGATGTAGGTACAAAAGCATTCTATGCATGGCTCAAAAATAGTCAACAAATTACCAAATGAAATTAAAGACTTAAATATAATTAAATTTAAACACAATTTAAGATCTGGGGGCACCGCCGAGCCCCGCCAGGTCGAGCGCGAAGCTAACACTGCTGTACCATCCTTTTCTGGAACCATTTCCACTTTTTTTCAACTTTATAATAGATTTTTAAACAGATTTTATCTTAGCCTAAGATAAATAAAATTGGCCAAGTGTGAGTCAGACTCGCCCATGAAGGGTACCGTAGTAACTACGCGAAATAACTTTGTTTTTCATAGTGTTTGTATGAATTACAAAGTTATATTTGCGGTTTTAGAAAATATGCTGTATCTCAGAAACTGCTGACCCGATCTCATTCAAACTAATTTTGGTTGAAAGTTTACATTAAGGTCTACAGCTTGTTTTTTTTTTAATTTTTCACTCCTTTATTATAGAAGTTAGACACACACATTTTACCACTTTGGAAGCGTATATCTTTGAAACGATTAACTTCATGAAAAAGTGGTTTTAAAAACCTCAATGTCAAACGCCGCAACCCTGCCTGCTTTATTTGAGGCAGGTGGGACACTGGGGTCGCGGGCATTCAGTGTGGGGACTCTGTCCGCCTATCAAGTAATCCCTAGAAAGACGTGATACTAAAACACAAATAAACTTTATTTTAATGTTTGTCTGTCAGTCTGTCTCTATTTTTCTGCTTATCCAAGCTAATATCGGGAACGGCAAAATTAATTTCCACGGGATTTTCACTGGAAGATAGTAAAGGTTATATGGCAACATATAGACTTTTCATCCGTAAATCCCCACGAGATTGCGATCGACGAAGTCCCCGCCACAGTTAGTTTTTTATAAAAATACTTGCAAGTTTAAGTGATATTACTTACTGCGTATCTATTAGTTACCGACCGACCGGCTCGCATGTAGTTTTAATAGATACCTAAACATTGAATGTCGGCTTTTAGCTGTTTGTCTACATTTGTAGTCTTTTCTCGAATTGAAACTTGATCCGTAGATCAGTCAGTAGCCTAAAGACAAATTGTGTGCTCGATTAATGAAAATTAACTTATGTCTATTATGAAAGAAATAACATTTTTTATATAATGATAGTACTAAGAAATTAAACCTAACCTAGACTAATAGTAGATATGCACCGAGGGGAGAAAGCAGTGCCATTGCCATATATGTAGAAATAATGGTTTTCCCCCAGCTGGAGATGTGGTGCCGGAGTTATTATTTAATAAAATAATCGGACCTCTAAATCGCCTTTTTAAAGTTGTATATCTGGTTAGCCCCGAGCTCATCGGCGAGCACCGAAACCTCCTTGATTATCCATAAATCCTAGGTCTAGTCCTCCACCGAAGCCACCGTTCTGAACACATCTAAAGCCATTCTGTCCACTTCCGAAGCCATTCTGTTCAATTCCAAATCGTTCTAACCACCACCAAAACCGCCTGGATTGAAACCCGATCCCTGCCGCCAAATCCTCCTTGATTCTGGCCAAAACCACCTGGGCCTGTACCAAAGCCACCATTTCCAGCACGCTGTACAAAGGACGTTGCAAATAACATTCCCAAATTTAACAATATCTGAAAACAATAACATTAAGTTAATTTTGTACCTATATGAGTCAAACGAATGTACCTGCATCTATGTATGTTGATACTAAATATACACAATACGTAAAATTTTTGAGTAAGAATGGAAATTGTTATATAATAATGCATGTCAAACATGACACGACGATTTTTGATGATTTACTCAGAATCTTCGAAAGTACTAGATGGATTTCAATGAAATTTGGTATGGACTTTATTTTTAAATTGTTGATAGGCTTATATACGTATATCGAGGCTAAGGCTCAGTTAGCAACAAAAAAGTTGGGAATCCTAGCCAAGGTGAGACGGTACTTCACACCGGAACAGCTGCTCAATTTGTATCAAGCCCAGGTTCGGTCGTGTATGGAATACTGCTCTCATCTTTGGGATGGATCTGCGAAATACCAACTGGACGCACTTGAGTCTATCGAGAAGCGGGCCAAGAGACTCATTGGCAACGATACACTGGTCGAGTCAAAGCTCCAGAGCCTTGAACACCGACGACGAGTTGCAAGTCTATCGGTTTTCTATCGGTTACATTTCGGGGAGTGTGCGATGGAATTACACAATCTGATTCCGCCAAGCCCGTTCCATCATCGGACTACGAGACAAACGGCGAAGTGCCATCGTTACATGGTGGACATCCCACCCATACGCACAAAACGTTTTGGGAATACCTTCATTGTGCGTACGGCTAAGGAGTGGAATTCCCTGCTGGAGTCTGTGTTTCCCGACAGCTACAACCTAGGAGTCTTTAAGTCCAGAGTGAACAGGTTACTTTTAGGTCAGCGTGCTCCATCTTCGATCACATCATCACTTACCATCAGGTGAGATAGTGGTCAAAGACGAACCTATTTTCAATAATAAAAAAATCTAACCTGATGAGGAGGGTTATTCTTTAGGGTTAGTCATTTTACCCGACTGTCAAAAATTAGGATCATGTTTTTATTAACGGGAGTGAAGGCCCGCGCAACTGCTAATACTAGGTAATCCTACTCGAAGAGTGCCTTTCCTTGGGTTAACTTTATTCCCTCGCTTGTAGCATCCAGAACTTTAATATTTACTTCCTTGTTTAGTTCGTAAGTTAATATCTAAACTACCTCCCTCTCTCTCTCTCTCTGTTCTCATTATACAATTATCAGTTTACCTATAACGTGGTTTATGAATGTTCGGTCTTTTTTTTAATATGTCAGCCTAAGTTACGTTCTCGACCGAATCGGTAACGGATTAGGTTTCGGCTGGTGGTCGATAACTCTAAAGATAAACTTTGTAGATAATGATTACTTCTTATTCACGTGTACGCACATGATTTTTATAATGTTTTGAAAATCTTATCAAATAATGGATCAAGCATCTTTTTGTAGCGACAAAATCCCAAGCGGAAATGATATCGGAAAAATTTGAATGTCTACTTAGCTTTTAAGGTACATAATTATGTTAAAAAGTAGATTAAGTGAATTAGTGCCGATATCAAGTTTCCTGACAGATTTAATCCATTCGTCCATTAGTCTGAATATTTTCCCAGGTAAACATAACATGTTCAAGTGAACATTATTATTTTAGGATAATATTCAGTATAAAACGAGATTTTCATAGGTTGCATGTTGTTGTGCATATATTTGTAGTTTGTGTTCAAAAATCTTAGTTTATTGTGGATTTATGATGGCATTGTTGCATATGGAGTAGAAACGGCTGTAAACCCGAGTAACTGATAAAAAAATCAGTTTGGTATCGTTACGTGTTCCTAAGTAAAAAGGTTTTGACAGACAGACAAAGAATCTCGGCTCGATTGCCATTTTGAGAATAAGGCTTTCAGCGCCTAAACCTTTTTGATGGTTATTAGAACTTTATGAAATACAAAGGTGGAGTAGTACTGCGTTAGGCGTTCTCTACCATGGGAGGTGAAGAGATAATTTTCAGCATGTATGCATTAATAACAAAGACTATAAAATCACTTGACCGCGCATACAGTGCCCCGACGCTCGAAGACTATTTGTGTTTTCTCACCATGCAATATTAGCGGCCGACACGCACACGAGCGCATTTCCTTGAATTAAGGATTGTATTAATTTGTCATGATACTGTGTTTCCATTTTAAGTTAAACGAAAGATTTTTCGGACAACATTTAACACCTATTTTTTATGATGGAAATCGATTCAGAAGCCGAATCTGAACCAACTGCTTTCAGGAATTGCGTTTATTCTGTTACACACGTGTTACACGTTGTATAAAGCCTAAAAACTGAATGCGTAATAGAGATATTCATTACATATGTTGATATCAAACGAAAGTTCTTTACGAGATCATTCCGAATATATACAATCATATTAGTAGATTATTAACCAAGGGGATAAAGCAGTGTCTTCTGTCGCGGGTGACGATTTAAATCGCAAGCGTAACGAAGGACTCGAGGTTTACTCCCGAGCGTAGCGAGGGTGTTAAAAAAAGACGAGTCCTGAGTGTAGCGAGGGATTTAAGTTCACCCAAGACTAAGACAGCTTTATCACCGAGGAATATACTCTACTTTTCGTACCATTTGCGAAAAAATTAACACAATAATAATAATGACAATTAAAAGTAAAAGTTAACATTCGAAACATTGGTCCAATTATTGATGGAGAGAGTTACATTTTTGTTTGGTACATTTATTGTTGATGAGTTGATTTGAGTATTTTTCTGTTCAAGTGCGTCTGAGGAACTTGCGTTTCATTGTAGATAGTATACGTCGGAGATAGTGGTGGTGGTGCATCGCGAGTTACGGACGAAGATAAGATGCCGGAAGTTGATGGTTGTGGCTTTGATGGTTTAAGTTTTATATTTTTGTTAGACTAATATTTTTTGTCGGAAAAGCAAAGGCATCAAGCTCATACGGTCTCGTTTGTTTCATAATTTTATTTAATAATCATAACTGCATAATAAATGCGTATTCCTTTTTCAAAAATATGTATAATGCTTTATATACAAACTCAATGGTGTAAACACAGATGTAGTTCAGTATAAATTTCGGTAAGTATTCCAAATTTAAATCACATTCACCTCCTAGAGGATGAATGAAATTCAGTACAATTTTCTTTCCCTGTTTTTAACAGATTAAAAATTACTATTGTTATGTTCGCTTTTTGTGGCATAGAATGTCACGTTTTTGAGCAAGTGGTACGAAAAAGTAATTTTTGTTCCGGATGAACCTGCTCTTGACCTTGATGACGCCTGATGGTAAGCGATCGATGAGGTGTACCTACGATGGAACGCAGAGGGTGCCTTATGAAGATGTATTAGACGGAAAAATTTACGATTTGTAGACCTGAATGTTTTTGTTCGCCAGTTTGTATCGCAGTCCTAGACCTTAACTAATTCAAATCTAATTTTTCAAATCTAACTAATTCAAATTCTTGACTTGTAACGGAATTTTAAAAATATGTTTATTTCAACACGTGAAACTCAATCTATTAATATTTTAGGCTATTAAAGGGCACAGAACAGTCAAATCTAAGAATAAATAAAATCCCATATTTTGTATTTGACCAAGTTTAAACATGGAGATTCCTCAGTGTCTAGACAAGCACGTAGAGCCGTTGGTTCCGGCTATCAGAAGCAAGAACATCTAATACTTGTTTTACTAATGGGCAAGGAGTATCGTGTTTCAGAGCTACTGTGTTATGGTGGTCATATAGGAAGATCCATATAAAACACTAGTTCTCAGCTGCATCTGATTAGACTGGATTCCGACCTCGATATCAGACCCTGATTTCACGGAACGACACACTTCAAAACAGGATTTTGATTCGTATCATTGGAGAAGATACGTATGTTGATGATGATGATGATTGTTCAGCTGAATTTTATCGAGAGATTATAATCTCTAAAAATATTTTCATAATCTTATGAAATGTGCAATTATCCGGTGACATTTTATATAGCCTAGCTTTTGCCCGTGCCTTCAACTGCGTTAAGCTTTGTTTTCCTAAGAAAGCGGTGCCGTCATATAGCGGCCGTAATATTACGGACGCAAAAAGATGGCCGTCTTTACGGTGACGACATGTGGAAAGTTCCACGGCCGTTTTATCACACGTTCTGCTTCATCGCTATCTAGTGTATTACATTCTCTTTGGAAACGTTCACGAAACCATCTGACACCGACAAGACGGCCGTCATGCAAATGGCGGCACCGCTTTTTGACGTTACGGTGTCAGTTACCGCTCTCTAGGAAACCGCGCCATTTTGTTTACATAGACAACGTTCTAGTGACGTCATTCACCGCTGTATTACGGCCGCTATTTGACGGCACCGCTATCCTAGGAAATCAAAGCTTTACAAATACATATTTATTATCCCAAGGGAAAATATACTGCAATAAAAAGTAGGTAAGCATATACATTTTTTTTTAAATGATTATGCTTCATTGGTTTTTTTTATTTTATACTCTTGACCTCGATCTCACCTGATGGTAAGAATGATGATGATGGATGAATTATGATTAATAATTTCTTAATTCTGATTATTTATTTCCATTGGAATTGTACAAAAATATGTTTGTCTTTTCTACACCACCAAATTGGGAACTCCTGTAAAGATGTGTGTATGTAATAATAAAAAAATATATAATAAAAATAATTAATATAGGTTATAAATAGTCTACTCCACATGAGTACCCATACATAAAGTTTTTCTAAGCCCGTTTCACGATTGAGGCGTGATTGATCAATAAATTACACTGTCTCCCCTTTGTACTAAAAAAAAATGAATAACTCAAACTCTTTTCAAATAGGTTATTAATTAATACTTACAAACATTAAAATCAAGTTTCTGTACAAACTTTTCCGTCCTATTGGACCTTCTTAGGATTTGAATTTACGAAATAATATTTCAAACATATTTCAAAACTCCTCGTATGGAACGCAAAGAAAACCTATGTACGGAATTGTAGTTCTCTAGGTTCAATGATTTAGCCTCTCTGTTGTTTGTATACATATACATAGGCAATTTACACTAACTTTCCAGTTAGGTACCCAAGGCGTAATTATTATAAATATATCTTTTGTTTCAACTTGAACACCCCCAAAGACAGTAGTTTGTAATAACTACATCTTTATTGTTAACTTAGGTCAATATACATCCTAAGTTTACAGATTAATACAACAAATCTTCCAAACATTCTCAAATATTTTGTCTTATGTGGGGTTAGTTGTAAAAAATAATGAGATTTATTTATTATTTAAGTGTCACCAACAGTTGTTACAGATATAACACACATACATGTATTATTATCTTAAATCTAACTACATAACTAATTATAGGCAAACACCACAAGCAATATGCCCTTGAAAATTTAATTTAAAAAAAAAATTGTATGTATTTAAATCTAAACCAAAATAAAAAAAGGAAAAATTTGGTTTCAATTTTGTATACAGGGAGTATTCTTTGGAAGTAATTATCCCATTCTAAAATTATTGTTTTCACTGGTAGCAAGGTACACCGTTTGCGAGCACTACAGGCTATAAAATAATTTAGAAAACCACACGGCCGACGTCGCGGGCAAAATCCTAGTTCTAAATAAAATATCTTAATTAACTCCTAACTACTGTCTGACAAATTTGGATATTGAATCTGAGTGGACGTCAGCCAGGTCGCTGCGTTCATTTATGAGATTGCATATGCGGGGTACTGGTAAATTAGCACCAAAAACTGTACGGCGAAGAGGCGGAGCTGAGGGTGTTATAGGTTTGCGAGGTGGTCTACGGGGTACTCTAAAGTTGAATTTATATAGCAATTGTGGGCAGTCAATGTTATAATTGAGCAGCTTATAAGTGAATCTCAAATTCAAGAGCTTCCTTTGGGATTCTAGGGTGTTCATTTTGTAGTAGGCCAGTTTATCTGGGTAGGAGAGATGATTAAATTGCCTCCCCTTTGAGTACCCCAGGTATCGGATAAACATTTTTTGGACTCGTTCTATCCGCAGCGAGTGATTTGCGTAGTGCACTGATTTGAAATACTCTCTGGCGTAGTGAGGCCTCTATACCATGCTCCATTAGTCCAGGATATTCCTTACAAGACCATTGAAGAGAACTAATTTAGTATTTGGATGTTGAAATACCTTTCGATTGCGAATGACAAATCCAAGCATACGCTGGAACCGACTGATTATGTTCTTACCATATAGATAACCGGTCGATATCTTCTTGCATTAGGTTTACGTTGTTTAGAGACCCAATGGCTCTTGTTCAGTCGTCTGCAAAAAGAAATATGCTAGTATTAAGAAAACATGATGTCACGTCGTTTATACATATAATATATGTTGAATAATATTGGGTAGAGTATAGTTTAAAGTTATTACCCAGATAGTTTAGAGATACTTTATTATTTATTCAGGTCAATTATTGTGAATTCTAAAAATCCCTTGTTTATCGGATGCGAACATCATTTAAGAGATAGGTTTGATGTATTTAAGACTAGCGATTGAGACTTAGCGTTGAACCATCAATCGGTCAGTCAGAACTTTCGCTAATTTCTAAAAACTTAATGCAATACAGATTTCATCAAGTTACAGCCTTTTTAACCTACATCTTAGATGTTACAAGTAAGAATATTAAATAAATAGAACTGTCTAGTTCTATATCATGGTATTTCCTTAAGTGGGTCCTATCTTGTAATTTAAATAAAACAAAGTGTGTGTAATTTCATCTACGTATTTTAGTCATTTTACGGGCCTATTGATGCCAGTATGCATGGAATATGACATCGTCAAATGTCCGCCATGATTTCGCTAGGTGGTGCTCATCCGAAATGTCAAATTTCCATGCCTCTGACGCATAAATCAGACTGAATTTGACCGATGGCATGGGTTATCTAGGCTTTTTGCGCTTTGACTTATACGCGAAGACCTACTATTTAAAAAAACCCTACAAGAAAATGTCTTACGAGGTCTCACACAATCTCGGTGGCTGGTTCAGTAGCTTCAACAAATTGGCTGCTATCATCTGTCAAAGTTCAGAAGTTCCATATTATAGCATCGTCGTCATGCGCGGTCGAAACATGTGAGGCCGCCTGTACCAACCCTGCCTTTTTGTCTATTATGAAATACCGGATAACCAGATGAAGAACACTTATTAACACAAATTAAAATAAAATGGCAATGAACATGAAATTAAAGAAAATGTCAAACAGTCCTACGTAATTAAATAAATTCATTACCATTTTCGAAGAAATTTGAATGGTAATCGATAAGTAGAGAATGTAATTCACGTTACCTATCTCAGATTGAAACGTTAGATCAAAATTATCATATCAAGTAACGTACCTATAAGCGATAATAAGTTAAAACAAAGGATAATTACATAGTTATACTGTACATTATCGAATTGAAACTGCACCCTTCGCATGAAATGATTACAGTGATCAATAAAATGTTAACACAATCATTAGATTATTCATCATCATAATTTTGACCGGATTTGCAACAGGGAATTGCTTAACATAGTTTTCCAGTCGAGTTTACAAAGTTATTGGTCGTCACCACTTGGTCTAAACTTAGTCAAATCTACACTAACCCCTTTCCTACACCACATTATGCAATACACTAATGAGCAATTAGTCTGTCATTCGACACGTATCTCAAAGACACCTAAATCACAATACGTCCGTGATCAAACCAACGTATATACAAGTAGCAAGATTCATAATAAAAAATGAGTGGAATATTCCATTCGGGGAACCCCAACCCAATTAATTTTCATGTACGCTTCTACGTATGCACCTAAATAATACACTAAGTAATAATAAAATTAATTTAAGCGGTCCAAAATTATCATTTAAGTCTTAGATTAGGCTTCCACCAGATTTCGAATTGCTTTAATCGTGGGATAAAACGTGTATGTAATATCTAAAATTAGTAACAGTTTACCTTAATTATTTATTTACTTATAATTTCGGCAATAATCTGTGCATAATAGATTATATTAAGATTTGGCGATAATTTACAAATTTTTGATGACGTGCAAACTTCGCTACACAAATAGCGTCGATTAGTGATAAGGATTATTTCTTGGAATATGACAATATTCCATAATAATACATTATTTTGCACATTGGCCAATTGTTGGAACTGATGGAGCTGATTTCAAAATCATTTTATTTGACAAGATTTTGAGATCATTTGATATGGAGATGGACTGAGTATATTTTTCAAATATTTGTTTTGTTTATATTTTTGTAATTATAACACGTGCTTATGAAAGCGCGTTTATGATTTTTTTACACTACGCAGTTCTTACTCAAATACGTCTATAGCTTTCATAACTACGGAACTCCCAGAAAGTTTTCATCAAAAATTCTTCATCGAGTTCACATAAACTGTCAATATTGGACTCTATGTACTACATACCGTGTGTTTTTTCTGCGACCACATATATCCTTCATATTACATGTAGGTAATAGGTATCACTTGTAAAAACTGTTTACGGGCAAAACTCATTTATGTTACGAGCTTGTCAAACTTATAATATGGTTTGCGGGACACACTGGACACTGGTTCTGAACGAAAATGCAGTGTCCATGAATTAAAAAAAAAGTCATTTAAAAAGTCTAAAAACCCGACTGCTCAACTGAAATGCAAGAAACAAGCACATTATTTTAAAATGTGACAAGTAGGCGTAACGCAATTGAACATACACACATCAAAAGTGTCTCGGGATCAAGCATTTTTATGCGGATTTCTTGAGATTGAGATGTGGCTTTGTAATAAATTTATGATTTTATAAATTTATATGGATCCTTTTTGGTGCATGTCATAATTTGAAACAGGAACTGTTAATCAAATTCGAGTAAAAGATGAAAATCAGCTGTCAATATTTTCCCTATAAAAACATACAACGCATTGAAGACATTATTAGTGCTACTGTTTCCCTACTACTGATTAAAACCAACGTTATTATGGAGCGGCGACGTCATTTAAGCAGGGAAGAAATGCTCAGAGCCGTGGGAATGATAGAAGCTGGTTCCCGGCAACGTACTGTGGCTTTAGCTCTGAATACAAGTCAGAGTGTTATCAGTCGACTTTGGACACGTTACCGAAGCACTGGTACCGTGGCTGAGCGCCATGGAGGACGGTATCGCTGCACCACACGGAGACAAGACCGATACATTCAAATCTTAACTCGAAGAGCTCCAACAATAACCGCCATGATGTTAGCCGTGAGGCTTCATCACTCTTCAGGGAACTTAATTAGCGACCAAACAGTCAGAAACCGCTTGCATGAAGTGAACCTTCATTCCCGAAGACCGCTACGGGTACCACCTATAGCAATGCACAATCGTAGGATTCGATATCAATGGGCTCTTGAACACAGAAATTGGGCAGAAGAACAATGGCGTTTCGTGTGCTTTTCTGATGAGTCTCGTTTTGGTATGAGACCGGATACAAGACGTATACGACACTGGAGAACCCCTGGACGCCAACAGCGATTAAAATCCTGCCAGGAAGTCCATTCTTATAGTGGTGGAACCATCATGGTATGGGCGGGTATTTGGATCGGCGGAAGAACTGGGTTGATTTGGATCAGAGGCAACCTCAACGCTCATATTTATGCTGAGACGATTGTATCTGACGTCATCGTTCCTCTACAAGTGCAAATCGGTCCCTTATTTCAGTTAATGCATGATAATGCACGACCGCACACCGCAAGAGTTGTAAGACAGACTCTCGCCGCAGCTAACATCAATGTCCTGCTCTGGCCTGCTCAGTTGCCAGACTTGAACCCGATTGAGCATGCATGGGATATGCTACAGAGAAGAGCTCTGCCGAATATGGAGGGTATCCAGTCGCAAGAAGACCTTTTTTTGTTGTTGCAACGAACATGGGCGGCCATTCCACAGCGTGATTTGGATGAACTCATTTTGAGTATGCCAAACCGATGTTCTTGTGTTGTTAGTGTTCGCGGTAGAAACACGGATTATTAATTGTTTAAGTTACCCAATAAAATTTTAAAGAAAACTGTTATTTCAGTCTTTTTTTCGAACTTTAATGTTAGTGGTTCAAATGTCAAAAATCCCTTTATTAGGAAAATGGCAAATTTCTTTATTAATGCAAAGGTGACTTGGTTTATCGTTACTGTGACAAACGAAAACACTTTATTTGATGAATCCTTAAAGAAAATTTTAATTAATATCAATCAGGAGAAAAGTTATTGCAAAAATATATGTTGATCCCTAGACACTTTTGATGTGTGTATTTATTTCAACTTGATTTTTTTTCATCTTTTAGTTTTATAAATTAACAATTTTTTAGCTTTCCCGGTCGTGTCACATTGGCATCCCACCGGATTCAGAAAGTGAAAGAGCCAAGTCCATATTCTTAAATTTTCTCATTGTATTAATTTTGCCCTTGTAATTGTATCCTTGTGTCGAGCCCTTTAATTTGATACCCATATTGTATATATATAATGTATATATATACATGTATACGAAAAAAAAAATCACGATGTATAATAGCTTCGTTCGTTCGTGAATCCGTTCTGCGGTTCTGGAGATATGAGGTAATAAAGAATATTACATACATACATACGTACAAGATACGCGCGAAAAACATAACCCTTCTACAAAAACATAAAACATCTACTTACGTAGTCTTTTTTACCATTGATGCCTTAACATCTTTTTTTTTAATAATGTACACAACTTGTACAGGTTTGTGTATTTTTTACTTCTTAATACGTAAGTAGTAATATACATAAGTATAAGACCATGTGGCTATTCGCTGTCTCAAGTATGTTAGACATAATTGCGGAATCTTGTTATTGGGTTTTTTCTAAATATTGTCATTTTTACCCGACTGCATATGACTGCGTATGTATGTATGTTTGTATAATTGTTTGGCACGCTCTGTGGCCTGAACGGCTCGACGGATTTTAGCTTGAGAGGTATCGTTAGATTCGTATTGACTGTGAGAGTGACACTGGGTATATCAAAATAAAAAAAAACAAAATGGCGGATTTTTGGCGCCATATGCCTTCAAAAACGTTTTTTTTTTCTCAAAAACTATCGAGTGGGGTATCAAAATAAAGGGTTTTAAAAGATGATTACAAAAATATATATACAACTTATATGGTTAAAAGTAATTCAAAGTGGCAAATCGTAAAAAACACGTATAAAGAACCAAATCGTCTGCGAAATCATTCACATCTGTAAACTAAAAAGCAGGAAATAAAAAGAGAATTAAAGAAATTAAAAAACCCGACTGCAACCTTATACTAAAACTAACTGAAAAGCTAATAAAAACAAGCCCATTTTAAGTTAAATAAAAGTTGGAAGCAGGCGGGGCCCATAAAAAAAAGTATAAGGTTGCAGTCGGGTTTTTTAATTTCTTTAATTACCTTTTTTTTACTTAACTGCTGTTCTTAGCTCTAAGCTTCTTTAAAAGTAATCAAATAAATAAAATATATTTTGATCTCGTTGACTTACTTGAGGTTTGATTTTTTACAACAGAAAGAGACCGTAGACTCGAGTATATTATATAAATTTCAGTTTATAACTCTACCCGTTCCTGAGAAAAGGGTCTTGACAGACAGATGAAGAACTAAGTGATCCTATAAGATTTCTGTTCTTCCTTATGAGGTCCGTAACCTTAAAACTTTACTAAAAAGTGTGGGTTGTAAAGGAGTTTGTAATAATTAATGTTGTATAACATGAGTTGCATTTTCTAATTTCGACAATCACTTTAATTTGAAGTATATCTCAGATTTGATTATTCAAAAACAGAAACAAAGACACTATTTTCAATGAGTTTTTCTCTCTATTTGTTATTTCTCTCTCTATTTCTTTTTTATGTTATTAGCTACTTTTACAACAAATTGGCCATAACTTGATAATTTAATAAGTTCTATCTATTATGATTGAAAAAAAATCTACTGAACATTTCGATATTAAAGAGGCTAGTTACGAAAAGCGTTAATTTGATGGGTAGTTCTTCAGAGACAAAATTTTCGATTTCTATGGGTATATTTCTGTAACCAACTAACAAAACGGCATGGAATTCTTTTTCGTATAGTTTAGCTATATCCGTTACTGGGACAAATGATATGTTTTAAATAATTGCTGTCTAAGTACAAAATAAAAATATTTGAAGCTTGTTCTTCTGATTCATATAACGCGTCCGTTTGCCATTTTCCGGAACAAAATGGTCGATGTCGCATTTTCCCTTTGATATTTCAATATAAATTATAATTACATCGAAAGGAAATAAACTGTCCTCTTAAAAAAATGTGTATTAGTTATAACTACGTTAGTATATTTATAAATAAATAAATAAGAATTGTCCGGCGTATAATACTGATTAATGTGGCGTAAGCTGCGCTTGACCGTACTTGGTCGGGTATTAATGATGAGAGTCTGGCTTCCCGCGCGGGGGGAAACCAGTCGTGCAACGGACGAGCTAGAAGGCGGACGTACGGCTGGATAGCTTAGATTCCGGTGTTACGAAGGTAAACATCTGAATCATCCATTCTGATTACAATGCCTACTTTATAAAATTTATTTTATAATTTTAAAACTTCAATCTGTGTTTCGTGTGATGCTTTTGGGTTATAGATTAGTGTAGCAAAATGACAAGAATGAAGTCTGTATGTATTATGAGTTATGCATGATTGTAGGCAAAATCCTGATTCATCTGTGCCTGATTCGTATGGTCAAAACCTCATATGAATCATAAAGCTTCTGAGCAAGCTTCCCGCATTCGGTGTCCCTGCTGGCTTATGCAACTGGATTTCCGACTTTTTGAGTGAGCGGTTGATCCGAGTGGTCATCAATGGCTGCTCATCGGATCTTATGGCAATTAATGCCGGTGTTCCTCAAGGGTTTGTTCTTTCTGCGACTCTTTTTCTGCTGCATATCAATGACCTACTTCAGCTGGGAGCAGTTGGGTACGCGGATGACAGCACAGTCTCAGAGAGATACTTATCCAGTTCTAGAGCTAACGGGGACGAAATTGCCACTCTCAGAAAGGCCATGATAGAGTCCATGAATTTGACCTTAAATCTCGTTTCCCAATGGGGTGACGACAATCTGATCAAACTCAACGCTCTGAAAACACAGGCTTGTCTTTTCAGCACTAAAAGGAGCCCTTTTGAATTGACCCCTACTTTCTGAAGTACATCTGTGCCAGTTACCAGTCACCTGGAGCTTTTGGGTATGGAGTTGACGTCAGACCTCAACTTCGGCTCAACCATCGAGTCCAGAGCTCAGACTGCAGCAAAAAAGCTGGGAATCCTACACAAGGTGGGGTGGTACTTCACGCCTGTACAGCTTCTAAATCTGTATAAAGCACAGGTCCGTTCCTGCGTGGAGTATTGCAGCCACTTGTGGGATGGCTCTGCAAAGTACCAACTTGCTGCATTGGACTCGATCGAGCGCAGAGCTAAAAGGCTTATAGGCGACGAGGTGCTCGTGGACAAGCTTCATAGTCTAGCTCATCGGCGAACCGTTGCTTGCCTGTCGGTTTTCTACAGATTGTACTTCGGGGAGTGTGCGCAGGAGCTCCATGACCTGATTCCTCCATCTCCCTTTTACCACCGGTCTATCAGACGCACGGCTGGGTACCACCCACACTTGGTTGATATACCGTCTTGTCGTACCAAGCGCTTCTCCTCCACATTTATTGTGCGCACAGCCAAGCTGTGGAATTCTGTGCCGGCTTCTGTGTTCCCTGCCACTTATGACCTTTCAGCCTTTAAAGCACGAGTAAATAGGCATCTTCTGGCCTCACTCGTCCCATCTTAGACCTCATCTATCGATTACCATCAGGCGAGATTGAGGCCAAGAGTGGGCCCATCAGTAATAAAAAAAATAAGTTAGTTTTTCTTCTCTGCAGCACGGAACGAGTGCTTTTGTTGCGTTGTCCAATTTTTTACTAGTCTTATTTTATATTTACTTAGCTATAACCCTTTGAATAATTCAAAAATCACAGGAGTGTAAACTTTTTTTAAATATAACTAGTCTTAGATAAGAATTAATAATTATTATTGTAATGTCAATTGTAAATGTCATGATGGCCTAGTGGTTAAGAGGTGCTTGAGGTAGCCATGCATGACGTGATTGTTTCCATTCATATGTACTTTCTAAGTTTATCTTAGACATCACTGACATCGGGCACGCCGCAATTGCGGCGGTAAGACCCCTCTTTGAGGAGTGGCTAGATCGGCGTCACGGCGTCCTGACCTACCGCATGACGCAGGTCCTCACCGGACACGGAAGTTTCGGGAGGTACCTGTGTCTGATGGGAAAGGAGGAAACGCCTGGGTGTCACCACTGCGAGGGTCGCCCTGAGGACACCGTAGAGCACACGGTGCAAGACTGCCCCGCCTGGGCAGAGCACCGACGTGTCCTCACGGCGGCGATAGGCGGAGACCTCTCGCGCCCGGCATTGGTCGAGGCCATGCTGCGGGGCGAGAGGGAGTGGAAAGCGGTCGCCTCCTTCTGCGAAGCAGTCATGCTTCCGAAGGAGGAGGCGGGCCGCGTGAGGGAGAGGATGGCGTCCTCCCTCCAGCCCAGCCGCAGTGGTAGACGCCCACGGCGTCGGACGTCGGCCGACGATCTCCGGCCACCGTAGGCGCGGGCATGCGGACAGCGAGTAAAGGGCAACTCGCTGTCCGACCATGGACCATGCCCGGGTCGACGGCGCGTCGTGTTCCACGCGCGCCTCAAAGAGCGTCAGCAATATGACGAGGCCCCCCCATAGAGGGCCGAAGCCTGCCGGGGTCGTGGGACTCATCCCGTTACCGTGACCCCGGTACGTAAAGGGTTATTGAAGGAACACCG
Organism: Tholera decimalis; assembly: GCA_943138885.2. NCBI lineage: Eukaryota > Metazoa > Arthropoda > Insecta > Lepidoptera > Noctuidae > Tholera > Tholera decimalis. The sequence goes on along the minus strand of OW964562.2, from coordinate 10,972,718 downwards.
TGGATTTTAGTCAGTAAAAGTCTGACAGTCCCTCCCACCCTGCCCGGAGTGGGAGGACTTATTTGATAATTTTACCACGATAAAAAAAAAAAAAAAAAAAAAAAGACATCACTGACATTGGTGAAGGAAAAACATAGTGAGGAAACCTGGACTTAAAAGTAATTAATATAAGTCTGAAATTGCCAATCCGCCTTGAGCAAGCGTGGTGATCAATGTTCGTGCCTTCTCTGTACGAGAAGAGGCCTTTGCCCTGCCGTGGGACAATAATAGGCTGGTATTATTATTATTTATATTTAACAATCATTAAAACCTATTTATTCATAAGTCAAAGTCTCTATTCTATCTAATTTCTGTTATTTTAATATTGCAGTTAACAACAATGCCACTTAGTGAGGATGAAAAGAAGGAGAAAAAGAGACTCGCCGACCGTAGAAGGATGGCAAAAATGTTTTAAAAGAATTATTCTTGAATTCACCAGATTTTCACTGATAATTGTTTTCATTATTGTTGTTGTTAAAATATGATTTTATTTAATTATCTACAGAGTTCATTTACATAAAGTTTTTCATTTTTATTACAGTTTCTGATTCATCTGTAACAAATTCTGATTCATCTGGGCACAAAATATTCGAACGTCGATATCTTAAAAACTACTTTTAAAAAACGAGTCACTCATTCAAATATACGTTATTTGGTATACCTATTTTCATATGAACATGTGTTACAGAGCTGAAAGTGAAATTAAATTTTGGCCATATGAATCAGTCGAATAATCAAATTTCGAAGAACTACCCTGATATTTTAAGGGACCTAATTTAACGTACATGATGCCCAACAACAACAAGTTCAACCTATTACTATTGAAAAAAAAATGAACTGAACATTTCGATATTAAAGAGGCTAGTAATTTGATGTTGTAAAAATTTTAGTACTTCAGGGGTACTGGCTGTTGTGTTGTTGCCGTACTCTTGACGATTAATTTGAATATCTTTTAAGCTTGTTATACCTACATGTGAAATTTAGCTCTTGTTTGATTTTAGATGGCAAATGCACGAGGAGTATGTAAGGAAATACACACATGAATCTTTGAAGGATGATGAAGTCCAAATGAACACAGAATACTTAATAGTACACCGCCGCGCCGCCCGCTCATATCTACGAACATATTATTCTTCCGTATTGAAGCTGATGTTCATTATGCCCAACTAATGAACACTAATCCTATCCTACTAAACTAATCTTACCTACTATATACTATACTATAATATAATAATATAATCTACAAGCTTCTGCCCGCGACTTCGTTCGCGTGGGAAGGTTTTCCCGCGCAAATCCCGATCCCGTGGGAATTTCGGGATAAAATAGTAGCCTATGTGTTATTCCAGAATGTCAATTATCTACTGACCAAATTTCATTCAGATCCGTTCAGTAGTTTTTGCGTGAAAGAGTAACAAACATCCATCCATCCTCACAAACTTTCGCATTTATAATATTAGTAGGATTATATCTATCTAATTCTATTCTATTATATAAAGCTAGATTACCACTGACTGACTGACTCACTCACTCACTCACTCACTCACTCATTGACATAATTGTTCTCCCAGATGGTGGATGGGGAGGTGGGTATATTTTGACAGATTCGTAAACATGTAACTCTCAAACTTACGGGAAAAGTGCCAAACCTTCCCTTTTCACCCACCTTCTCCCCCCTCCCTATCGTATCTCGGAAACTACGAGACCCGTATTTTTTTGACGGATTCGTATAGAGGAGGCTCGGTAAAGTAAAAACCATTTTTCAAAGTCGCCCCCCTTGCCCCCTTCTCACCCCCTTTAGGCGGATCTCGGAAATTAAGAGACTTGGATATTTTTTTTTTTCAGATTCATTTAGAGGGGCAATGCTTTAGTCGAAATAATTGTGCAACCACCCCCCATCACCCCTCCCATTTTTTTTTTTAAGTGAACACGTGATGTGCTTGCACCTCGCGCAACACGCAAATACTAGTTATACTATATAAAGCTAAATTATCACTGACTCACTCACTCACTCATTGACATAATTGTTCTCCCAGATGGTGGATGGGAAGGGGGTATATTTTGACAGATTCGTAAACAACTAACTCTCAAACCTACGGGAAAAGTGCCAAACCTCTTCTTTTCACCCCCCTTCTCCCCCCTCCCTATCGTTTCTCGGAAACTACGAGACCCGTATTTTTTTTACGGATTCGTATAGAGGAGGCTCGGTAAAGTAAAAACCATTTTTCAAAGCCGCCCCCTTGCCCCCCTTCTCACCCCCTTTAGGCGGATCTCGAAAATTAAGAGACTTGGAACATTTTTTTTTTCAGATTCATTTGGAGGGGCAATGCACAGTGGTTCCACCGTAGGCCATAAGTATTAAATTTGATCCTCAAGCTAAGTACTTTTAACACTTACTAATTAGGTAGTTAACTTGTTGCCATACCACACAAAAGTATAAATAGTTTGACAATAATTAAATATTTTCCTCCTGGCTCCGACGGCATCACCAATAGGATTTTCAAACTTTTCCCCGCCCAGCTTATAGTGCTAATGACTGCCATCTTCAATGGCGCATTGAGCAATAATATGTTCCCCGCAACCTGGAAACAGGCCACCGTCATAGGTATTCCCAAACCAGGCAAGCCCAAGTCTGACCCGTCTAGCTACCGTCCCATTAGCTTACTCAACGTCCTCGGTAAAATCTATGAAAGGCTTATATATAAGCGGCTCAAAGATTTTGCTGAAGCAAAGAGTCTAATACCCAATGAGCAGTTCGGATTTAGAACCGAACACTCATGTATCCAACAAGTCCACCGCATCGTAGAACACGTCAGCGCCGGCTTCCAACGGGGCGCAATAACGGGAGCCTTATTCTTCGACATAGCGAAAGCGTTCGACAAAGTCTGGCACAATGGCTTAATCTATAAGCTATACCAACTAGGCGTGCCTGACCGTCTCGTGCTCATCCTACGGGACTTTTTATCGAATCGCACCTTTCGTTATCGAATTGAGGGGGAGCTTTCCTCCCCCCATCCCATTCGCGCAAGAGTTTCTCAAGGCTCCGTACTATCCCCCCTCGTTTTCACGCTATTCACTAGTGATATCCCCAAGCATAAAAATACCCAGCTAGCCCTATTCGCCGACGATACGGCTATCTATTATACCGGTCTTAAACCCGATGCCATCGCTCGCACTCTCCAAACTTCCGCAAACACTCTGGCCAAGTGGAGAATCGAAGCCAATCCAGACAAAAGCCAGGCAGTCCTCATTTCTAAACCGCGGATAAACCCACCCTCCCCTCGTCCGATTACCATGTACGGCAAGCCGATCCCTTGGGAAAAGCAAGCCAAATACTTAGGCGTAGTCCTCGATAGACACCTCTCCTTCGCTGAGTACATAAAGCAGGCACGTTCGCGCGCCGCTTTCGCTCTAGGTAGGCTCCACTTCATTCTTAGTTCCAGCAGCAAGTTATCACTCAGGTGCAAGCTGCGTATTTTCACCGCGGTCATCCGTCCCATCATGACCTACGCCTGCGTTGTTTTCGCACACGCAAAGCCGCACCTCCTCCACAAGATGCAGACCCTCCAAAACCGATTCCTCCGTAGAGTCACGGGAGCCCCTTTTTATGTTCGAAATGAGCTTCTTCACGTAGACCTCAAGATGCCCACCATCCAGCAGTTCATGAAATGCGTCTCCAAGCGTTTCTTTGAAACTTCAATCCAACATAGGAATCCCCTTATCGTATCGGCCGCCCAATACGAACCCTCGCGTATCTCTAAGATTCGCCGACCAAGGCATACCCTAGTCACTCCCGATGACGCAATCACCCTGCTCCAAGAGAGCCGTAGGGAAACAAATACAGTGGCACATAAACACAAAAACCGACCGTCCTTCCGTCCTCGCCGCCGAGGCCCGTCGCGACGTCCCCGTAATAGACCACCCCAACCCTTGCCAGAGCCAGCCCGCGACGCTGAGCCAGTAGCTTTAAATTCCCTTATTAATAATAATAATGATATGATCCAGCCTGTCCCTAGCTGCCCTCCCCCTGCGACGCCCTAAGCCGAGGTCCGTACCCCACAGGGGGTGCCCTTAGCGTGTAGTCGCCTAGTTTGTAAGTTTTTTAATAAGCCCTGGCTGGAGGCTTTAATTAATGTATTAATTAAGGCAACCACAGGCAAGCCCGGTTAAGCAGCCGACAACCTCAGAGGTTGACCTGCGAGATGCCACACACAAAAAAAAAAAAAATATTTTCATTACTTTTGAGACCTCGAAAGTGAACACATTGTACGCCGCGTTATCAGTAGTGTAATTAGTGAGTCATTAGTAAACTCAAAATTCTTGGAATTGTTTGTTTGCTACCTGTTCCATTGAGATGAACGTCGAAGACAAAGGTATGTTGTCTTTTTTAATTCTGATTTTAGAATGATTAAAGTTTAGTTTTTTGGATTTACTTGAGTGCTACGAATTAAGTAAACATAAGCATTATCCTCTGCATTCACTGAGACTTTAAACTATGGCCCCTCAATCTCCCTCGTATAATTTATATATCAAAGTAAAGCTAAATTATTCTAGTATACTAAATTATAACCTTCTATTGCTCATTTTTGCTCCTTTTTTATTTATGAGGGGGCTACGTGTTCGTAGGCAACTGCTACGAAATGGTTAATTTTGCTACAAATTATTTTGTTTCTTTTTTAGGTACTTTTTACCAATGCACCTATTCAAGAATGGATATTTTTCATCTCTGACACGAGGCCAGCGGATCAGACACAGAAAGGGCTGGTTTTGTCCGGAGCAAAGTGCTCGAGATGGTACCAGACTCTGATAAAGTTAATACTGAAGACCTGTATAAACGCATTTGCTATATTAGCAAGAAGCTTTCGGAATTTTGGAAAAAAGCAAACAGAGGTGTCGATAAGCTAACGAAGCTGTATTCGGAATGGTTAAATAGTCAAGAGACCGTCAATATGAAATAGACAGAAGCATCATCGTCTGCATGTGAGGCGCCGAAATCAAGTAGCTGTGTTTCTTTGAAAACGGGTCGGCCAAGAACAGATTTCGCGAATTGCAGCAAACGTACTAAACGTAGAAAATTTGCAGAACTTTCAAAGGTTGATGAGACTGCTGTTACGACGTTAATGAACACGTCCAGCCAATCTGATACTGATAACAGAGAAGTTAGCCCAAATGAAGTTCTGTCCCTTATCACGGAGGCAAAACTCACCAAGCATCAATACTTGTTGATAAGGGAGTTTATAAACTCACATAAGTAGCCGATTTTGCCATCTTATCAAAAAGTATTAGACGCCAAAAAACATTGTTACCCAGACACCGTGAAAATATCTGAAAAGGTGGCGGAAGTCGAACTATAAAGTTTTCTGGATCACACAGCCACACGCATACTGGAGTCGCAAAAGGAAATTTTAGCAAGTATGGATTATGCGTCTATAGGTAGTTTAATTTTGATTGGAAAATGGGGTTTTGATGGAAGCACAGGGCACAGTGAGTATAAGCAGAACTTCTCCAATGATGATCCAGACCTGACAGATGGAAGTCTGTTCGTGACGTCGTACGTGCCTTTGCGTCTTGTGTCTTTAGTGGAGACTACAGGGGAGGAGACTATTGTGTGGAAAAATCCTCGACCTTCCTCTACCAGGTACTGTCGACCTGTTCGATTCCAGTTCGCTAAAGAAACAAAATACCTGTCAAAACTGGAGGAAACGTACATCAAAGAAATTTTTTATTTACTTTGATTACTTGATAGTCGATTTTTTAGTCGATTTGGTTAGATATAATAATCAACAGTTCAAATTTATACGACATCGGCACTTTTGGCCGCTTTACTTAGAGCGCGGGACCACTGTGCAATGCTTTAGTCCAAATAATTGTGCAACCCCCCCCCATCTCCCCCCCCCCCCATTTTGATTTTTACTACTGAAAAATCTGTTGATTCTTAAAATTTTTTATGCCATGCCCTCCCCTCCCCAACCTCCCCTAAAATTGAAAAGGCTGTAACTTCATAATGGTTAGAGATAGCCATTAGGTGTTTGAACAAATATTATAGTAGGCGTCGAAACCTGTCCGGTGGTGCGTAGGGCAGCGGCGACGACAAGCAAACTTAAGAAATTATTTTTAAAAGTGAACAATCCACCACCCCAAGCACGCGAGGTGCTTGCACCTCGCGCAACACGCAAATACTAGTCTATCTAATCTTCTATCTTCTAATATTATAAATGCGAAAGTTTGTGAGGATGGATAGATGTTTGTTGCTCTTTCACGCAAAACTACTGAACGGATCTCAATGAAATTTGGGTAGTAGATATTTAACATCCTGGAATAACACATACACTATTTTTTATCCTGGAATTCCCACAGGATCGGGATCTACGCGAGAAGAATCTCCCACACAAACGAAGTCGCGGGCAAAAGCTAGTATATTTATAGTTACGTGAGTTTTTGAAAGCTGAAAATGTACTAGAAAAAATATTAATAACAATAAAAAAAATTCAGTTTCAGTTCCATGTATGAGGAGCCTGCCTTAATTTAAATATTTTTTTTATTTTTTTCTGAAAATTGGAAAGCGGTTCACAGAATACGAGTACATCTACCTACCAAGTTTCATGTGTATAGTCCTGATAGTTCCGGAATAAAATGGCTGTGATATACGGACGGACAGACAGACAGACAGACATGACGAAATTATAAGGGTTCCGTTTTTTCCATTCGGCTACGGAACCCTAAAAACGCACCAACATAGAGCTACATGGAACATGCTATTTTAGACTGTTATCTGCACAATCTTCACAACCTATTGTGAATGGGTGACAGTTGAAGTACTTTCTGCAACCTACACAAACGTCCTTACTTTGGTATTGTTCGTTAAATCGTTGAGCTCCTCAAAGTACGATATATATGACATAATTATGCTTGCACTGTCATAGGTCCACTCAAATCTGTGCATCTTTCCTCAAAAGATCTCCAACGACGTTCTCATATGATATGACCAGCACAGACCACTGAGTTTGTTTCGATATTGTTTCTTAGGGTATTCAGTTACGAAAAATAATTACCTGTAAAAATGTTATTTATACACCAATTAGCAAATTACATATCATTTAATCATTAATCACTATCAGTTCCGTCAGCTAATAAGTATTTATTTTACACTAAATGCATTTCTTTCTAGAGTGTTCCACTGCTTGTACGGCATTAATAATTACCTATCTGGGACGTGGGGACGTGCGTCATATCAGGCCACGTAGTAGCTACCATGTGAGCAAAAGTTATAAGAAAGTTAAAATAATTATGGTTTAAATAGATTTGAGGCTAAATAATAACAGCTGCACGAGTCGATCTTTAAAGGGTAACGCTTACTGAGGACGATTTGAGGATCGGTAACAATTTTAACACATCGATATCCCTCTGCGCCTCAGTAAACGCGTTATGCCGCTGGTCCCAGCTGTCATTGTTACATCTCATGATCGGTGATCTTATACAACTTGTAATTTAAAGGGTATATACATACCAAGTGCATGGCTTCTTTGGATGATAACAAACGATATGGCAAGGGTTCAGTGGCGAAGGCTCCATACAACTCGATTCCTACCCGCTTCCCTTTTGAAATATGGCAAATATTAGTCTATTATTTTATACAACGTATAATTTATAGGGTATATACATACCGAGTGCACGGCTTCTATGGATGATAACAAACGATATGGCAAGGGTTTTGTAATCCTATGTCTACATGTGTGGAGCATATTAGAAATTTCAATACATTGATACCAGAGGCCGAATTTTTGAAATTAAGAAGAACGAAGAGAATTATCATTTTATTGGCAAGTGACGTGGAAAGTAATGACCCTCATAGTGCTGTGACACGATTGTTATTACTGGTATTCAAGAAACATATGAAACCAATAATTTGGGGTCAATTCTGTGAGTCACTTATTTTGAGCTGAAACTTTGCATAGAGACTCCATACCAGATGTTATCTTCAGTCCTTTTGGATAGATATGGGGTTTCCGTTATACGTTGTATATGAATATATAAATAGTAATCTATTATTTTCAATTAAACAATTAATAATTATTTACGAAGTTACAAGATTTCGAAGTCAGCCACCGGGCCACATTTACTGGAATTCACGCATCACACTTGAGCAAGGTAAGCATTTTTTGGTCCGGATGCCCTTTTATGAAAATTCACCCTTCGCCACTGCAAGGGTTTTGTAATCCTAAGTCTACGTGTGTAGAACTTATTACAAATTCCAATACACTGATACCAGAGACCGAATTTTTCAAATTAAGAAGAATGAAAAGAATTATCGTGTTATTGGCAAGTGACGTGGAAAGTTATTTACCCTCGTAGTGCTGTGATACGTTTGTTATGATTGGTATTCAAGAAATATATGAAACCAATAATTTGGTATCAATTCTTTGAGTCAGTTATTTTGTGCTGAAACTGTGCATAGAGACTCCATAACAGATGTTGTATTCAGCCCTTTTGGAAAGGCGTTTCCGTTACACGTTGTATTTTAGTTTATTTTTTTTTTTGTGTTTTTACGAGTAAGTATAATTATGTAGTGCACTAATTTAGCCCACCCCACTTTAATTAAAGTTTTGAAAGTCCTTCGATAGGTTGTCTGGAAGATATCGCAATCATCGAATGACTTCTCCCACCCTGTTCCTTCAGCTGGCCTCAAGTTCTGGGGCCGCGGTATATCGTTAGAACATTCCCGCAACACTGGCACTAACAATTGAGCCTAGTTGCCGAAATAAATAATATTTTAGTTAATCAATTAATTCGTTCGAGGAACATCTTATGATTGGTTTGAAGGTTTCACGTTATTCGATGGTATGAGCAATACAATCGAATAACGTGAAACATACTTAAAATATACTTTAAAAAAAAAAAACAAAAAACCTTACAAATTTCTTAAAACTAGCTTATTTACAATTTTTACAACTACGCCAAATAACTTTGTTTTTCATAGTAAGTATTTGTATGAATTACAAAGATATATTTGCGGTTTTCGAAAATATTCTGTATCTCAAAAACTGCTGACTCGATCTCGTTCAAACCAATTTTGATTGAAAGTTTACATTAAGATCTACAACATATAGTTTCTTTAGATTTTTCACTTCATTCTTATAGAAGTTAGAGGGCACACATTTTACCACTTTGGAAGCGTATATCTTTTAAACGATTAACTTTATGAAAAAGTCATTTTAGAAACCATAATGTCATTTTTAAAGACCTGTCTATAGGATAACACACACGTATAGGTTTCATGAAAAAAAAATATTTTCAGTTTCAGTTCCATGTATGGGGAGCCCCCTTTATTTTAAATATTTTTTTAATTTTCTCTTAAAATCGGAAAGCGGTTCACAGAATCCATCTACCTACTAAGTTTTACATGTATAGTCCTAATAGTTTCGGAATAAAATGGCTGTGACATACGGACGGACGGACAGACAGACAGACATACAGACAGACAGACGGACAGACATGTCGAAACTATAAGGGTTCCGTTTTTTGCCATTCGGCTACGGAACCCTAAAAATGGGACGGGACACATTTTCATTTAAAAAATTCACAAGCAGCCCGCCTGCTTGTGAATTTTTTAAATGAAAATGTATCTTTTTACATTTCAGTTGAGCAGTCGGGTTTTTTAGATTCTTTAAAATATTTTTTTACTTGATTAGTTTCTTATTAAGTCATTTTTACCATAACCCAAGAAAGATATTGAATGGAAGAGACGTGAACAATCTTTGCGCATACCAATTACTCGGTAGCCACAAAATTCATCGTCGTCTTTCAATTTTGTCGATATTTTTAAGAGTTTATTTAAACTCCACGACCGTTAGTTTATGTATAATTTATATCGATAAAAAGCGGAAATGGAAAACAATTGGTGGCTGCATCCCTGCTTTACCAAGTAGGCTACTTCTAATTAGCAAATTAGAAAGACCGAAAACAACATAAGCCCGAAGGCAAAAAGAACCAGAAACAGGAGTTTTAGTCAGGCAAGCTGCATTTGAAAATTGTCTCAACTGCAGACTTAGCCTGTTTCCACCTTCACCACGGGGAGGTACTTCCAGCTTATGGGTCATACACAAAAAGTGAACATTTAAAAAATATTTTTAATAAATCTCTTCGATTTATTTGAAACGTTATATTTATTTAAAGTTAGATATTAATATTCTTACAAAAATATCAGAAGAGATCAGTCTTGGCATAAATCACGTTTTTAGTTTTTTAACGTCTACAGAAGATATGGTGTTGTCTACAGAAGAGAACAAAAATTGGCCTAAATAATCATATCAATGTGAACAAGAATTATCCTCGTCAGAACCGTCCCACATGAAAATCTTTAGCCGTTTTTTCTGTGGTGAATCTTCAGAGGCTTCAGAGTCATCTGAATAGACTGTTTTCTTCTGAGTTCTATGTCCCTGGTTCAATATTTCGATAGAAAGATCAGGTGTCGTTCTATCTGAGAGTCCTGGTGAATTTGGCTAAGTCAGAGCCTCAGGAGTAGCTGGAGCCACATGAGAATCGCGGATAAGCATATGCATATTCTCCTATCAAGATCACCAGACTCCTCATCTCGTACATACTCAGATGAGGAGTCTGGTGATCTTGATCTACCTCGGGCAATCAGAAGACAAATAGTACAAGGATGAATTAGAAGTAACGTTGGTTCTAGATGTAATAGGAAATAGGCATACCAGTCTTATGCAAATTTAAAAGTGTGTTATTTAAAAAGCAAATTTGTTTCTTGATCTTTCTTGTTGTGACTGTGTTTTTTTTCCAGATGCCAATCTACCATGTTCATCTTGAAGTAAAAAGTTATGGATTGATTTTCTTATCTTTTGAGTCTTAATAGTTTTGATCGTTCTTTTAGCACGTTCTTCTTTCTTTTCTAGTTTACTACATGTTCTTATACATCGCATTCTACATTTGGCCAAATTGTTTTTTTTTATTATTTTTATCCTTTATTTTTCGAGGGCTGCGTCGTCCATTTTTACCCGAGCACGAAGTTTACTTAGTTTTTTCTGTTTGCGCATGCGTGGCATAGTATCTGAAATAAAATACCCCAACTATCATGTGCTGTAAGCGACACAATGAAAAATAAATGGCAAGCAGCTTTTCAAGCTCTGCATTCCAAAAAATTAATAAACAATTGAAAGTGAGCAAAATAAATTATGAAATAATTACATAAGTTAAAAATATAGTCTAATTAAGAACCTGAACAGTTTAAAAATTGAGTAAAACAACTGTTTTTTTTCCAAATGTAGTGAACATCCATTGCTTATTCCAAGTCTACAGTAAATATGTCTACAGGAAAGACACATTTTCATATATCAAAGATGGCATCTTACAATTACGAGGTAAGAACTTAAGCAATGTGATATTAGCGTACCCCGCCCATACGCACAAGCGATCATGAAGTTTTTTTTTATTTGCAAAGGGTACTTACTCAGGTATCCTTTACACAGGAAAGAAGCACTGATCTCGACCGAAAACTTTTGTAATGAAATAAAATCGGGGATATTCACCTCACACGCTCTTTACGTAAAACTACAACCGAGCAAATGACAGAGAATACAGTGCCAGCAACATAAAAAACAAAATAATAACGATGCGTTCATCTTTGGCAAATTTTGGCTTATTTTACGCGTCTACAGGAGTAGACCTAAAATCTCTGAACAGCATGTGTATATGATTTATTTCCAAATTTGGAATGATATATTTTTAATAGGTTAACTTACGCATATCTGATGATATAACTGGTGTAATGAAACGAAACAAAACTATCGAAACTATGTGTATATATTTTTAATTTTCACTCAAACTCAACTACTTGGCATCCGAACAGTCTACAGAAGGAGTTTTTTTCAAGTTCAAAACGGAAAAAAATACAGTCAATTTCAGTACTGTGTGATTTTTTTATAAAACATAATAAGTTTTCAATATGAACTAACTATAAAATCTTTTAAATATTGTTACAACATTTCAATACTGGTTTTACGCTGCATGAACATTTTTTTTCGTTTTTTGTGTATGACCCTTATGTTATTTCATTTAAGTACGTAATGTGACTCTTATGAATCTTAATGTTTTCTAAGACATTAAATACTTCAGACTCCAGTTTCATATACATCAATAGAAGGGGTTCATCACACTGAATAACTTTTGTCAAGGCGCATTTCCATATCTCCCATAGTTAGGGTTACCAGATGACAGGAATTTTCCTGACATGTCCGGAATTTCAGCTCTCTGTCAGGGAAACAGGTAAAGTTGGAAATTTTCAGGAATTAAAAAAAAAGAGAAAAGTAAGCCTTTTCGTTATAAAATAAATGCTTGCCACACAAATACGCACAACACTAGTAAACGCGCCGCGCCCCGTATCCCGCCACAAGGCATCTAACACTGACTACCACGCGCCGCGCGCGACTTTGTAAAATAATATAAGTTTCTGCCAAAATGTCAGGAAAATTATTGCCGAAACACGGGTTTTTTCAGGAAAACTTATTTTTCGGATCTGGTAACCCTACCCATAGTTCAGCTAAGCTTTTTAATTTCAAAAGAAAGGGCTAACCATGCTTAATGGGGAATGCCCACCGTCCATAGACACTTCGGCGTCGAGTGCACACATTTTAAAGTATACGGATATCATAATATGCAATTTAAATAATGAGCTGGTCAAGGAATTGGTTTAAAAAAATGTCCGGGTTCTTAAGATAAAATAGTTTTTATTCTTCACAAACACATTTGTTTTATAATCATTTTAATATTATATTATTTATGATATTGAGAAGCGGGCCAAAACACTAATTGGCAACGATACACTGGTCGAATCAAAGCTCCAGAGCCTTGAACATCGGCGACGAGTTGCTAGTCTATCGGTTACATTTCGGGCAGTGTGCGATGGAATTACACAATCTAATTCCGTCAAGCCCGTTCCATCATCGGACTACAAGACAAACGGCGATGCGCCATCGTTACATGGTGGACATCCTTCCTATACGCACAAAACGTTTTGGGAATACCTTCATTGTGCCTACGGCTAAGGAGTGGAATTTCCTGCCGGAGTCTGTGTTTCCCGATAGCTATAACCTAGGAGTCTTTAAGTCAAGAGTGAATAGGTTAGTTTTAGGTAAGCGTGCTCCATTTTCGACCACATCGTCACTTACCATTAGGTGAAATGGTGGTCAAATGCGAGCCTATTATCAATAATAAAAAAAAAGATCTTATACATCGTTTGTATCATATACAATTAGTACATCGTCTAAGAATTGAGCACCTAGTAGCGTTTTTGCTTGGATTCTGTGCATTAATTATTATACCAACTATTAATTCGCTTCTTCATTAATATCACTTGTAAAAACATAACACCGTATTTATTTTAATATATCGAATAATAAGTATCACGGATATAAAATAATAAAAAATCGTTTATTTCGTGAAAAAAAATATTATTGGCAACACCGTTGATTTTATTCACGAAAGGGTATTATTTTCATTTATTTATCTTTTCGGTACTTTTAATTTGTGCAAAACTGTTGAAATCTTGTTTGGATAAAAAATATCCTGTTCAATAAACAAAAAATACGGTGTTTTTTATGCATAAACTTAAATTGTTGTGCCTTTAGGGCCAAATATGGGCATCCGCTTTTTATGAACACAGCATGTCGATAACTTTAATAGTTTGGCTGAACTGGAGCGGTTTCTCCTCAGGGTTATCAGGTACCTACCTACCTGCTGTGTTCATAAAAAGCGGATGCCCATATTTGGCCCTAAAGGCACAACAATTTAAGTTTATGCATAAAAAACACCGTATTTTTTTAAGAAACCTTTCCAACAAAAAAATAATTTTTCAAATCGGTTGGCGAGCGACGGAGCTATGCCCGAACAAACATAAAAAAAAAAAAAAAAAAAAAACAACAAACATCCGAATTGAGAACCTCCTCCTTTTTCAGAAGTCGGTTAAATAGCTTACAAATACAATGTGTATTATAAATTTATAAGCCTTTCAGCTGTTTCTACAGCTACACCACTGTTGCTACGGTGAAATTTGTAGGTATTCGTAAATATGACTATATTATAAGTTTTCCTTAGAGAAAAAAAAGAAAAATTGAATAAAAAAATTACATATCTTAAATTTATTCCAATCAATCCAAATCAATTCTACATATTTAACCAAACGCCAGCTACTTGAGATCAAGTACGGTTTAAAATAATGTTATATTATGACTATATGAAGTATGTAAAAGTTGCATATTTAGGCATTTTCAATAAAAATACACCAAACATCTACGTAGCTGTTTTTTCATAGGTATATTTTGACACCATCCTTATATTTAAATTAAACTCCAACACAAACAAAATAATCTTTTAAGCTAATTTATGAGTTCACAATGAAAACACTTATGGATAATAAGATTCTTATACAGATACACTAATAATTGCCTCAATACCTACTTTATTTACATTCCACAAAGAGTAGGTACTTAGGTGACCTTGTTCTTAGCTTAACCTACTTATAAAATCAAAAGCTTCTACAATTCATGGCTACCAATATCATGAATGTAAAAGCCTGTCTGCTACACTTTCACGACTAAACTGCTGAAAAACGTTGGGATGGAATCTCCATGCGAACGTTTTTCAGCAGTTTAGATTAATAGAGCCTAAGATTGATTCTGGGCTTGCAACTATCTAGTTGCAAGCCCGGAATCAATCTTACATTAGGGTATTTTAAAAAAGCAGCCCTAAGGGGCTGAAATAGGTGATGAAAGATTGTATGAATATAATCCACGCGAAGGTAGTTGCGGGCATGAGCTAGTTAAGAATAGGGTAGTTTCCAGTGTTACAAAATTATTATTCTATTTGGTCCTTTCGTTAGATTTTCAAAAAATATTGTCCACGTATATTTTCTCTTTTCAAATCAATAAAAAATTACAAAGATTTAAGTTCAGGAGTGGGAGCTGTTGACATCACAAAAAATAAAATATACCAAAACGTGACGTCACGCGCAAATTCAACTCACTGTATCGTCTTTATTTTTCAATTAAGTGCAAAAATAAAAAATACATTATCTAATATTTTTTGTTAACCTAAGCGACTAACTACGCCTAACTACCCATTGGCATCTCGAATATAACACTCATCTAAACTTACACAACTTAAAGCTTTATCAATAAAGGCCACGACATTTCTCGAAATATTGTAAACAGGAAAGGAAATAATAATTACGCATTCTTAATTGGGGGAAAACTAAGCAAAACACTATAAAGCCGGTGAAATAATTGCAACCATGCCATCACTCGATGGCCCTTAAATTTCCATTGGATGATCTGATAGGTACCTACCTACGGCTACTTATTCATCAAATTCGACTAGTTATTTCTTTTGAAAACTTACAAATAAACTCTCATATTGTGAAACAGGTGTGTTTAAATTATTGGTGTGCAATAAAGACTATTCTATTTATCTAATGACCAATTCGACAAAACTGAAAATGTAACAAAAATGGAACGCGTAACAAAAAATAACAAAAATGAAATATTAGGGCTCGTTTACAATTCACATTTATAGTCTGACTGTTATTTATGTTATTGGTTTTGTATAAGGTGTTCCGCAATAAAACAATTTATATTTCTTTTATCATCTGTTTTATTAATTAATTAATTATAGGAGATATATATGGAATATTTTCACAACAATTTTTGACACTAAAAGGAAATCAACGTAATAGTTATCAGTCATTATTCTCAGATTATAAAGTTATTAATCTATACTTATAATAAATCTGTAGAGAGGTCAATTCTGTACATGATATATATTTCCAAAATAACTATCAGGGGGTGATTAAGGATCGATACTCATGCCAAAAATGCAATCAGTTAAATTTTTGTCTGTCTGTCTGTCTGTCTGTCTGTCTGTCTGTCTGTCTGTCTGTCTGTCTGTCTTTCTGTCTGTCTGTATAACCGTTATAGAAACAAAAACTACTCGACGGATTTTAACGAAACTTGGTACAATTATTTTTCATACTCCTGAGCGGGTTATAGTATACTTTTCATCACGCTACAATCAATAGGAGCAGAGCAGTGAAGGGAAATGTTGGGAAAACGGGAGAAGTTACTCCATTTTTAAGCTTCCGTCGCGTGTGCAACCTTAATGGTTAAAGCTACACAAATCATTTCATGACGGAAATGTTCTCCTTAAAATTATATAAAAAATATCCCACGACAGCATATGTCTAACTTTTATGGTTGACTCACAATAACACGTGTAACTCCCGATAGCTTAGCAGTTCGAAGCTTTCTGATTATAATATTTGTCTACTCTTACGTTTATAACACTCTCAGTCACCCCTAATTGAAAAAGTTAACATTATTAACTATTCCATAAAAAAATTGGCCAAGTGCGAGTCAGACTCGCCCATGAAGGGTTCCGTAGTAACTATTTATTTATTTATTTATTTATTTATTTATTTATTTAAGGTCAGCCAACAATTGTTTACACATATCATTACAATACGATTGAAAAATTTACATATACAAGTGTAACAATTACTTATAGGCTAACACCACATGCACAGAAAACGGATTAAACGTGTACAAAATTAATTATTTTTACTAATTGATACAATAGTTTAGGTTAGTTTTGTTCTTAAGATTAGGTTATTTACACACAATACAATGATCACAAATTCAATGCATTAATAATATGGATGTCAAATTTAAATATTAAGAAAGAACATTAATTATAATTAAAATAGTAATTAAGATAATAAAATAATAATTTAAAAAATTAAAACAGGCACATAAATTAGATTAAATCTAATGATATCAAATGTCACATTATTAGGCATAGTAAATTAAGGGATTAACGGAATTAAAAAATATAAAAATATACTGTATTACAAGATTATTCAAGTATTTGTGACTGTATTATTCACAACTACTTTAATAAATTTATTAATACTGTCCTGGTTTATATCCACTAAATCACTGCAGCTATTGAGAATTCTACATAATCGAGGTATAGGTGAGTTTGCGCCTAGTACAGACCTATATTGTGGTGGGCATAATGGTGTAATTACATTTCTCGGATATCTAGATGGAGCACGGAACCTGATAAGGCCCAACAATTTAGAGCAATCTATTCGATTTCTTAGTAGTTTGTATAAAAATATGGCATCGGTAACGTCTCTGCGTGTGGCTAGAGTGTGCATTCTAAAGTGATGCAGGCGGGCTTTGTAGGAGGGTAGCTGTTTAGATTTCCCTTCACAAAAAGCTAAGTGCCACACAAAACGCTTCTGCACTCGTTCTAACCGCAACATATGAGTAGCATAGTGAGGTCTCCATACAACACTGCAATATTCTAATATGCTACGAACAAGACTGTTGTACAGCATTATTTTGGTACTAGTCTTACGAAAACTTCTTGTGTTACGAAGCAGGAAGCCTAACATGTTTGACGACTTTTTAATTACGTGTTCGAAGTGAGGTATAAAGCTAACTTTTCTGTCAAAAAGTACTCCTAGGTCCTTGATGGTTTCGCGTTCTTGTACTTTAACTAGGTTAATGGAGTATTCTGTACTTATAAAGTTGTTTTTCCTCGTAAATTTAACATGAAAACATTTGTCGGAATTCAGTTGCATTCCATTATTTTTACACCATTCAATAATTCTGTTAAGGTCGTTCTGTAGAAGCTCATTGTCTATTGGTGATTCAATCATTCGAGCAAATTTCAGATCATCAGCATATAAAAATGGTTCAGAATATTGTAAACATAGGGGAAGGTCGTTAATAAAAATATTAAATAATATTGGAGCTAAATGTGAACCTTGAGGAGCGCCAGATGTTATTATGCGTTCTGAAGATTTAAATCCATTCACAACGACGTAGAAATTGCGTTCTGTAAGATAGGATTCAAACCATTGTAGCAAGGACCCTGAAACACCGTAAGCTGCAAGTTTGTAAATTAGTATGGCATGGGACATTTTGTCAAACGCCTTACTGAAGTCCGTATATATTACGTCAAACTGCTTGTTTTTGTCCACAGCCTGAATAAGTGACTCCATAAAGGTTGCTAAGTTCGTAGTTGTAGATCTTGCTGTCACAAAACCATGCTGATGCTCACTAAGGTATATTTTAAAATGATGCTGAATATACGTACAAATAATAGACTCAAAAATCTTTGCGAGGGTGGAAAGTATTGAAATAGGCCTGTAGTTTGAAACTATATCTTTGCCATCTGACTTGTGCACGGGAACCACTTTTGCTTTTTTCCACTCTGTCGGGAAAGTCCCTGAGGCTAATGACGCATTAAAAATTATCAATAAAGGAGAAACCAGAGCCGCTGCGCAGGAAGAAATGAATATCGGTGGGATACCATCAGGTCCTGGTCCCTTGTTGAGATTAGTTGCTTTAAGTTTCTTGAGCAAACAATCGCGATCAATTAACGGGGTACTCAAACATTGACTAGTACTATGTAGAGCTTGTAGAAACTCTGTCTTGCATTTTAATTCTGTATCACTGTCAGATGTGTATACGGACGAGAAGTAATTGGCAAAAATGTTGCAGATTTCAGAACCATTCGATGTTGTAGTCTGTCCGTCAGTCATAGTCTGTGGGTAAGCACTAGACCCGCCTCGTTTAGCTTTTATATAACTCCAGAAAAGTTTAGGATTGTTTTTGATACCTTGTTCTAAATTCTTAAGATAATCATTATATAAGTTCATAGCTAATATTTCACATCGCTTGGATATTAACCTCAATTCAATTTTGTCCATAGGATTTTTATATCTTTTAAAGCGTATCCTCAACTTATTTTTTTCCTTTAAGGATTTAATAATTATATTGTTGAACCATGGCGGGTAACGACAGTTTTTATGTTTTCTTTCAGGTACATATTTTTTAATCGCTTCATACAAATGTTTGTAAAATATTGTTAACATGTCATTTACGTTGCTATTTTTAAAAAGTTTATTCCAATCTTGCTCATTAAGATAATTATTAATTTCTTTATAGTTAGCTTTATAAAAGTTAAGTCTGGAATTTGAGTTGTTATATGGAAGATTATGATGGTTTACTGATGAAAGAGTTATATCAAGAGGGGGGTGGAGTTTATCGATAACCGTTAGAGAAGAGTTGGATTCGTTTACTGAACACGAAGGCACTGAAGATAGCACCAGGTCCAGTGTACGCCCAGAATAGTTTTTTATGTGATTACATTGTACAAGTTGACTTACATTTACGAAATCCACTAAAATTTGGCTAGTTTTTGGTAGAGAAACATTTATAGTTTTTAAGTCCCAATTGATTTTACCTAGGTTAAAGTCTCCGACAATACAAATAGGAATATTTGTTGAGTCGATTACCTTGTTACAGTGCTCGATAAAATGTTCAAGGGCTGCTGGACTTACAGGTGGGGGAAGGTAAATCGCACATAGGGCCATTTTATGAGAATTCTGAGATGTTGATACATCAATAGTGATCCAGAGATCCTCACACTTACCTTGCCAGTGTGCCATGTGTGATGAGTTAATTTGTTTATTAACAGCAATCAACACTCCCCCACCATCTTTGTCACCCTGAAATCCAGTTGTTTCCCTATCTCTCCTGTACACTTCATATCGATCATCAAATAACTCACTGCTCAACACACTGCTATTTAACCAGGTTTCCGTTAATATTATTACATCATAATTTAGGCAACACAAATTACTGAAAAACACTTTAGTTTTCGTTCGCAAGCCTCTACAATTTTGGTAATACATTAAAATATCCTTGAATTTTATATTAGGTAGACCTATTACATGCATTGAGTTATAATAAGAGATATTTGTTACACTATTTTACTTAGGTTACTTTTACACTTGATTTGAATACATTCAGCGCCATCGCTTTTCCTCACAAATATTCTGCCGTTTCTAACCCATACGTACTTGTAACTCATCTCCTTGGCTTTGATCCTAGTGGCTGCGTGAAGGGCTCTGTTGGTTGGTGACAGATGTTCCGTAACGTACACAGGAGATTTTGGTCCTGCGTATCCAAGATGGGTACAATTTAGCTTGTCTTGTGGGTTTGAGTGGTTATACTTTATAGTTGCAGCCAGTAGTTGATCCCGTAGCTTAGGTGATGCTAACTGAACTATTATTGAGCGTGGACGAGCACTGGATGGATTGGACTTAGCGATGCGTGTACAGTGTGATATGTCTTTATCATTTATTTCACACTTCACCACACGTGCGAGTTGTGTTATAATATTGTATACGTTTTCATGTTTATTTTCGGGTACACATTGCACTTCTAAGTTATTCGATCGGGACTGTTGCTCCAAGTTGACAAGTCTCTCGTTTATGTCTTTTACTGAGGCCTTAAGTTCTATATTTTCTAATTTTAATCCCTTGACACTGGCTTTTAAAGCATCTTGTTCTTTATTTATGTCTTCAAACTTTTCATTCATAAAGGACATTGCATCTCGAATTCCTTGCATTTCTTTCTTTAGTGGTTCCAACTCTTTGTTGATTGTGCTGATAATAGTTTCATTTATCTTTGCTAACATCTCGCTAAGTTCTTCTCTTATTATTCCCTTTATGTCAGAGCGAATGGCATCGTTATCACTAGACGATGAGGGAGGCGAGGGGTAGCCGATGGCTTGCCTCTTAGGGCCCCTGCTCATGCTGACGTTGCGAATTGGAGTTGAGTCGTTTCTGCTTACTTTCGGGGCACTACTCATACATATTGGACATTTCCAAGTATCAATCTTACTCGGAGGTTCTTTTATGGAAATACAGTTGTAATGGTAAGATTTTCCACAGGTTGAACATATTAAATATTTTTCCTCTAAATCAGTTTCATTTTTATTAGCGCAGCAACCCCAATGTACAGTGTCACCAGCCATTATAATCGAACAAAGTTATATGCTCAGATATAAAAGCAATGGCCAAAAAAAAATTTTTTTTTTGATTCGTCCTCCCAGAGGCAATCCAATGTAGGCACGAAACGTTGCGCGATCACTGTCGTTTAGCCTTTGGTGCGAGCCGTCACATGCGACACCGCGCGAAGGTGCAAGCGGTAATGTGACTTCTGCGCGCTGCCGAACCGTGAGAACTATAATATAATATGCAAATTTATTTGACGAAAAAAAACCTTACAAATTTCTTAAAACTAGCTTATTTACATTTTTTACAACTGCGCCAAATAAATTTGTTTTGAAAAAAAAAACCTTACAAATTTCTTAAAACTGGCTTTTTTACATTTTTTACAACTGCGCCGAATAAATTTGTTTTTCATAGTGTTTGTATGAATTACAAAGTTATATTTGCGGTTTTAGAAAATATGCTGTATCTCAAAAACTGCTGAACTGATTTCGTTCAAACTAATTTTGGTTGAAAGTTTATATTAAGATCTACAGACATATATTTTTTTTAGATTTTTCACTCCATTATTATAGAAGTTAGAGGTTGTGTCCGCCACACACACATTTTACCACTTTGGAAGCTTATATCTTTTAAACGATTGACTTTATGGAAAAGTGGTTTTAGAAACCCCGATGTCGTTTTTAAAGAACTGTCTATAGATACCACACATGCATCGATTTCATGAAAAAAAATATTTTCAGGTTTAGTTCCATGTATGGGGAGCCCCCCTTTATTTTAAATATTTTTTAATTTTTTTCTCAAAATCGGAAAGCGGTTCACAGAATACATCTACCTATCAAGTTTCACATGTATAGTCCTAATAGTTTCGGAATAAAATTGCTGTGACAGACGGACGGACGGACAGACAGACAGACAGACGGACAGACATGTCGAAACTATAAAGATTCCGTTTTTTGCCATTCGGCTACGAAACCGTAAAAAGAATCATATAAATCGGTATATAAACACCAAAGTTATACATGAAATACGCTTATAATAATAAGCCATCTCGCGTGAATACTGAATCATGCTATAAGGATTATTTTTGAGAATCGGTCGCCACGCTCGACGCGTCTCGCGGTCCAAGCGTTCTCTAGGTACTTAAGCCTCATGTGAACGTGATCTAAACAATATTACCAATACATTAACTTACGCTGACGGAGTCGCGGGCACAGCTATATTGTATCATTACGCTAAGGCCAATAGGAGCGGAGCGCCAATGAAGAATGCTTCAAAATCGGGGTTAAATTTAACGTTAGCCCAAAGTAACTATTCCACGCGGACGAAGTCGCGGGCAAAAGCTAGTCTAAAATAAATCAACAACATAAAAATAAATAGACTTTTTTGTCAACAGTATTCATTAACATGCACTTGACAAAAGGGCAATATAAACAAACTTCTATATTTTCTAACATAATCGTACGCGACATTATTAACTTTTGTAAAGTCAACACTGATCCAACCTACGAGTACATCAAAATAAATACTTTATGATAACTTTTTAACAACAAGGTAGTTCTTTACAAAAAAAGATGTTTAAAGGAAATAGGAAGGTTAACAGGTATTTAAAATATCCAGACATTATATCCTACTGTCATGAACACAATGAAAATATGACATAATTATGTATCTGGGGGCACGGCAGTGCCCCCGCCAAGTCGAACAAAAAAGCGGCACGGCCGTACCATTCTTTTCTCGAAGCAATTCAGGCCATTTTCGACCCCCTATAACTTCGTTGTGGATAAAACTATAAGCCTGAAATTTCAATAACCAAACAGGCATTGTATAAACACGGTATATTTCAAATTTCATTCAATTTGAACCAGTAGTTTAAGAATTATAACGAGTCAAAGTTCCTTTATTTTGTAAATTTTGTCACTCACTGACTGACCGATCATCAAAAGTCTAAAGCACTTCTAGCAGACATAGAAGCTTCAAATTTAGAATACAATTAGAGTTTAGTATATGAATCAAGGAAAAACTATAATATTTTTCAATTTCGTTCCAGTTTTCTAGATACATCAACTGCATAAATAACTTTGTAATCCCATATAAATATATAGGATTACAAAGTTACATTTGCAGTTAATTAATCAGTGTACCTGTATAATATAATGAAATAATAGATGTAGATGGGTACTTTTTTTTTTCTTGGTGAAAAATATCATCGAATGACTTCTTCCACTCGGGTGTATCAGAATTCTACTGACTAAAAACCCACCCTGTTCCTGCGGAAGCCCTAAAGTTCCGGGGCCGCGGTATCTCGATGGAACTTTCCCGCAAACCCCGACAAGCAATGGCCCTATGAGGCCCCGTCACTGGTATTAACAGATTTTTGAGGCGCGCGTGGAACACAACGCGCCGCCGACCCGGGCCTGGTCCTTACCGGACGGTGAGCGACCCCTGCTCGCCATCCGCAGGCCCGCGCCTACGGTGGCCCGAAATCGACTCGCGATCCACGACGCCCGGGGCGTCTCTCCCGGCGGCTGGGGCGCGAGGAAGAGAGTTGCCTCTCCCTCGCACGTTAGACCTCCTCCTTCGCTAGCATGACTGCTTCGCAGCAGGAGGTGACTGCATCCCATTCCCTCTCACTTCGCACCATGGTCTAAACCAGAGCAGGGCGCGAGAAGTCGCCGCCGCCGATTGCCTCTATGAGGATACGACGGTGCTCCACCCATGCAGGGCACACCTCGGCCATATACTCCACCGTGTCTTCCAGTGTAGATAGGTACCTAGATATAATAATTATGCTCAAAGGTAACTTGTTAAATGGTCAACGGAATAAAAAAGCAAGAAGTATTAAGAGTATTGGGGAGTATTAAGTAGAGTAAATTGCCCGAAATTGCATAATTACTTACTTATGGATTAACTTTAACCGAGACGTTTGACGAGTGCGGCATTAATTATTACTAACTAATGCAAAAGACGTACGTGCGTATTCATATGTGCGTATCAAAGCCTCCGAAAAAAACCCATAGAGACAGGGAGTGGGCTTTGAAAAAAACTTTAGCTGAAGTTCAAGAAGTAGTACCGGAAAATAAAAAAGGAAGGCTACCTACAAAAATAAGAAAAGCTCATAAGACAGAGAGAGGGCTTTAAGAAAACTCGTTGTTGGTATACAAGAAGTAGAAGGTACCGGAAAGGAAAAAAGTAGGACTTTCTACAAAATTAATGAGATCCCATAAAAAACAATACTTGTCAAAAACCCATCGCAATCGCAATAAACAATTTAATTTACTTATGTATTACTTGTGAGATATATTGTGTTTTCATGCGATGGCCGAGTCAATCTATTTATTTAAAACGGTAAAGATTTTTAATATTGATATGGTCACTATAAGATGTCGTTAGGTTAGATAATTACGTAACAACTTAAGACAGAAGGTCCCTTAAGTAGGGACTGAATAAATTAATAACCGACTTGGTATTAAATGGATCTCACAACTTTTTACGGTAGAACAACTAAGTTGCGAGACTTGGGTTTTTGACCAGTATTGTTTTTTATGGGATAATGAAATTATCATGAATTTAAGAATAAAAACCATTTTATATAAAAAAAACAATGTTAAACATCACTTTCACTTGAACGAGAAAAAATGACTTTTTATTTGATGATACAAAATTAGATGCTTCTAAGTGAGCGTGCTACACTTCAACCTTGTCATCTTGACCAAACATCAGCCACCGAAGCCACTTTTAGTTGCACTAGGCTATCCGTAGCCTTGTGTCAAAATAGCCAAAATTTTAATATTTCAAATAATTAATATAACATATTTTTTACCGTAATCAATGGATATTAACTTATACTAACTTAAAAATTTTTGTTACGCAGCCCGTGAAGTGGACAAATTATTTTGTATGAAGATCATCCGAGTTCAATAAAAAAAAGAAATAGGTGTTTATTATGGGCAACAGTTATATAAATCTGTGTAGCATAGCTAGATAATATATATCAGAATACTAATACGAGTAGGTGCTTCTTTTCTTACATAGTAAAAAAAAATTGTCATAAAATAACGGGTGTGGACAAATTTTGCGATCAAAATGGTAATTTTAAATGATTTTCACCCATACACAAAAAAAACATAATTAGTAACTAGCTTCTGCCCGCAACTTCGTTCGCATGGGAGGGTTTTCCCGCGTAAGTCCCGTGGGAATTCCGGGATAAAAGTAGCCTATGTGTTATTCCAGGATGTCAATTATCTACTTACCAAATTTTAGTCAGATCCATTCAGTAGTTTTTGCGTGAAAGAGTAACAAAGATAAGAGAAACAGAGGAGGTTATAGAACAACATTATACGCAACTTTTATCCCGGAATTCGCACAAGATCGGGGTTTACGCGGCAATAGCCTTCTACGCTAATGAAATTGCGGGCAGAGCTAAAAGGTAATTTAATTCTAAAATTGAATACTCAGATGTATGATGATGATGATGATGATGTGGTTTCAAATTTAACCCCACAGAAATAAAAAATACAGGAGAAGTGGTAAGGGGGCGTATCGGTGTCCGCGCGACATGGCCACAGGGCTCATGTCACAGGCAAGTAGCCGTCTCCGCGAACTAGTGTGCTTTCGACGGCGATCGTAATAACATATATGAATGCCGAGTTGTTCTGTGGTATCTTGTAAAAACCGAAGCCAAAATCAAAACTATGTGAATCATGGAATCACTTACCATATGTAAGTACAAGTATTTTACAATATTTGTATTTAAAATCATGAAAAACAATAAATCGTAAAATATTTCTTGGTTTTACTATGTTATTTTTGTTTTCAAATATCAGAACGACTGTACTACTTTTGCTATAAATACATTGCTCCTTAACCACTACCTGAGTTCGTCACTAAGTAACTGGACAAGCAATGTAAAAATAACATACGAAACTGTATTACGCGGATTCATCGCGTAGTGAGGCCGCCACTTCTTGCGACGAATTAGTGATGTGCTTGTGCAGATCCACTAACGTAGGCTATCGACAGCAATGTCGATTGACGAATGAAATATTGCTATTATAGTTTAGGGGTTTTTCAACCAACGACAAAAAAAGGAGGAGGTTATCAATTCGACGCGTATATTATTATTATTATTTTATGTATGATCACCGATTACTCGGAGACGGCTGAACCGATTTGGAAAATTCTTTTTTTGTTTGAAAGGGTATACTTTGAAATTGGTCCCATTGTCACCAAGTCAGGATCTGATGATGGGATCCTGGAGAAATCGAGGGAACTCTTCAAATATTATAGGCACACCTATAGTGGTTTGAGTATTTTTATAGTAACTTGTGTAATGCATTCGAAAAGCACCATTTGTGAAGTAGAACTGATGATGAAGACCACCGATGGCCACTGGAACTACTCAATATATAAGTAGGAATAATAAGTAGTTCATGTGTTCCGCTTCGATTACTTGAATGTGGTTATTAAGCACAATATGCTCGTCATAATGCATATGGTGAAGTAAAGCTAATGGTGAACTACCAGGAGAACTCCTCAACAAATAACAGCCCAACATTGGGAAAAGCAATATTTTGTAAATTAATATAAGTAGTTGACATGTAGGCTCTTGTAACTAGGTAAATTAAAAATCAACCAACTAAAAAGAGTGAAATAAAAACTTTTTATCAAAAAATTAAACCGACTCCCGAAAACATTGCAAAGTGAAAAATAACTTTAATTTCGGAAGTCGGTGCCAAGCACGAAAATACAAAACTAAAGACACCGACTACCGAAATTAAAGTTATTTTTCACTTTGCAGTGTTTTTTGGGAGTCTGTTTAATTTTTTGGTAAAAAGTTTTTTATAACATACGGAAACCTCTAAGACAATATGTTTAACTTTTATTTTACATGAGATGACAGAAATAAAAATACGTTGAAAAGACAAGTGTACAAAAAAGTAAAAAAAAAAATAAACAATTTATTTTACGCCCGCAGCATGCGTAAGGAGTTCCGACGTCGCCGTTGCTACAATGGTTTATTTTTCAATCTGTCAACCATTTTAGCCCGGTTGGAAGATCAATGTAAATAATGTTTTTTTACTTATTTTGATTTTTTTACAGAGTAGTAGAGAAATGCGTAACCAATATTCATAAAGTAAGTTACTTTAATTTTAGGTTAATAATCGGTGGTGTTTTTCGGTTTAGAATTATCGTATGTTATGCCTTATCCAATGTTGCTGTTTCTTTATTTTTTTATGGTTTTTGTATTTTACTTCCGTTGAAGCTTCGAATGCGTTATAATAATCGGCATGGTTCAGATAATATATTAGTGAATTTAGCTTAAAATAAGTCAATATATTCATGCTATTTATTTGTTATGCATGGATGTGTGTTTGTTTTCATATATTTAACAATTTCTATACTAACTAAGATTTTTCTTATAACAAAAACCTATTATAACCTACTAAACTATTACCTGCGGGGTAATTATGTAACACACTTATAGTAGGAATCGGTTTCATTATGCTAAATCAACAACACTCACTGTGGTATTTACGTTGTTGAGCAGACCAATATTTCGAACATATGAAGCAATGGATTAGCAATATACGTCAAAATCATTCAGATCTTGATTTATAGTGTGTTACGTAATTATTGCGATGCTTATTATATGGTGACGTTTAGAAGTAGCTTAGGATGTATGTAAATGATAAATAAGTGAATTTCGTACTTTTCAGCTTCCCAAAAGATGGTAATATAAAAAAGGAATGGATTGATGCCACAGGCATGCCACCTAACTGGTACCCTACAAAAAAAAGCACCATAAATGCTCGGTTCACTTCAGCGCAGAAATGTTCCAGCTTCTAAAGAAAAGTCGCAGGCTTTTTGAATAGACAATTCCAAAATTAAGAGTACAACTGATTTTTGCAGAAGTGGGTTAAATTTGATTTTATTACTGAAAGCTATTCTCATGTTTTAGGGCATTCATAAAATAAGTCATTCAACTTTTCAGGATTCTATACAACCTATACGGCTGGTATGTTCCGATCAAGCGCGTAATTTAAGTTAACATTAACTTCTATTTGACCTATCACTATGATAATTAAATATTAAGATTTAAGTCGAAAGCGCCAGGGTAGCCCTTAATACTTAGTAGGTAGTACTTAATAATAATTATGTAATGTTATGTTCTTAATTTATTTATTTATTTATTTATTTAGGGACAAATAACAGTTACATAATAAAAACATATTAACTAAAATTCGTATAACTAATTAAACAATTATGCAACCCACACCATTGTCCACAGGTTAACAAAAGAAATGAAAGTTACAATGACACATTAAAGCTAAAAACGAAATAGTTAAAATAACATTATCTAATAAATCCGTAACTGATTAACATATTATTAAATTAAATCTCAGACAAGAGTTTACAAGCTTCTACTTTAAATTGCTTATTAGATAGACAAAATATATCAAGCCGTGTGAAGTGCGAGTTATATATGTCCACAATACGACGCAGAGGCACGCGCACTCCGGCATTAGTTTTACAGGACTCTGTATGAAACAGACGAGGCACGCGCACTCCGCGCTGGATAACAGTTCTGGGTACTGTATAACATAATTTATTTGTTAAATCTGTGCAGTCAAATCTGTTGTTGCACAAACCATGCAACATCATTACTGACAGAAGCAATCGTCTGTACTCTAGACTTAAAACATGATATTTATTTAATAAATGTGTGTAGGGAACTTTAGAGTGATAACACCTGTAGTTCATAGAACGCAAAAACTTTTTCTGTACCATTTCTAAGCCAGCACCGTACTTTTTGTACAAAGGATTCCAGATAGGTGAAGCATATTCTAATTGTGATCTAATCAATGTTTTGTATAGCATTAAGAAGGTAGAGGGACGCACAAAGTCACGGGACGATCTCATGACGAAACCGAACATTTGAAAAGCTTTATTTACTACTGTATCATAGTGTAAGTCAAAGTGTAGACAGGAATCAAGTATTACTCCCAAATCACGTACTGAACGAACAGTATTTAGGGGAACGTTGTCAATGGAATAGGTATATATGTGTTTCTTTTTGTTCTTAGTAAAAGAGATAGTGTGGCATTTTGGAAGGTTAAGAATGAGCTTATTAACAATGCAGTAAGTATGTAACCTGTCTAGATCATCTTGAAGAAGTTGACAATCCTCTATCGTTTTGCAAGGTTTATAGATTTTGATGTCATCTGCGTACATTAGAAACCGAGAGTTAACGAAACATTGTTTAATATCGTTTATGAATATGACATAGAGAAGAGGACCTAAGATGGAACCTTGTGGAACTCCAGACGTAACAATTACAGTGTCAGATTCATAACCATTAACAACGGCTTTCTGTATTTAATAATATGTTTATTGTTATTATAATATTTTCTGGACATGCCATTTTTTATTTGGTTCATTTTCAGGTATTTATAAGTTTTTATTACTTTTGTTACATTTTATTTTGGAACAATTTAACCTAAGTATTTCTATACATAATAAAAATATATACAGACGAAAATAAAGATAAATTATAGGGCATCGAAAAATTCGTCAACATCGCTATCAATGGGAAAAGTGCCCAGAACACTGGCCGCATTGCCACGTTGAATGGCAATGCTGATTCTCTGTCCAAAGAAAAGGCCAGCCCTCTGGTCACCTGTGGTTTCGACTAATCGTTTGCCGATGTCACGAAAGAGTCGATGCGCACTCGGACCCCATGGTCCTAACGTTTCAACCCCAAACGGCTCAAACATATAGCACCCAATTAGGTTGTTGTATTTGCGCCGTTTGAGATTTTCTGCACCTGCAGCTGCCGCCCCAGCACAGCCCGCCGTACTGAGAAGATGGGATGGCGCAAGGGTGTCAACACAAGTAGCATCCCACACCAAAGGCCTACCCAACTTCCAAGGCATTATAGTCATCCCGTCTGGTCTCTTCCCATCGTCCCGTGCCAAGCCGTTGGGTTCTAAAACAGATGGTACTCCAGCGGTGACAAGAGCCCGACGAATGATGTCATTTATGCTGGCATGCCGTGCTATCCGACCAGAGCTTCTGCTGCAGGAAAGGCCATGATGTCCGAGGCGGTCGACTGCCGCACCGCATTGACAGCGATGTGGAGCACCGCTGGGAGCACCCAGACGTAGACATGTAGCGATCCGGAAAGTGTTATCACGGTAATGTTTGTAGCCAAAGGCCCGACTCCCATTCACCCACAGCCAACAGGCGCGAGCACTCAGCAGTATTGGTTGACGTATTTAAAAGGTTATTCCGTACCAAACTGCAGAGCGGCTCGTCCCATTGTCTTTGGGAGGACGGGTTCTCGGGCAACGCTGTATTCGGGCAAGCCATTTTCCAGGCATTAACTGCATCGGTCAAATACGGCACCTCGTAGCTAACCTGAGATTGTGTTAAAATTTTCTTAGTTAAAGTCTCAGTGCTGCGGACCGAAGACAGAAAAGCCGGTAGACTTATACTGGAAATTTTGCGGATGCCGAGCCCACCAAAACGAATGGGTAGTGTGGCTTGTAGCCACGCTCGCTCATCCAATTTTCAGGTGCCCAATAAAAATGTACAATAATAAATGGAAGAATCGATAACTTTCCGATTTAGTCAATCACTAGCGTATATGTAAAATAAATTGCTTTTGCACAGCACAACGATAGCGACCGATGTTTTTATGTGGGTAAGTTCTACGGCGCATGGTAAATACACGCTGCGTTTGACGGAATAAGGTTTATTATTGATTGTATAGTACGTTCTGATTTAATAAATGCGGGTGTGTGCGCGAGTACGTATCTATTGATTTTATTAAACTGCATGTGTAGTTGTTGCCCCGCCCAGCGCCTAACTGGAGACACACGGTTCCGATATAATTTCGTCTGTTGACCATATCTACTTATTTATTTTATCTATGGTGGGTCGTCTTAAAGCACACATATCAACTCGGAAAGGGATCGTCACCGTATCAACCCGAGCAGTTCAGTATTATTTGTATGAAACTCCCTACTGCATCGCACACTAATCGGAATCGTAACGTAATCGCCTCGCCTCGGGACAAGCTTTCATTGGCTTCAAGTCGTGTTGCGCGCGTGTTTGATGGAATTGTTAGGTTCGATTTTACCAAAAAAATAACGATGAATAGGGAGAAACTCATAGTTAACACACTTAACGTTCGAATTCAAAATGATTGAACTAGTGCCGCCTAGTCGTCAACCAGCGGTCGGCGAGCCGTAAGCGCGGCGCGCGGCGTCCGCGTCGCCTAGCCGGACGTGCCGGAGCTTCTGATCCGCTTACGTTACGTAGTTATGTTAAGCCTGCAATACATGTTGGCCGAGTGTAGGCCAACGCGAGCGTTGGCAAATAGGTACGAGGCAAGAAATAATGTCCACACGTTCGACAAGTTCGTCGAACGCCAATGCAGACGACCAATGTAGAAGAGGGTCTGTCGAGCTGCCCACACGTTGGCCGAGCGCAGGCGAGCACCTTTGATTTGTGACCAAAAACCGACACCGATCCGAAGTGAAGCAAGTGATCACGAGCAACGGCGAGCGAAGACAAGTTGCACCAAATGAGCTCTATACACGTTGGCGCTGGCCTCCACTCGGCCAACTAGGCAAGTGACACCGAGCGATAGCAAGACAAGGCAAATGTACTGTCTACATATTGGTATTGACCTTCACTCGACAACGCTCGGCCAACATGTATTGCAGGCTTTACGTGAACGCCTGTTTGACGCAAAGGGAAAGGCGAGGCTCCTGAGTTGATATGTGTGCCGTGACCGTTAGGGGCTCAGGCTGATTAAGAAATGTGCTACATTTTCCAACTCCGTAAGTAGGTACTTACAACTGAACCAGAGAGATTTTCAATTTCCCATTAATTTTCCTGAAAATAAGGTAATAATGAAAAAATAACAAAGTGATAGATATTTCATTCGGAACAAATGGTAATCTCTCGTACATTTTCCGTTTCGTAGGTAATTAATTTATTGCATGCGCTACGTGTACATAATGTGCTGAATACTGAACGTTCTGTGAAATGGAACGTTATTCGATACACGTCAAGAAAATATGGAGATGTTTAGGCGCGCGCCGAGCCGTGTGCGCAGGCGCGCGCGCTCGCGTCACAGCGCGGCGTCACCGCACTCTCGCCGCCGGGCGCCGGAGGGGCCCCCCCGCGCGCCCGCCGCCGCGCGCGCCTCGCTGATTCAGTGATAAACAAACCTTACCGGTGCCTCCTTGTCAGACATGCTGCGAGTTTGACTTCCCGCCCGGGAACGTAGATCTGCCTTCATGCATCTTTGTTTACGTACAACACAGCACAAGTGAGATCTAGTGTTTTTGTAACGTGTGTATCGTCGCCTGCCTAAGTAAGCTCCAATCATATGACCTCGTTGGCCTCTTGTTGCAGATGTCAGCCGCCGCCGCACGGACTACGGCGGTTTTATCACATTTTAGAAAATGACTGAAGGCCCCCTATTACATCATGACAAGCCGGTGAGTGTTCGGATAACAGTCAGTGCACGATGACCCGAAGGACAGTCAATGCACGCTGCATCTGTACCACTGTCAAAAATCAATTTGTGTCGCGCCATTATGGACTGTGTTACGTGTTCGGAGAGTTGATAATCGCTTGTATAAATCTTCTGCGGAATTAGAAGTATCGTTCAGAGCGTTTATTGACCGTGAATTCGCGGATTGCCATGAAAATCGCATTATTCAACTTGTGTGACACAAGTGGTAGAGGTGTGACACTGGTCTCGACAGGCGATGAGGTGCTGCGTGCATCATGAATCACACTTCACACACATTCGCGCGTTGGGGCAGTTTTCGAACTTGTTTTTCCTCTCCAAAACATGACATGATTTAAATAGTGGTTCTTGTTGTTTCGAAACAGTAGATTATTTTTATTTGTTCTACATAATCGACTTGGTATTTTTACTCTATCGCACTATATAGATATCTAATTAGAAAATCATTAGCGTGCACGATGTTGATAAGTATTCCAAGACGTTCTTGGGAATCGTTATATTGACGTTTTCTTATCTTGCTTATCGGTGGGTACGCTAGTTCGGTTCCTACGTATGTACAATAATTTATTGTAATCAGTGTCTGTATGCACAAGTGTGTATTTAAGAAATGTTATATCTGCGATAATCGTGAGCTGCGTGACTGTGGATATACAGCAAACATATAAATTATATAACCTTTATAGAGCGTTTTGACCTAATTTCTCTGCGTGTAGTAACATCTACGCTATGGGGCATAGAAATATCTCTTCTCTTTAAATCTTCTCATCAAATAAGACATTATATTCTTATTCGGTGAAAAGATCGGAAATAAAGAAGGTTAAATTAGAATATAATTATGTATAACCCGATCTCTAGGTAGCCAATATCGTAAAAAAAAGTTGTTAATAATATAATAATGCTGCGGTAAGTAAAAATATATGAGCTACAATTATATGTAGGTACTTAACAAATACAACAAAACGGATGTCGATTTTCTTAATTAGTTATGGTTTGTACTGGCTAAAATACAGCACATTCACTACGCAATCCAAAATCCAAGGAAGGTCATTCTCACTTCTTTCATGCACAGGTTTTCAATTTATAGGGATACCTTCTTTTACTTATCAAAGACTTTTAGACGATCTCACGGTAGGTACTAAGATTGATAACAATAAAAGTCACAATAATTCAATGTTAATCAATCCATAAACCAGAAAACCGCTGCTTGGGCGCCTACCGAAATGGAACAGGTTTTTAATATGGCCGTACCTTCCTCGTTGCGTGACCTCGCCACTTCTGATGATTTCAGTCTTACTTAAGAAAAGTACTCGTACAATGTGTGGTAGTTGAATGTTGTTATTAGATGTGACAATGTTCAAGATATATCAATTATACGAAGCTAGACGATACCTTGAAGAATCTTGCTCATTCTTATGCTTTAAACAACATGATGTCGTGCTTAGAACATCTATGGCAACCTGAGGTTCTAAACGTAGTTTAGCAAATATGGTTGTCAAAATCGAAATGCCATTTAGGTACAAGTTCCTTGGCCATAATATAACGGATTGATCACCTGACATTTTGACAGCGTTTGTCAATCTCAAAAATTTTTGACGTTTTGTCAATCGCCACCCTCAGCTACCACCACTACCACTGTGACAGAATGTCACTTGTTTAGAGCCTCTGGTAACACAAGTACCAACTTGTCGATTTCCTTAGCTAAGATAATTAAGACCGATATAATTAAAAAGATGATGATTTTCTAAAACGGTCAACAGTGAAAAGGTTACTTCATCCTCGAGCTTGACCACATCATCGCTTACCATCAGATGAGATAGATGGTGGACAAATCCGAGGCTATCAACAATAAAAACATAAAACAATGTGAGATAGTGGGATATAGATAAGCTTATGCTAATGTCGTGCGAATTAGTTAAAACTGAAAGTATGGTCATTAGCTAGCTAGGTTCTCAGGAATTATTGCATGAATTTGTTTATAAATAGGAATATTGGGGATCCCATTATGAAAAGGTAAGTAAAAAAATTAAAAAGATAATTATCAGGATTAATATCTTATAGTTTATCTTAAATCCGGACATAGCTTATTTCGACCGTAATTAGATATTGTACAAACGCACGCCATATGAAAAGTATCATCGCGCTTTCGCGGTCGATTGTCTGTTGATTGTCTGAATCACGTTGTGCCTACCATATCGTACATATCAAGTAATTTATTATTACAGATGTTTTTAAGTTTTCAAACATAATGATATGCAAGTATCGATTATTTAGTTAGTATTACCAGTATAAAGAAAAATGGCATTCTGTAGGTAAGAATAAAAAGAAACATAAGCAATAATGTCCTGCAAGGTGATTTTGCACGCGTTTCTGTTTTCATATTATACCCAGTTTTATAATTAATGAAAATAATTAATTAGATAAAAAGTCTAACTGTATTTTTCTGACTATATTAATGGCTTATACCGAACGGAGTAAATTGTGTGAATTATACAGTGAGAAGTAGACAATTTGAATGAGACGAATGTCGTCAGACTCTTGGCTTAGAGGACATATTTCGTGAGTTCACTTTGAAGA
This sequence comes from Tholera decimalis, assembly GCA_943138885.2. Lineage (NCBI taxonomy): Eukaryota > Metazoa > Arthropoda > Insecta > Lepidoptera > Noctuidae > Tholera > Tholera decimalis. Next base: position 10,937,679 of record OW964562.2, on the reverse strand, counting down.
TATTCGGAAGCTTCTGTCGTGAGTGACACGGCCTGGGATAACAATGAATAAATTATGATGTTTATTTTCTGAATAGGTTAAAAATAACGCTGTTACACGTCAATCTTTTTGGTCAGTTTAAACTAGATATTGAAGCGTCAATAGCCTAATGGCTAAGTGTGACTTGTGATCGAGAAGTCGCGGGTTCGAACCCACCCTTTACACCATTGCCGTGAACCCACTCCAGACACAAGCATATTTAGCTAAGTTGAAGGGACAACAAAAACAGGGGGAACAAGATTGCTAGTTATGTGAATTCTAGAACTACCCACATTACAAGTTCTCAGTACAAAAAAAATACTGCTTAGTTAACATTTGTGATATCCCGTTTTAAGTTCTAAAGATACTGTTAGTGACAATGTAAGCTTAAAAACTTATATTTGTGATTAGTTAACAAATATTGTGACTAAAAGTATAGGGAATTTGAATCCTTCCTGTCCCACAAGTATAATTTCTTCGAAAGGTGATGTAATTCAGGATACTATGTCCAATTGTAGAGCTGTATAGAGGTCACTAAAGATCTTATGAACAAGGTGGGTTAGTATATTTATCTAATTATGTTAGTTGTAAAATAACTATCATATCGCGTAATATTATCTAGCCGTGTGGTAACTAATTGTGTGGTAGATACATTGTGGTAGCTATATTCATCATCATAATTTCGAAACTGATACTACAGAAATATATTTAGTGCTAATTCCGCCAAAAACTAGTTGTACATGTTTGTATGCAGCACCGCCCTTCCGCCCGCAAATATATATTGTACATGCAAAAAGAGAAGTAACACAGTATGCAGGCAAACTATACTCAACATGTATTCGCCACTCCACGGAGCATCCTCAAGAGATGTTGAATCGCTGACCGCTGCGACGAGTGTTGCATGCTGTATGCAAGCATGAACAACTGATTTTTGGCGGAATTAGAACTAAATATTTTTCTGTACAATTAGTTTGTTATGGATATTCAGAAAGTAATGCGTGATTCTACCCTGTATGACATAATTACTGCCGAAGTACGTCACCATATCGAGTGGCCCGTGTGTCTTGCATCCAGCCAATTCCGACACAAGTAGAATAAAATAACAGTACGTAAAATAAAATGAATAGTCCAAACCATAGTAACTACTGCATCGTATACCCCTCGGTTTCTCAACTAAAAAGACTGAAAAAAAAAGACTTTGAAACCTGCTGCCAAATTGGTTAAAAATTTATATATAGGTAGGTGAAACTGATGCGGCTGACAGATTAGGTTAAATTTAAATAAAACCATATCCATGTAATAAAAACTTATCCCCTTGAGAAGTGGCGAAAATAGCACATTTCATATGCTAAATAGACGACAGCCAGACTCCTGGAGTGGGCATTGCTGTATGTCCAATCTAGTAATATAAAATACAAAAACAGCTATAAAAGACACATAGAAAACGGAAAAAGTCATTGGGTATTTGATGGAGGGAAACGCAGAAGTGTATTTACCCGCGGCAAAAGTGAAAGGAAATGACATACACATGTCTAAAGGACGAAGTAGTTAGACATACAAGTGACTACGTTAATAAGGAAAAAAATGCATTTTCAAAATCAAAAATAAAAGATGGTAATGCCAAATTGGCTGAAGTAATTGAAAACAATATATAAACAAAGGCTGTGTTTAGTTGACTTATTTAGATCATCTGTGTGTGATAATCAGTGATCGGAGTAGGTAGATTGATTTTTGGTACTTGTATCATAAATGCACACAGAAAGAATAACATGGATAAGCCATTTTCCCGGAAAGTAATTCCGGTATTTCCGGATTCAATTAAACATTGTTAATGTTGGTAGTGATATTATTCCTACTCAATTCAAAATTTAAAGGAAGGTATAAAAACTAAATTAATTCATTATTTATCTGTTGAATAATAAAAACAATCTAACTCCGATCGAAGCTTTAATTTAATTTTTTTTATTTTTAGCCTTTTATGGCTAGAACTTTTATAGATAGACATAAATTGTTGCACTTAAATTTAAATATTTTCATAGTGGTCATGGTAATTTGCATTAAGGGTAGAATAAATGACGGGGCCCCATAGAGGGCCAATGCCTGCTGGGGTCGTGAGACTGTTCTAAGGATGCACCACGACTTTGAAACGTAAAGGGCATACGAAGGAACAGGTTGATTTTAGTCAGATTTTAGGACCAAAAAAAAAGGGGTAGAATAAAGAAAAAAGATAAAAATCAACATTGTTTATCGTTAAATATGTACATTTTACATTTATTCACATTTTTAATCTTCATCGATTACAATGTCAGCATCCTGGTAATCCTGATCTTTACAATTAAAATATATAACTATGAGTTTCTCTATATTTTCAACCTATTTCTTTTAACATCTAAAATCCATTTATAAATGGAAAAAGACCGTTCTACATCTGACGATGTCAAAGGAGCAAATTTTAAAAAAGGTATTAAATTATGTGCTTCATTTTTTTCAATGGCCTCACTATATTCTCTAAGTGTGTCTAAATCTGGGTTTCGTTCCATAACACATTCTATTTTATTTTTTATATTTTCTGAATTGCACTGATTTATAGCATCTCTGACGTTGTCAAATGCTAAAAGTGAATCTGTCAACGATAAATTATGCTTTTGCAATTCTTTTAAAGGCAAATGAATTATAAAATAATTGTCTTTAATGTAATTTAAATCTTCTTTTAAATTTTCTTTTTCTATAATATTTTTTGCCTCTCGAATAGATACCGCATCAGAGCTGCTTAAACTACTAATACTTCTTTTATTTTTTCAAAGTTTTGAGCGTAATAAAATGCTGCCTCTAACCAAGTGCCCCATCTTGTAACAACTGGTTGGGGAGGTAGCGGCAAATCTGGATATTTTTCTTTTAAAATTTTGACTCTACTTGGGGCTTTCAAAAATACCTTTTTAACATTTGCTATTAAAATGTTAACATCGTGATATTCTAACCTAATTTGCTCAGATACGCGATGAAGAGAGTGCGCCAAACATGTTACGTGCTTCATTTCAGGTAAGTATTGTTTTAAATTTCGTCCTGCAGACAGAATATATGCAACGCTATCAGTGCAGAGGACAAGAATGTTACCTACCTTCGATTCAAAAGAATCTTCCCAAAAGTTTTCCAAACATTCTAACACAAATTGCGTGATTGTTTGTCCATTAACTACAGTTAGCATTTTACATGCTACCAAATAAGGTCTAGTCAAATTGCTAGGATGTAATGGTTTTATTAAAAAAATGGACTATATAGCGACCTAAAAAGTCTGTCGTTTCATCTAATGATATCCATAGTTTCTCATTTTTATAATTTTGCCGAATCGAATTGATTTTATTCTTAAAAAACTTGTCCAAGTAAACTTTCCATAACTGTGATTCATCTGGCAGAGTACGATTAGTACACGTACAACAACAGGTACTACACATATATTTTTTAAAGAAATCTTGAAAAGTAGTATTTTTCATCTGAGACCACGGAATATTGCACAAAATGAGAAATTTTATAAGATCGAAATAAAATTCCTCTTCGGGCCGCTCAAACTTTCCCTGGTGTACTGCTCCTTCGATATGTCTTTTAACGTTTCCTTTATTTATGGTTTTCAAATGGCTTTCACATTTTGAACAGTATATTGTACCACTAGCGTGATCGTAAAGTAGTTCGGGATGACCGGATATCCATTTTTCTACAGTTTCAGCCTTGACGTTTGCCATATCTGAACTCTGTTGTAGAGATGGAACCTCGTATATAATATCACCTAAAACAAAGACATGAAAAAAATACATTTTATTTAGTTTATTTAGCTTACTCCGTTTGTTTTATTTTTCGTGGATCAAATTTAGTCATTGAAATTTAACCCTCTTCCTGTCAACCGATTGATCTAAAATTTGGTATTCGCCTTTGATTCTGGTGACAATACAATTATGTATATTCAATATTATTGTCAATCCAAAATGGCTGCCGCTACAAGATGGCGGACAACTTAGTTTTTTTTTCAATCCCATCAATATGGGTATCAAATGAAAGGGCTTGTAACGTAGAATATTTTGTAGAGAAGTAGATAAGGCCTATAGTAATTTATTTTACCAATACATTGCAAGAGAACACAGCACACAGGGCATTCAAATTATATACGGATTCCAGTAAAATGTCGGTTAATAGTGGAGTTAGCTGAATTGCGACTACATTACTAGAATATCATAATTTTGTTTCGCACTAAGCTCACTGGTTCATACTCTATTAAAGGTTTAACAATATTAAGACTCATGGTATGTTCAGCAGGTTAAGCGAACAAACGCAATACTAAAAATATTCTTATAGTACATCCAAACATGCTTTATACTCCTTGTAACTAGTAAAATATTACTTACCAAAGCTTGGTTTAAATATGTAGATCCAATTCAATAGTGAAAAATCTGAGTCCGTATATTCGAGCCAAATCGTGGTTTAGAGCAGATTCCAGAAGTCAGTATGTACACAAGCCAGGGTCAAGTAACGTTTTCACAACACAGTAACAAACAAAGATGCGCACTCTACGAACCGAAGTAAACGAGTAAGCTACCTGGCATGTCGTCGGCGGGCGTACGCATTGTTCTGATAACCGGTTATTGTACCACCCATGATCCTTTGTTCTGATTGGTCGTTGGGTTTTGTCAAATCGTGACTGTGTGCCGTTAAAAAAAATATGAAGAATAATAAAGAATAATATTGCTCATTTTATTACAATTCCTACCTTTTTTTTGAGGGTGGCAAATCATCAAATGACTCCTTCCACTCTGGCAGAATAAAATTCCTACATAAGTTCCGGTTTTTTTTTAATAATCCACCAATTCCGGAGGAATGTCCATATTAATATATACGTTTCGGATCAATGACCCCATTTCAATCTACCTACTCCGATCACTGGTGATAATACTCGGGAAACCATATTTCTGTGCCTATGACCAAGCTCTCTATATTATTATTATTTACTAGCTGAGTCGGCGAACTTCGTACCGCCATTTTTTTTTAATTGTCTTTTATACGAACACCAAAAAAAATTGGCCAGGTGCGAGTCGGACTCGCCCATGAAGGGTTCCGTAGTAACTATAATAAATATAATATACTTAATTTATTAATTTGAAAAAAAAAGAAACAAAAACCTTACAAATTTCTTAAAACTAGCTTATTTACAATTTTTGCAACTATGCCAAATAACTTTGTTTTTCATAGTATTTGTATGAATTACAAAGTTATATTTGCGGTTTTAGAAAATATACTGTATCTCAAAAACTGCTGACTCGATCTCGTTCAAACCAATTTTGGTTGAAAGTTTACATTCAGATCTACAACATATAGTTATTTTTAGATTTTTCACTTCATTATTGTAGAAGTTAGAGGGGGACACACACACATTTTACCACTTTGGAAGCGTATATCTTTGAAACAATTAACTTTATGAAAAAGTCATTTTAGAAACCTTAATGTCATTTTTAAATACCTGTCTAAAGATACCACTCACGTATAGGTTTCATGAAAAAAAATATTTTCAGTTTCAGTTCCATGTATGGGGAGCCCCCTTTATTTTAAATATTTTTTAAATTTTCTCTTAAAATCGGAAAGCGGTTCACAGAATACATCTACCTACCAAGTTTTACATGTATAGTCCTAATAGTTTCGGAATAAAATGGCTGTGACATACGGACGGACGGACAGACAGACAGACGGACTGACATGTCGAAACTATAAGGGTTCCGTTTTTTGCCATTCGGCTACGGAACCCTAAAAATGAATTACTCAATTTGATGCAGTCAGCATTCAGGCTATAATTAATTTCCGAAACTGAAACATCTGATGCAGAACATTACACGAGAGCGAAGCCGCAGGCAGAAGCAAGTCTTTCTAAACTGAAGATCGCGAACACCGTTCTTCATCCAGCAGTTTGTTAGCGTTTCAGCAATTGGTGGCCATACCGAGAATTTATTTATAACTTTGGGGCTGTTGGACATCAGTTGCTCCGAACACGCTAATGATGATTTTGATTGATATGCTAGCCATAATAGAATTACTTAAAACTCGTATTTTTTTTTACTTTGCCCTAGAGGGCACAATTTAGGCCGCAAAGAGGTTAGTTACTTGCTGAATCAATCTTCTTTTTTCGTTTTAAGGTTCCTTAGAAGTTTGTGTAATAATGAAATAATGACATTTATTTTGCAAATAGGTTTTTGTACCGAAACTGTGGCTTAAGCAAATAGGCTATAAATAACATGTTACACGTCTCTTTATCGTAAATGTAAACTAGATGAGGCCGTTGTATCCTCTAACTACCCTGAGAAGAAACACGGAAACAACTCAGATATCAACGTCTCTTTTGAAGTCCGTACAATCTATAGTGATCAAATCATATGAGAACTATGTAGGTTTATATCTGTGGTGTTTTTTAGAGGACAGAATCACACAGATTTGAGCAGGCCCGTCCAAACAGTGCAAGCATTTGTCAGTCACCTTACCTACATAGGGATTAAGAAAGGGATATATTTTAAGAACACGATAATCACACTATGTTTATCGTATTCTTTAAATATATCCTTTTATCTATTCCAACTGTACATATCTGTACTTTTATGGCTTGACGGGTGTTTCCCCGACCCGCATGCAACCTTGCGCATGACTGCATGAGTACATCCATGACTCACGAAACTTCATCCAGAAAGGTTGGTTTTGATTGTATCAAAGCCCGCAAGAACGATAGAATTCATGAAAATATAAGTTTTAAATTGAGATGGTCGAGAAATATGATAAAATATGAACTATGAAACGAGATATTAATATATTAACCATGGATCGTAATTAGCATCCCGTTACAAGTTCTAACGATTAAATTCATGAAAAATTAAGGCAACCAGTTCTAACCCGCGAATTTGTCGGAAATTTTACCGGGATATGACTAACCAAATGACTAAAATGTTTGCGAGATTGAAACAGAAATGTTTCAATCTGAAATTGAAACATTTACAATATGAGATGGATAGTATGCAGGATTATTTCAGGTGAACTTTATTAACCCACGAAACAATTACCTACAAGATCAAGATTTACGGTCGCTATTGAATAAAAATGAAACCAGTGTAAAAAAAACCTACCAAGGTCGACATTCAATATCGTTAGAGTGAGTGCTAGAACTTCGAGTGACTGGCATGAGACGTTGCTGTTAAAAAAAAAACAATGTTCACTAACATTTAAACCGATAGTATCTAACTATACTTTTATAAAAATTGCTGAAATTGAGCTCTTATAACAAGTACTGTGTCTGACTGTGAAATTAGTTTCAAGTAATTTCTCCTGTAGGTATTATGAGCGAATTTTTACAAATACTCAGACCCGGAACATTTTTTTCTGTGCCATATAACATATGTTCCTGTGAGGCAATCGAACCCGCAATATGCAGTGTAGCAGCCAATTGCTTAACCACTGCGACAATCGTGTCGGCAACATTTAAATGTCCTTTATTTGGTTAACTTAATCCTATCATCATATTATAATGTAGTTTCCGTATTATTTTTCAGAGAAATTACGCTTCCTGGTATTTAATATCTATAAACTTTTAATCAAGGAAATTAATCAACTGATTAAATGAAATTAGCATACGCCAAATACTGATATTCTTCAAAGAAGTTGTTAAAAAGTCCTTCAAAAAGTTTTCATGTAGAAAGAATGAGTGATTTTACACAGTCTGTCTTCTCTCACTTTAGAATAAGTTCTCAACTGTTTAATTAAACCAGCTGATTATCTTCCAAAAATAATATCTTGCTAGCTTGTATGAAGAATTGAAGGCGTAAAGTTGGCTTTTTTATTGTAGGTACTCACAAGTATTTCCATCGTATGCTGGTTCCCCCCCCCCCCCCCCCCCCCCCCCACAACAGTCTCCACGAAGCGTAGGAGGAATCATGATTATTTTCAACCGGAAAAGAAGATCTGCCTCACGTATTCGTGTCCACATTACCTAAGTAAATTTTTAACATTAGTTTAAAATACCTTCAACCTTGAAACACGTTATAAAAACCGTTCCATTACTACTTGGATTATGAATTCAATTAAAAAGTAGTTTCTGATTTTATTTAACAAACCACTGTTTCAATAATTCTAATAAATACAATGAAACGAAGCTTACTTTACTTAAAAATTAGAACCGTATGTCACGTTACACTAGAATACAGGAGGTGAATAAAGGTTGGGTAACTCTTTTACCTAAAGCGTCTACAAGTAGGTAAATTCTCATTTTCCGAATAAGCAAATGTGGACCTATATAGAATACATGCAGGAAAATATGAAACAAACAGCTATCTATGGAATGAAGGAAACTGCTTATTATTTAGCCAGTTTGAAACGGATCCGGTTTGATTACATCTCAAATATCGGTCTGATGTCGTATTCTATTGGCCCAAGTTTATATAGAGGCAAACGCGCCTTTGGGTATTATAACAAATTATATATTGCATTAAGTTTACAATTCTTTATCTTGGTAAGGACCTACGAGACTATTTACTAATTAAATACCAGACACCAGACCCAGGGCAGCTGAATGAACAGACTGGGATTTTAGTCAGTAGAATTCTGACACTCCCTTCCGCTTTACCCAGAGCGGGAGAAGTCATTTTTCTTATTTATTTTTTATTTAGAATAGTTTCGCTTTTGACCACCATCTCACCTGATGGTAAGTGATGATGTGGTCGAAGATGGAGCACGCTTACCTAAAAGTAACCTATTCACTCTTGACTTAAAGACTCCTAGGTTATAGCTATCGGGAAACACAGACTCCGGCAGGGAATTCCACTCCTTAGCCGTACGCACAATGAAGGTATTCCCAAAACGTTTGGTGCGTACGGGTGGGATGTCAATTCAATGATTTTCCCACCCGGAAAAAAAACAGGCCCAGAAAGAAACGATAGATAAGCTGACTAACAACTAAGTACTCAAACAATGTTTTCAAGAATTTAATTAATAAAACATGACTAGTTTGTCATCATCATCTACGTAGCGTTTTCCCATTCTAAGAGCGCCTTCACAATAGCGTTTGTCCGTTTGTCCAGCGTAGGCGTTAATTAAACGCTGCGCTAACGCGGCGCAGACATCACATAATTGCGTCGTCGTTTCGGAAATATCATTAATAAAATGGATTCTGACGAGGAAACTATTGTTGGCTTTGCTTTTAAAAAGTAACGCGGCGCACGCGTCGCGCACTTGCGGCGCTAGCAGAGCGTATTCATTTACCCTTGCACTGACGCCGCGACAACGTGACGCCTGCGCTGCATAGTCGCGGCGGTGGCGCCTGCGCTGCGCGTACGTTCATCGAACGCATTCGCTGGACAAACGCTAGTGTGAAGGGGCTCTAAGTGTTTTACATAGAGCTACAGCCAATCTGACCTTCACAACCCAGTAACTGGGTAACAAGATATCACTTGGCAAGATGCTGTCAGATTCTCTAGCTTCTGATTAAACGTAGCGACTGTCAAAGATGTAGAAATTACAGCACGGTTAAACGGCTTAATGTCGTTTATTTTAAAACGACATTAAGCCGTTTGACTAGTCTATGAAATTTAAAATCTATTGGATTAACATTTATTTTATTTATTAACATGTCAGATAGTACCTGTATTGTATGAATGTATTTAGTCGTATGTTGTTCATGTGTAGGTATTAATTTAATCACCCACCCAATGTTCCTAATGTTTGTATTTCGATATAATCAAGCAATATGATGATTAAATGAGAATCCAATCACCAAATGCTTTTGTGAGTAACTACATTATATATATTAATATTGAGTTTACATTTAACTAGTGCTTATTACCGCTCACTCCGTAGTCGTGGTTCTGCCTTACTGCTATTTCTATAAAATTGAAAATTAAATGCAAATTCGTTATTATTGAACCTTATCTTCAATTAAAGCCGCGAAGAAAAAATATGAAATAAAAAATCTGGACAAGTGCGAGTCAGATTCGCCCACCGAGGGTTCCATAGCGGGGGGACGGTATTTATTTTTATATTTTTCTTTATATTTAACTAAGAATTTATGTGTCGTAAAAAATACTACCTAAGATACCTCACTTGTACTAGTAGCTTCAATTTTAAATTACTATCCCTAAAAGACGATATTTTTTATGATTACTACATCATAAAAAATATCGTCTTTAAAAATAAAAAATTAAATCTATACTATTAAATCTTAATTAAATCTATACTATACAATAGTATAGATTTTTTTTTTTTTCGTTATTGGTACTAACTATAAAAGATATTACCTGCCAAAATTCATAGTTCTAAGACAACGGGCAGTACCTTATTACTTTTCATTCCCTTGAGAGTGAGTTAAGTATATGATTTTAATTTCAACTCGATATATAATAATAATAATATGATGACGAATAACTATCGGAAATATATTGTGAAGGATGGTACGGTAGACATATGTCGGGCATGTCACAAACCGGGAGAATCCATTCGTCACATTATCTCTGGTTGTTCTCGTCTAGCTAATGGAGAATATTTTCATAGATACAACCTCGTAGCCAGGATTGTTCACCAGCAACTTGCTCTTAAATACAATCTTGTGGAATCAGAAGTACCATACTATAGGTATGTGCCCGACCCAGTTCTCGATAATGGCAATATTACACTGTACTGGGATCGGTCTATCATCACTGACAGGACTATTGTTGCCAATAAGCCTGACATAGTGGTGATAGACCGATTAGAGCGTCGCACAATTATTGTTGAAATAGCAGTCCCCCATGACGAGAACCTCGTGAAAGCTGAGATAAATAAAAAAAATAAGTATCTTGACCTGGCACACGAGGTTGTCGACATGTGGGATGTGGAGACAGCAATCATTGTGCCGATAGTCGTCACAGCCAATGGTATAATAGCCAAGAGCCTCGACCAACATCTAAGGAGGCTCTCGTTGGGCAGCTGGATCAAGGGCTTGATCCAGAAAGCAGTACTCCTGGAAACGGCGCGTATTGTGAGGAGGTTCCTCTCTATGGAGCTCTGACCACCGGTAGCTTGGACCCTGTTCCCGATACCGGTGGCTACTATTTTTTTTTTTTCTTTTTTAATATTAATATTTAAAAATGTAATTTATGTGTACAAATATTAAATAAATGTGATAAAAATAAAAATATATCCACGCGTTATAAAGGGTCTTGGCAGACAGATAGACAAACATACGGATAACAAACTGATTATATAAGGGATCTGATTGTATTGAATTGGAACGGCGATGCGCCAACGTTACATGGTGGACATCTCACCCATACCGATTCCCGATAGCTATAACCAAGGGGTCTTTGAGTCAAGAGTGAATATCCATGTTCCATCTTCGACCACATCATCACTTATAGGTGAGATGGTGGTCAAACTGTCTATAAAAAAGGTAAAAATTATAGTATTCAATAATACGTAAGCGATTATGTCACAATTTGATTGATATCACATGGGCGTTGCTTTTCGTGTTTTAAAAGACAAATACTTAATTACTTTGTATAAAAATTGTGATGATAGCCTCTTATGCGTTCGAATTTCATTGATTATTATATTATGCGGAAAAACCAATATACAATTGACATAAATTTTAAAGAATACATACGTGTCTTATTCATTGTTACATACAAATAATTACCCTATCGCGATTTACTAAGGTTAGAATTGCATTAAAAATGTACATCATAGTTATTGTGCGTAAGAAATTGTTAAATGCGTAGAAAATTAAATATGGAACAATAAGTCATCTAAGAATAATATTTAAAAAAAAACTTTAAAAATAAACTCCGATATCGCGTTATTGATAGCAATTTTAATTGCATTTGGATGTACTTAGCAAGAACGTAGGTAACAACGTACTAGATTAGATATGGCTACGTACGCATTTAATAAGTATTTATATTGTATGCATTATAAAAATACCCCCTGTATACTCAGATATCTATACTAATATTATAAATGCGAAAGTTTAGATGCTTGGATGGATGGACATATTACTCAATCACGACAATACTACTGAACGGATCTGAATTAGCAGTAGCCATTAGCAGTAGTGAAATAACACATAGGCTACTGTTTATCCCGGAATTCGCACGGGATCGGAATTTACGCGACAAAACCTTCCCACGCGAACGTAGTTGCGGGCAGAAGGTAGTGTAATATTAATACATATTATTATATGAATTTAATACAAGCGAATTTATGAATGCTATCGAAAATAAACTTATATTGCGTGACTAGCTTTTGCCCGCAACTTCGTTTGCGTGGGAGGTTTTTCCCATGTAAATCCCGATATCATGGGAATTCCGGGATAAAAATATTCTATGTCCGTCTTCTGGTTCTAAGCTACCTCCCTACCAATTTTCAGCTAAATCGGTTCAGCCGTTCTTGAGATATAAATAGTATAACTAACACGACTTTCTTTTATATATATATAGTTTGTGTGTTTATTTTTTGTTTATGTGTAAATGTATCTCTATATGGACTTTGGTCTGAAAAGAAAGTATTTTATATATGGTAATCGGACGGGGTAGCTGAAGAAGCTCGCGCTCGGACGCCCCGCCTTTTTAGGGTTCCGTAGCCGAATGGCAAAAAACGGAACCCTTATAGTTTCGATATGTCTGTCCGTCTGTCTGTCTGTCTGTCTGTCCGTCCGTCCGTATATCACAGCCATTTTATTCCGAAACTATTAAGATTATACATGTGAAACTTAGTAGGTAGATGTATTCCGTGAACCGCTTTCCGATTTTAAGAAAAAAATATTTAAAATAAAGGGGAGTCCCATACATGAACTTAAACTGAAAATATTTTTTTTTCATGAAACCTATGCGTGTGTGGTATCTATAGACAGGTCTTTAAAAATGATATAAGGGTTTCTAAAACTACTTTTTCATAAAATCAATCATTTAAAAGATATTAGCTTCCAAAGTGGTAAAATGTGTGTCCCCCTCTAACTTCTATAATAATGGATTGAAAAATCTAAAAAAGATATATGTCTGTAGATCTTAATGTAAACTTTCAACCAAAATTGGTTTGAACGAAATCGGGTCAGTAGTTTTTGAGATACAGCATATTTTATAAAACCGCAAATTTAACTTTGTAATTTATACAAACACTATGAAAAACAAAGTTATTTAGCGTAGTTGTCAAAATGTAAATAAGCTAGTTTTAAGAAATTTTTAAGGTTTATTTTTATTCGTCAAATAAATATACATATTATATTATATTATTATAGTTACTACGGAACCCTTCATGGGTGAGTCTGACTCGCACTTGGCCAATTTTATACCTTCGGCCGTGAGACGCGTCGAGCGCGGCGACTGATTCTCAAAAATAATCCTTATAGCATTATTCAGTATTCACGCGCGATGGCTTATTATTAGCGTATTTCATGTATAACTATGGTGTTTCTATACCGAATTATATGATTCTTTTTTATGGAATAGTTAATAATGTTAACTTTTTCAATTAGGGGTGACTGAGAGTGTTATAAACGTAAGAGTAAACAAATATTATAATCAGAAAGCTTCGAACTGCTAAGCTATCGGGAGTTACACGTGTTATTGTGAGTCAACCATAAAAGATAGACATATGCTGTCGTGGGATATTTTTTATATAATTTTAAGGAGAACATTTCCGACATGAAATGATTTCTGTGTAGCTTTAACCATAAAGGTTACTCGCGACGGAAGCTTAAAAAATGGAGTAACTTCTCCCGTTTTCCCAACATTTCCCTTCACTGCTCTGCTCCTATTGATTGTAGCGTGATGAAAAGTATACTATAACCAGCTCAGGAGTATGAAAAATAATTGTACCATGTTTCGTTAAAATCCGTCGAGTAGTTTTTGTTTCTATAACGGTTATACAGACAGACAGACAGACAGACAAAAATTTTACTGATTGCATTTTTGGCATCAGTATCGATCCCTAATCACCCCCTGATAGTTATTTTGGAAATATATTTCATGTACAGAATTTACCTCTCTACAGATTTATTATGTTATTTCTACGTTACGTCAGGTCGGATTTACGTTAAGATTTTCCGATTGTTTTTACAAGTTTAGCAGGTAGATTTAACATGCTTGACATGTTGTTGTGATGAAATTTTTATATCGCAACCTGTTTGTTTGTAGCTTTTTTTTTGTAGGGCCACTCGTATTTCAGCACACTAATGCTGGTTACTACTTAACCGGGCGACCCTGTGGTGATCTCTAAATTTAAGGCGCTCCAGACGCGAAAATAGGTTTAAACGCGAGTTTTATAATGCGTTAAAGTATATGATTCACTGCAGTTAACACAATCAGAAAAATATATGATATTCTTCAGGATATAATCTAGTTAAGTAGTGTGTTGAAAACATAATACAACAAATTTTAATTCATAGAAAAAAATCACAAAGATACCTCTAAAAAAATCTTTTAACGAATAAAAACCATATTAAAATACATACGATCATTCTGATTTTTTGACAAATTATTCAACAAGAAACATACTAACGAAATAGTGTTTTATTTTTTTAATCCAATCAATACATTTTCTGTAAATCGCGTATTATTATTTCGCAATATAATACGTACGCATGTGTGCGTAAACGCCTGTGTACCGACAGTGCCGGCCAACGCCTGTTGCTATATGGACGTGTCGCTTTTCTCGCCGATTTATTTCGACTCGGAATTGTTTGTAGTTATTGTAAAGTTTCGTCTGTAAATTCATTATTTTATTTATAAAATTCATTTTTTATATCAATTTTCTATAAATAATCTTCTTTCTTGTAAATATAAAATACTTCAGGTTAAAATAGCGTAACTTGATTTCAATTTTATTTTATAAATATGGGAAATAAAGTGAAGCCAGTTAAAAGGACTAAAAAACGTTCATATAAATCAAACGCCGTACATATGAACGATGTTAAAAGGTAAGAATATTTTAGATTACTAAATTATTTCTAAAATATTATGACACATTATTGGAACCATCTCAGTATTGAGCACTTTATTTTACTCGAATACGGTCAGTTATTTCATCACAATTCCTAAGTTCTATTAGCGTGTATAGTAGTGAATCGGATTGGCAACCGCCAGTGTCCTGGATCAAACCTAGGGTCTTATTTTGTCTTTTTGTCACTTCTATTTTATTGAAAGTACTTTTATATTATATTTAGATATTTTTGTAAATATTTTGTTGAATAAAAAAATAAATGTTTTCATTTTTTTTTATAGGAGAAAGAAAGTCGAAAATGTCAACGCCGAAGTTATTTTCAATGAGTAAGTATCGACACATTATCTAGGCTATAATAAAGAATAAAACAAAGTAAGAAACATTTTGTTTCAAGACCGCGGTTTATTGATATGGGCAGTAATGTGCATGACAAAATATCTGATTGATCTGAAAATTCAGATGTTGCTTATTCTCATACATAACTAAGTAAGAGAATAGGTATGTACCTAACTATGAATGTTAGTTGCCTAATCTTTTATTTGTAGCTCAACAATGTTACGAAATGAATACAAAAAATTGGCCAAGTGCGAGTCAGACTCGCCCATGAAGGGTTCCGTAGTAACTATAATAATATAATATAATATAATATGAATATTTATTTGAAGAATGAAAAAAACCTTAAAAATTTCTTAAAACTAGCTTATTTACATTTTTATAACTACGCTAAATAACTTTGTTTTTCATAGTGTTTGTATGAATTACAAAGTTATATTTGCGGTTTTAGAAAATATGCTGTATCTCAAAAACTGCTGAACCGATTTCGTTCAAACCAATTTTGGTTGAAAGTTTACATTAAGATCTATAGACATATTTTTTTTTTAATTTTTCACTCCATTATTATAGAAGTTAGAGGGGGAGACACACATTTTACCACTTTGGAAGCTTATATCTTTTAAACGATTGACTTTATGAAAAAGCGGTCTTAGAAACCCTCATATCATTTTTAAAGACCTGTCCATAGATACCACACACACATAGGTTTCATAAAAAAAATATTTTCATTTCTAGTTCCATGTATGGGGTATTTTATTTAGTTTTTTTCTTAATATCGGAAAGCGGTTTACAGAATACATCTACCTACTAAGTTTCACATGTATAGTCTTAATAGTTTCGGAATAAAATGGCTGTGACATACGGACGGACGGACAGACAGACAGACAGACAGACAGACGGACAGACATATCGAAACTATAAGGGTTCCGTTTTTTGCCATTCAGCTACGGAACCCTAAAAAATGAAATCTAAAATGTACCAACTTCTGAACCACAGAACTAGAAAATTTAGAATTGATATTTTCACGCAGTTTTAAAATTGACATGGTCACTAAATCTGTCTTAAAACGGGATATTTACTACTATATTTTGGCACAAGTAATATACAGGGTGGCAGGGACATCGACGCACAAACGCTTACCAGGGATTTGGTACATGATTCTGGACCCCCTGCGTTGGAATCTTTCGTCGTTTTTTTTTAATTTTTCAGGATTTTTCAGTATTTTTTACTGAAAACTGTATAAAATCATTGTTAATTAAAATATAAAATTCACTTGTTTCACTTGAAACAGCAATGTAAATAAAATTCGAAAGAGCTACCTGATCAGCTGTTTTGCTAGGGTTAATTTGCGAGATCAACATAACTAATCAGGTAGCCTTTTCGAGTTTTGTTTACATTACTGTTTGAAATAAGTGAATTTACTGTTTTTTTATTGCGTCGAATTTTTCGTAATTTTATGAAATTAAGAAAAAGCCGACGAAAACTATCCACGCAGGGGGTCCAGAATCATGTACTGAATCCATGGTAAGCGGTTGCGCGTAAATGTCCCTGCCACCCTGTATTTGTTGTTTATAGTTTCATCATGTCTGTCTGTCTGTCTATCTGTTTCTGTCTGTCCGTCCGTCCGTCTTCCGATAAACCGCTTTCCGACTTAGAGAAAAAAAAAAATATATTAAAATACATGGAACCTCCCCATACATGGAAGGCTCCCCATATATGGAACTAAAAACTGAAAATTTTTCTTTACATGAAACCTATGCGTGTGTGATATCTATAGACAGGTCTTTAAAAAATGAGATTGAAGTTTCTAAAACCATTTTTTCATAAAGTAAATCGTTTCCAAAGTGGTAAAATTTGTCTCTCCCCCCCCCCCCCCCCCCTCTAACTTCTATAACAATGGAGTGAAAAATCTAAAAAAATATATGTCTGTAGATATACACTTTCAACCAAAATCGGTTTGAACGAGATCGGGTAAGCAGTTTTTGTATTACAGCATATTTTCTAAAACCGCAAATAGAACTTTGTGATTCATACAAACACTATGAAAAACAAAGTTATTTGGCGTAGTTGTAAAAGTGTAAATAAGCTAGTTTTAAGGAATTTGTAAGGTCTTTTTTTTGTCAAATTAATATACATGTTATATTATATTATTATAGTTACTACGGAACCCTTCATGGGTGAGTCTGACATGCACTTGGCCAATTTTTTTCAGTTGTTTCACAATCGAAACTCGAAACAAATAACAAACATGGTAAATAATGTCCCGCTTTATTTTGTAATGAATTTCATTACCACAAACTTTTTGTATTTTTAGATTGGAAACTGTGGCATCACAGAATGATCACGGTCGTGAAGTTATTGATAAAAGTACATATTCATCTGAGCAAGTACTAAAAGAAACCTTTAATACACAGGTAACTTCAACCGCACGTTACAGTAACATAATTTTGTGAGTTGTGTAGAATTAGTTTTATAAATAAAAATGGTATAATTCAATTTTAGGTGGCTAGTGCTACTGAAGAAAGTCATTGTGATGTCCAACCTGAAAACCAAGAAACTGATGGGTTAAATTATAGTGCAGAAGTAAGTTATTCCGTGAAAACATACTTATTTAAAATTATTTTAAGTTAAAACAATGTTTTATGGTATAAAAAAAATATTCATTTATTTTTACAGACGGAAAACTATACTCCTAAAAAGAACATACAAATTGGACGCAGGATTATTAATGTTTCCTATTTTTTTTTAAAGTTGTGTGAGATCTCAAATCACGGACCATTAGACTGCGGGCTATCTTCTCTTGAGTTAGTTGGTGAAAAGCTTCACGGCTTATCTTCCAAATTTACTTTTTTATGTAAAATGTGTAAACAACAATTTGTTATCATTAACGACAATGATAATTGTTTATCAATAAATACATGTGCTGTAGCTTTTTTTTTTTTTTTTTTTTTTTAGCGTGGTAAAATTATCAAATAAGTCCTCCCACTCCGGGCAGGGTGGGAGGGACTGTCAGACTTTTACTGACTAAAATCCACGGTGTTCGTTCAATAACCCTTTACATACCGGGGCCACGGTAACGGGATGAGTCCCACGACCCCGGCGGGCTTCGGCCCTCTGCAGAGGGGGCCTCGTCATGTTGCTGACGCTCTTTGAGGCGCGCGTGGAACACGACGCGCCGTCGACCCGGGCATGGTCCATGGTCGGACAGCGAGTTGCCCTTTACTCGCTGTCCGCATGCCCGCGCCTACGGTGGCCGGAGATCGTCGGCCGACGTCCGACGCCGTGGGCGTCTACCACTGCGGCTGGGCTGGAGGGAGGACGCCATCCTCTCCCTCACGCGGCCCGCCTCCTCCTTCGGAAGCATGACTGCTTCGCAGAAGGAGGCGACCGCTTCCCACTCCCTCTCGCCCCGCAGCATGGCCTCGACCAAGGCCGGGCGCGAGAGGTCTCCGCCTATTGTCGCCGTGAGGACACGTCGGTGCTCTGCCCAAGCTGGGCAGTCCTGCACCGTGTGCTCGACTGTGTCCTCAGGGCGACCCTCGCAGTGGTGACACCCAGGCGTCTCTTCCTTACCCATCAGACACAGGTACCTCCCGAAACTTCCGTGTCCGGTGAGGACCTGCGTCATGCGGTAGGTCAGGACGCCGTGACGCCGATCTAGCCACTCCTCAAAGAGGGGTCTTACCGCCGCAATTGCGGCGTGCCCGATGTGCTGTAGCTGGTGCAATTTCTATTGGTTGTGGTCATTCTCAGCTACAAGAATTTTCATCAGCCATGAATTTGCCAATGATTTCCCAAAAAACATACCAAAAGAACCACAAATTACTGTCGGAAAACTGGCAGCAACTGACACAACAGTCCATGGATCAAGCAGCTGAGGAAGAGAAAATTATGGCTATAGCAGAAGGCAGGGTCACAAAGAATGGTACGCCTATCATAGATGTGATAGCAGATGGTGTGTACGGTAAAAGGTCGTACAAAAAAAATATTCAGCTTTATCCGGCGCTGCTGCAATCATAGGTAGAAAAACAGGCAAACTTTTATATTTGGGAGTCCGAAATAAATATTGCTACCATTGTGATCGTGCCGAAAAGAAAAAAAAACAACAGTGCCTGAACATTTATGTTCGAAAAACTATTCCGGTCCGTCCACAGGAATGGAGAGCGAAATTATAGTGGAAGGTATTAAGCAGTCATTAGCTACCCACGGTTTGATTTACGGACGACTAATATCTGATGGTGACTCAAGTACTTATTCCAAAATTTTGCAGGCAAGACCTTACCTTGATATTACCGTCGAAAAAGTAGAATGCAGAAATCATTTACTGAGGAATTTTTGTAACAAAATGATGACATTGCAAACTGAAACCAAATATTTAAAAAGTCACAGAAAATTATTGACCATATCGCGAGTTTTGAGCATGAGATCCTGCATAACCAAAGCAATACAAAAAAATAAAAATGATCCCTGCCCAGAAGAGCAAAAATTATTTGAGGACATTTTACAAGCACATCATCACGCATTTGGAAACCACCTTGAATGCAAAACACATTTCTGCAAAAAAACGGGAGATTTGGAGCAAAATGATGTTCCAAGTGACTTTCAGCTAAGTTCTTTGTGGCAGAGAATTAGTATAATGATACAAAGTATTGCTGGCCATGCTCGAAGTTTACTTCATGACGTGGACAGTAACGTTGTAGAACGCTATCATACATAGCATAATAGCAAAATATGTAGGAGGAAAAAGAGTTAATTTTCCCCTCAAAAACTCATATCAGACGCGATGCATTGCGTCAGCAGTGTCGTTCAATGAAGAAAATGCACTTTCGAAGCTTTATAAAAAAATTACCAATAAGAGCCCAAGAGGCAAACTGAATAAATGAATTTGAATTTGAATTTGAATTTGAAACTGTGGGAAGAAAGAAAGAAGAAACAAAAACTCCCTAGTAAAAGATATATAAAAAGAAAAAGAAGGCTTGTTTTCAGTAAAAAACAAGACGATAAGGATTATGGCCAGTCCTGTGAAAAGCCCGATATGCTGGTAGAAATACTGGATAAACTGAAAAACGAGTTTATGAAAAAAATTAATTAAGTCTGATTTGGAACGAGCAACAATTGAAAGAAAAACTGTTTTACAAAGTGATAGTGGAGAATGGCTAGAGATGAGAAGATCGTTATTGACTGCATCCAATTTCGGCAGAGTTATAAAAAGGCGTATTAATACACCATGTGCTAATTTAGTCAAAGATATTCTTTATCGAAACAAAATTGACCACGTGGAATCTATTAGACATGGCCAATTGAATGAAAAAATCGCACTTGCACAATTGGCTGTACAAGAGCGCAAAACGATTAGACCCTGTGGTTTATTTATAGACCAAGAACTATGTTTCTTGGGTGCAACGCCTGATGGATTAATTGGAGAAAATACTGTTGTTGAAGTAAAGTGTCCTTTGACAGCCCACAAAATGGGCCTAGCAGCAGCAATTGAAAATAAAAAAGTAAACTTCTGGCAAAAAACAAAAACTAGTGAACTAGCCATCAACAAAAAACATGCTTGGTATTACCAAGTTCAAGGACAGCTACACGTAACCCAAAAAAAATATTGTTTGTTTGCCGTATGGGAGAATGAAAAAGAAAAGCTGAAGACGGAAATCATTATTATTTATTTATTTATTCTTCTCAACAAATTTACATTTGTGTCGAACAGTGGTTACAAATGTTACAATATAAAAAAATGAAATAGTCGCCATAAAGCAAACACTAGCTACACAATACATTGGTCCCAACATTATTAGTCTTAATATCAATAGTTATAATAATCTAACATAACATAATTCAAAACAATTATACAATATAAATTCAATTAATAATTTAAAAAAAAAAATGATATAAATGTCAATAAAATTCATTAAGATGTAACGTCATGATTATAATGTCGGATATTACAATAATGTCATTAAAATACATATAATCACATATTAGTTTGAACTAATATTATCCTTGAAAAACTCTTCTATGCTGTAATAACATTTCTTCAATAACAACAACTTTAATTTTCTTTTGAATTCATTTGGATTTTGAAGAAGAGATGATACATTTTGGGAAAGAGAAATGAAAGAAAAATTGAAAAAGTTCTATTTAGACTGTATTTTACCTGAGATACTTGATCTCCGAATTTCAAGAAATATGAAAATTCGTGAACGTAAAAAATAGAGATGAAAATACAGATAGAGATAAAAGTGACAAAAAAGACAAAAGCGAAATGGAATGAAAGCAAACTGTTCCGGTGCAGCAGTTTGTTTTTTCTCTGCACGAGCACATACAAGGCAGTATTTGTTTTGGATGCCTAAAAACAAAACTTGTTGTAGTAGAAAACTAAATTTTGAAGATTTGTGAAATGAGTAATTTTTTTCCAAAATTTGTGTATTAACATTGCGCTCCGTATGCGTAAATACGTCAAAAAATCACAAAATAAAATTATAATAATTAGCTTGTTTAATTTTTATGTATCCTTCCTGTTCGTTCACCTGTCCATCCATCCACCCAGTCCGTATCCCACCCTTTCATTCGTCTCTCCTCGCATCCGTAGGTATGTTCACTTCACACGCTGTATTCTTATAAACCGTATATTGCGAAAATAAAAATAACGAAAATAAACTGCTATTTTATACAAAAAGTTTATTCCCTTGGAAAAAAATAATTGAAACAGCTGTTTTAATTGCGATTTCAGAGCTGGTGCCATAGTAAAACTTGTTCATAATTATGAGTACAATAACCTCCTTTGGTATTACTTAAACTCTTTTGTAACACCCTGTATATTATTTTTCTTCAGAATCCACCATCAAACTTTTTGGATGTTTTCTTTTTCATTATATTATTCTTGATTCTGAAATAAAATATCTATAGGAATAAAAATTATTGTTTTTAACCGACTTCAAAAAAAAAAGGAGGAGGTTCTCAATTCGTCTTGAACTTTTTTTTATGTATGTTACCTCATAACTCGGAGACGGCTGGACCGGTTTGAAAAATTCTTTTTGCGTTTGAAAGGGTATACGTTCTAGTTGGTCCCATTGTTACGAAATCATGATCTGATGTTGAGATCCTGGAGAAATCGAGGGAACTCTTCAAATTTTTTTCTTCTTATAGTACCTTGAGCAGTTGCTTTTGAAAATTACCATTTGGGGAAGTTGAACTAATGATGAAGACCACAGATGGCCACTGAAACTACTCAATAATAAGTATTTCGTGGATTGCGATTCGATTACTTGAGTACGGATGTTAAGCACTTTATGCTCATCACAATGCATATGGTGATGTAGAGCTGATGGTGATGTACCAGGAGAACTCCTCAAAAATTAACAGCTCTGCACCAGGAAAAGCAATATTTTGTAAAAGGTGATAAGTAGTTGACATTTTGGCTTTTGTAACTAGATAAATTACAAACAGTCCCACTAAAAAGCGTGAAAAAAATTTTTTTGCAAAAAAATAGAACCGACTTCCATATAAAAACACTACAAAGGCAAAAATAACTTTAATTTCGGAAGGCGGTGTCAAAAATATAAAAGAAACTACAAAACAAATGATACCGACTACCGAAATTAAAGTTATTTTTGCCTTTGTAGTGTTTTATATGGAAGTCGGTTCTATTTTTTTGCTAAAAATTTTTTTGATAACCTAATGTATTAAATAAAAAATAAGAGAACAAAACTATGCACATATTTTAAAATAATAACAACACGAAAATATGTAAATATCTATAAATACATAATATTTAATAAATAAGACAACAAAAAACTATACCGCGAATGAGATTCGATCTTGGTGATCGCCGCGGAAACGCGGCGCGAAATCCGAACGGGGACACACTGGACCGCTCGAGCTCTGTAAACTAGCCGCGAAATTACGATGTTAAATGTAATGAAAAACACGCATCGACGAAATTCGCGCGGTGCACCCCGCAGTAGGCGGGACTACTCGTGTCCCACTTCATCTGCTTCACCCCCTCAAATGAGGGGGTGCGCGGGGCATTCTCTGTGATGTGTCTGTGTGCGCCCGTTTGAGCAAGGTCAACGGGATTATATTGCGTCTTAAAGGCCCCCACAGCCAGGGCTACATTTAGACGACCGACGATGACGCACGCTAAAGTATAGATTATGGGAATTCTGGGAATAAAGACGGTTTCTCCTGCACCGCAACCTGTTAAAATTTGAGCCTCGATTATATTTTGTTGCAACTGGGTTACTTTTAGCCGAGTTCCATTGCAAAGTTGTGGTGGTTTTAAATTTCGGAGCAGAATAATAATCAGAAAGCTTCAAACTGCTAAGCTATCGGGAGTTACACGTGTTATCGTGAGTCAACCATAAAAGATAGACATATGCTGTCACGGGATATTTTTTATATAATTTTAAGGGGAACATTTCCGTCATAAATAATTTCTGTGTAGCTTTAACCATTAAGGTTGCACACGCGACGGAAGCTTAAAAAATGGAGTAACTTCTTCCGTTTTCCCAACATTTCCCTTCACTGCTCTGCTCCTATTGATTGTAGCGTGATGAAAAGTATACTGTAACCAGCTCAGGAGTATGAAAAATAATTGTACCAAGTTTCGTTAAAATCCGTCAAGTAGTTTTTGTTTCTATAACGGTTATACAGACAGACAGACAGACAAAAATTTTACTGATTGCATTTTTGGCATCAGTATCGATCCCTTATCACCCCCTGATAGTTATTTTGTAAATATATTTCATGTACAGAATTGACCTCTCTACAGATTTATTATAAGTATAGATAGAAGATATGCGCCTTCACCTACGTGCATGTACCTGATGTACATGCCTTAAGGCTGCATCAGCGAATGGCGTTATCATAGCTTAATTTTGAGGTTATAACATAATATTCAAAATTCAAGATACTATATCTGCTATCCATGTGCTAAGAATAAAAGGAAGATAGAAATCCTTATATTACATAAAACAAAGTGTCCCGCCGCGTCTGTCTGAAGAAAATGTAAAAGAATATAATATAATATATGCTATAGATCTTAATAAAAACTTTCAGTAAAAATTGGTTTGTACGAGATACAGTCAGCAGTTTTTGAGATATTCGTTCAAAAAAAAGCCGCAAATACATATAACCGTTCGGCTACAGAATCCTAAAAAAGTACACATCAATTTCAGTAAGTTAATTTAAGAAAACCTAAGGTTAAGGCACATTCAATAAATAAATCTGCTGTTTCTACAGGAATACCTACTTGAGTGCGAAAGCCGTATCATCGAATTTTGTTTCTTCGAAAACCTTTCAACGACATCTCTATACTGCGACGGCTTGTTAAATCGACGCTTGTTACTGCGATATTTCGTTACATCGAAAAACTGTACTGCGAACGATTTTACTGCGTAAATATCATACTGCGAAGCTTTGTTCAATCGATGTATAGCTATAAATTATTAAACTTTAGGTAAATAACACCTGCTCTAACAAATTATTTACAATTCGGTATTGTTTGCTACACCTCTTAAAAACGTAAGTAAATCCTACTTCTCTCTACGAGCGAATCTATCTGGGCTATATTATAGTTCTGCCATTTCATGTCCATAATATAGTGGAGATTGCCCCGCAGGCAGACGATGGAGGTGGGGCCTTATTCTTTCACTGATCGCAGGTTTGTATTTCCAATTCTTATTAAAGACTCCTCAATTTCTTTCTTATCATTTGAAAATTTATCAAGACTCCTTGTCATCTACCTTCTTTAATCAGTGTTATTTGAAACTAAAAATGCCAATCATCATGAAATACAATAACAATATACATTTTGCTGATCTCAGTACATTAAAATTATTTGCAATAATATGGGCCATTGTGAAATACCTACAAATCACACTCAAATATATCGTACAAACATTAAATGTAAATGCGTTAATATACGACTGAGTCGCGGTCACCATAAACATTTTATTATTTTTCTTTTACTGTGTGTAAAGATGGTGTAAAGACTTTCTTGACAACGTAAATGAATTGACTAGTGTATTCACAGAACACATATGAGTGTATTACATTCTCTTTGGAATTGACAAGTGCACTATACGGCAAGTTCTTATCAAGAAACGTAATTATATAGAATTAATTCATTTCTATTATTTCAGAAGGTAAGGGTACGTCTACAGTAGATAACTAAACAAAATACCTACTTGGTGCAACTATCAATTATTTTATTACATTTTAAACTGGGTTCTAAATAAATCCAAAAATAAAGAATTCTCCATATTTAGATTTATTCAATGAAATGAAAAAATAGAAACTTGGCACTATTTCAGAACTAGGCATATTATTGAAGCTCGAAAGTATATTATCCAGTCAAAGAATAATTTGGCAGCATATACAATTTCAACTGACAAATTGCTTGAACGATCTATTTAGCCATTGTAAAAGCCAAGAGCTACCCATAGTAATAAAATTGCTTCTTGACAATTGGGTCAAGTGCCACGGCTTCTTTATGATGAGATTTTTTTGATAAGACCTTCATTGCAAGATACAGATTTATCAGCATAATTTTCCCACTGTTATCCCCGCGCTGGACTAACACGGTTTGTCGTTTTGCTTTATGAAAATGTAATGTTTGTGTGTCTGCTATAACAGATATTTAAAAAAACCAAAGCAGAGACACGGATCTAGTATAATTTAAATTTTAAAATGCTACAATTTCTGGAGAATATTTCATTGAAGTTTGAAGCGTTTTACTTACGAATACCTTTTTTTTAAGGATGGGAATCATCCAATCATCCAATGACTTCCTCCCGATCTAAAACTAAAACCCATCCGTGTTCCATCATATGCTCTTCGTGTTCCGAGGCCGCGGTAACTCTTTCGAACAATTCCGCAACCCCGGCAAGCAACGGCCCCCTTATGGGCCCCGACAATTTTGCTGACACTCTGAGGCGCGCGTGGAACACGGGCCTGGTTTCAGTCGGGCGACGAGCTAGAGCTACCCATTGCTCGCAGCCCGCAGGCCCGCGCCTACGGTGGCTGGGAACTTACGAATACCTATTTACTATGATTCCAATGATTCTGGATCGTCAGACTTATGTAAATGTTGTAGTATACATGATGGCTACCTAGTTACAGTGCGCTACAGTCGACGACGCCGCGAACCTGTCTCTATTCATGGCCAAGGCCGCCTCGTGCTAACTTGACGTAATCTTCGTTATTTTGGCACAATTCACACGCCATACTTGGTTTTCAGTTTTTGCTTTTGCCAATAGAACGGTACGGTTGATTATACTTCATTTTTTCCGTTTTAGCCGTTCTTTTTATGCGCCAAATAAAGTTAACCAATTATACGGTCGTTTTAGAATTTTTGGTGACCATACTATTTATTATCATATCATTGTTGAGGCACACAACAAAAGATTTTGAAGTACAAACTAGAAATAAACATATACGGAGAGTGGCTTTGTTACCTCGTGCTCAGTTGCCAAGGATTTTCCCCCAGTGAGGGAAAATGATGATTTAAAAAAATATCATACGGTACGATGTAATTGCTGGTATAACAAGAATCTAAAGCATGTTGAAGTCCTTAATTTCTCGTTGTGTCTTAGACTCAAAGAAAGACTGAACCGAATAACGAAAGACTGGCAAGACGCTTATGAAAAACTAGCACAGAACACGGCCGGTATTTTAACGATTAAGTTGTGCAGGGCTGTTCCGTTGTTACGCATGTTGTGCCCAGATTACCAACTAATTAAATAGCATTTATTTTCAATAGATTTAGGTACTTGAACTGAAATACGGAAGTTAACAGACTTCACACAACCAGTAGGTGCGACTAACCACATCATTAATTTAACTAGCAATGTGGGTAATTAGATTTTGTTGTGTTTTTGTGTAGTTTAAATTATTTTTGTCTTAAGCTGGACCTACCTTCAAATAAATGCACCCAGCAATTAATAGGAATCAATGAATAATTATCTAAAGTAGACCCAAAAGGTCACTGGAGTAGGACAGGTCAATGTCCCAATAGAATAAAATAACAAAGTAATTAAGTCTTATTTTCTTCTAATCGTTCGGTGGCTTGGAGCAATTGTTGTTATTATTGATGTAAACAAGCAATAATAAATACAATTGCGTCTTCAAAAATCACTGCAAAGTCAATGTTATTAATAATTATTTATTACAATAGGAGCATTCACGAGTAGTCGGTACATACTGGTAGTTCTTAATGAATTTAATATGTAGAAACTCATTCGCAGAGCAGCTGATACCGGCGCCCGCGTCTGTTTCTTGACCGTTTATCTATAAAGGACAAGGGCAAATTCATAAGTGTCTATGTCCTATATTAATTGGAATTGATTGACGAGTGTTCCTTTTAGTGCTTTCTCATACCTACTGCTTGCTATTTACATATAACAATACCTTTCACACAAAACATGGTTATACGCTTTCAACTGAGCCAGATACAGTCTAGTACTTAATAATTGTTATCTATTAGATATCTACGAGCAGTAATATTTTTAAGCGACTTAGCAATGTGGGTAGAATTCACTTTACACCCCTCCAACTAAGCTAAATATGCTTGTGTCTGGAGTGAGTTCACAATTACGCATACCATTGTGGTTAATTAATGCTGCCTGGTATTATGTAGTGCACTCAACAACTCAACATGGGCGATTGGTGCATCGCCAGGTCTTCAGCTAACTGCGATTGCCCAAATCTTGATTGAGGACGAATATGTAATAAGATCGTTAGGTGAGTAATCTTCTGATTGGAATCATATCGGGAAAACAATCAGCGCATTATAATATTTTATAAAGAATAGGTACATAATATCTTTCACGTAGGCGTCTTTACAGATTGACAAAATTTATTGATCGGCAAATCTGTCTTTCAAAATCAAATTATTCTTTAATATTTCTGTTATCACCTTATTTATTACAATTGGGTAGGTAGGTATCGACTTAAAATTCCTGATTAAGTAATAGGGTCACTAGCTTTTGCCCGCAATTTCGAAAATGTAATCAATGTGCTATTCCGGCCTATAATCTATCTCTGTGTCATACTTTATCGAGATTCGTTTAGCCATTTTGGCGTGATTCAGTAACAAACATTCATGTACACATACATCCTAAAGTACAATCCTAAAATGCATAGAAACTTAAATCATAAAATGAGAAACAGGATGGTGTTTGAATTCAACAACATAAGCCTGTTAAAATCAGTTCATACTTTCAGATCCACACATTATTGCAATTTTTTTAATGAGCGCGCATTATTAATACGTAATCATACTAATATAAACATAGGTATCCCGCCAAAAACATCCTGTAAAAAATTAGCCAAGTCTCGCCTAAGCTGCTTGTTTCTCTATAAAAAGTAATGAAATCTCTAAGCAAAGCGAAGCCAAGTCTAAGGATCTTTACTGCGATTTCTTTATTTATATAGTTAGATTTTATGTAACCGGCCGTTGAACATACTGTATGCACTTTTGCTAGTTAATACATCGAAGTCAACGGCCAAGTCCCATAAAATCTCGAACGAAATACGAAAGTTATATATTTTCACTAACGAAAGTTATTTTTAACTAACGAACGAAAATGAAATGTAACTAATGAAAATGATATTTAAGTAACGAAAATGAAATGTAACTAACGAAAGTGATTTTTAACTAACGAACGAAAATGAAATGTAACTAATGAAAGTGATATTTAAGTAACAAAAGTTATTTTTAAGTAACGAAAGTTATTTTTAAGTATCGAAAGTTATTTTTAAGTAACGAAAGTTATTTTTTAAGTAACGAAAGTTATCTTTAACTAACGAACATTATATTTCACTAACGAACGCTATATTTCACTAACGAAAGTTATATTTCACTAACGAAAGTTATTTGTAAATAACGAGAGCTATCTTTAACTAACGAACGTTATGTTTCATAATGAAACTTATATTTCACTAACGAAAGTTATCTTTAACTAACGAACGTTATTTTTCACCAACGAAACTTATGTTTCACTAACGATACTTATATTTCGGACGTTATATTTTAAAACGAAACTTATATTTCACTAACGAACGTTATATTTCACTAACGAAAGTGATTTTTAACTAACGAACGTTATATTTCACTAACGAACGTTATATTTCACTAACGAAACTTATATTTCACTAACGAAAGTTATTTTTAACTAAAGAAATAGTACAACTTTGCTTTTGCATAACTTAGGAAATAAACAAGCTACAAACATGAAATTTTGTTGTTTAAGTGTGTGCTGGTAGTTACTAGATAACGATCATTTCAGCGTTCTAAATCAATTCAGAGGTCCCCAAATAGGGGCCTGAAAATACGCCGAAATGGTTCCAGAAAAGGATGTGATTGTGATTGGTGGGATTGTGATATGTGATTTCTAATTTCTATTTAAGTTTTAAGTAAAAAATACGTTAAACCTAGCTTAGCCTACTTACCCACATCTTATTTTCTTATGAGATCATTGATTTGTACAATCTAAAAGCGTTATCTAGCTGAGGTAGAGACGGCCATAAGTCAACAGCCCACTATGCGAACCCAGTACGGGTTTGTGGATGTCATCTGTCTTTTTTAATCACAAGACTACCGCTTTTCATTTAAATGGTATTAAATAATATACGGAAAGTAAAGCCCGTAAAATAAGCCTCAATGAGAACCGAACCCACGACAGGGAGCTCGTAAGTTGCTGTCGATAGCACCTAACTTGTGTAGGTAACGGTATAATTAAATTTAATTTCGATACTGGCTTCGAGACACAACATTTTGACTTTGTAACTGGACGCAGCATCTGTATTTATGTAGTATGTAGGGAGGAAGATTAAACTCCTAGTTAAATAGTATGATTACTACACTAGTTTTTACTTTTTGTATCCATAGAATCCAATTCCCAACATGGTCCTATGCTTGAAAGACAGTCTCAAAAACTAGGTCAGAGTTAATTATGTTTGACCCATCACGGACAATAGGCGTGGATCGTGATCTTCTATATCTCCATATAGTTGTTGTGTTATCAACTTATCATATGTGTAAACACGTGTCAATATCGTTCTGTGGCAGATGTGCGTGCGCATATGGCTAGAGGTGGGCCACGCGTGCGAGCCGCGCCGGAGTGCGTCGGGGCGCGCCCTGGCGCTCGACTGGCGCGTGTGGGTGCGCGGCGTCAGCGGCCAGGACATCAGCACCTTCGTCCACAAAGTCGTCTTCCATTTACACCCTGCTGCAGCTTTTGTTTATCCTAAAAGAGGCAAGGAGCAAGTTTTTATCAGATTCTTTTGTGTGATCAAAAATTATGATAAATGATGTTTTAATTAAGAACTAACTGTTTAAATCCGCTTCAATCAAGCACAGAATATTTTTACAATAAACTTAATAGATATCTACTCGTATTTTATTACCACCGTCATAAACTCTAATAATTACATGTTTAAACTCTCATCATTATTATCACTCCCGCTGATAGCCCGCTACCTATAGTTTTATCTCGGTGACTTTGCCCCTTGTTATATTTACTGTGTGTTGTTTTTTACAGAGCAATAACATCAGCTTTCTTTTTCAGTGCTTCAGGAGCCGCCATACGAAATCCAAGAGTCTGGCTGCGCTTCTATCGATATACCGATTCATGTGTACCTGAAATACAACAACAGGCCAAAGAAAATTAGTCTGAGATATAGTCTTCAGATCGAGAATAACAGCAAGAGCAATTCAGAGTCCCGCTGTATCTACTACGACTTTGTGAACCCGTCGGAGCGGCTGTGCGAGGCGTTGATGAGCGGCGGCGGCGAGCTCGTGCCGCGCTCGGGCACTCTCGTGCCGCGCTCGGGCGCGCCCGCCCGCGCCGAACGCCTGTTGCTGCTTCTGAGCGACGACGAGCGACGCCTCACCCGCCCCAGGAGGTACAAGTTCGTCGAGCCCGTGCACTGCAAGCACGGCCCCAAGAAGCGCGCCAAATCCTACATATTCCAAGAAATTTGCTCAAAATGTGGACATTCTATTTACGTAGATTTCAGAAAACAGTTGAGATCTGTAGCCATGACCGAAGACGAGATAACTTGTGTGTCGCAGTTATATTGGTCTTACACTAATTATGAGAAGTCAGTTGGATCTTTAACACTGCCGCCGATTTCGGACTCCATATATAAGGTACCCGAGCTGCCGGCTTCGTTGAGACGAGCGCTCAAAGAAGTAGAAGAAGACTACACGTTGCCGTGAGTGCCTTGATTCCCCGAGCTTTCTATGCCTACTCAGTGCTGTGTTGTGATGCCCCCGGTGCCATCAGAGACTTACCTATGCATTCAATGCAAACTTTACACATAGTTATACCAGAAACAATTATATAATTATTATTTAGTGACCATAATGTTATTTATTTCGTTAAGACTATTTACTTTGGGTCGTATGTTGATCATAAATAAATTAGAGTAAGGTAAAGCTACATAAAACATTATCTAGTACATATTTTGAATACGAATTACATGTGCTGTGAGTAAGATCTCAATAACATAAGAGAGGTTTTAAACTTGAATATTTTAATTTATATATAATATATTTTTTTAAAGTTGGTACGTGTTATTTAAATACGAAATAGTTTTAATAGAGGGGATTGTGAGTTATGTTTTGTAATTTGTAATGTGTTCACTTTGTTTTTTGTTATCGCACAAAGAAAAGGTGCCTCTATCGTTACGTAATTATGTTTGTTGAGTGACAGGGTATTAGAATAACTATATATAGATATCTAATACATAGTTATAATTATACACAGCAACGTTTTCTCTGTTTGTTGAAACTATTGTTAATATTAATTTCAGGAAAATAATTGCTTAAGTCTATACTAGAAGTTTTATGCAGTGTTACTTAATAACTGTCCCTACGTAATAGATATTCTTAAATTTAAATTAAATTACAGTAGATTATGAACACAACAATATTGTTACATAAATAAAAAATATCCATGATCGTATTAAATTATTTTTGAAACTCTTTAAGTCACTAGTTAATATCTATACTAGTATTATAAAGAGGTAAAATTTGTTTGTAAGTTGTATTTAGGGCGTAATCTCCGGAACTAATGATCCAATTCTAAAATGTCTTTCATAGGTGCATTATTGTTGAGTGCTATACGCTATAAATTATTCCGAAATCCACGCGGAAGAAGTCGTGGGTAAAGTCCTAGTTACTTATAAAATTTAACGCTAGTTGTTTAACTCTTAAACCCTACCCACCTCAAAGAAAAACACTATTACGAGTACTTTAGGGTTCCAGTTGCCCCTACTATATTTTAGTTAATATTAAGAAAAAAATATATAAATTTTAGACGTATGTTTTGTTAAGGTCTAGTATATATTCAACCTTATTTTAACAACAAAATTGTATGTTAGTCTAGTACTTCGCCCGCGACTTTTTCCGCGTGGATTTCGAATACATAGCCTGTAGCACTCACAAATAGTGCATCGCTGCCCCATGGAACAACCATTTGGTTGAACCGGTTGTACTACGGGGATTTTGTTTCCCTGTGGACCAACCGTTCGATGCAAGTCAAAAGGAATATTATTTCGAAATCAAAAAAAGATAAATATTAAAAGAGATTGTCTGTAAGATATCGCCCTGTGCGATAAGACCGCCCATTGTACATTAGTTTTACTTTTTTTCCATAGAAATATTGTAAGGGTACCTTAAGGGTAACAGACTCTGTTACATTGTTCTGAGATCTCAACTACCGTTTAATAAATAGCAATAGGATAATCGCTAATTGCAAGACTCTTGCGAGACTCTCGTTTGGGCAACACTACTTTTACACATATACATTAATTGTTCTCCCAGATGGTGGATGGGGAGGTGGGTATATTTTGACAGATTCGTAAACAAGTAACTCTCAAACCTACGGGAAAAGTGCCAAACCTCCCCTTTCCCCCCCCCCCCCTTCTCCCCCTCCCTATCGTATCTCGGAAACTACGACACCCGTATTTTTTTTTACGGATTCGTATAGAAGAGGCTCGGTAAAGTAAAAACCATTTATCAAAGTCGCCCCCCCCCACCCCCCATCTCACCCCCTTTAGGCGGATCTCGGAAATTAAGAGACTTGGAACATTTTTTTTTTTTTTATTCATTTAGAGGGGCAATGCTTTAGTCAAAATACTTTTGCAACCCCCCCCCCCCATAACCCACCCCATTTTTTTTTTTTTTTTTCACAAGCACGCGAGTTGCTTGCACCTCGCGCAACACGCAAGTACTAAACCCCCCCATCTACCCCCCCCCATTTTTATTTTCACAAACACGCGAGGTGCTTGCACCTCGCGCAACACGCAAATACTAAACCACCCCCATCTCCCCCCATCACCCCCCCCCCATTTTTTTTTTTCACAAGCACGCGAGGTGCTTGCACTTCGCGCAACACGCAAATACTAAACCCCCCCCATCTCCCCCATCACCCCCCCCCCCTTTTTTTTTTTTCACAAGGCCGCGTGGTGCTTGCACCTCACGCAACACGCAAATACTAAACCCCCCCCATCATCCCCCCCCCTTTTTTTTTTCACAAGCCCGGGAGGTGCTTGCACCTCGCGCAACACGCAAATACTAGTTATATAAAGCTAAATTACCCCTGACTCACTCACTCACTCACTGACTCATTGACATAATTGTTCTCCCAGATGGTGGATGGGGAGGTGGGTATATTTTGACAGATTCGTAAACAAGTAACTCTCAAACCTACGGGAAAAGTGCCAAACCTCCCCTTTCCCCCCCCCCCCTTCTTCCCCCTCCCTATCGTATCTCGGAAACTACGAGACCCGTATATTTTTTAAAACGGATTCGTATAGAGGAGGCTCGATAAAGTAAAAACCATTTACCAAAGTCGCCCCCCCCACCCCCTTTCTCACCCCCTTTAGGCAGATCTCGGAAATTAAGAGACTTGGAACATTTTTTTTTCAGATTCATTTAGAGGGGCAATGCTTTAGTCAAAATACTCCTGAAACCCCCCCCCATCACCCCCCCCTCGCGCAACACGCAAATACTAAACCCCCCATCTCCCCTCATCGCATGCTTGTGAAAAAAAAAAAAAGGGGGGGTCCCTTTTTTTTTTTTTTTCACAAGCAGCGAGGTGCTTGCACCTCGCGCAACACGCAAATACTAGTTATACTATATAAAGCTAGATTACCACTCACTCATTGACATAATTGTTCTCCCAGATGGTGGATGGGGAGGTGGGTACCCGTATTTTTTATTTTTATGTATTCGTATAGAGGAGGCTCGGTAAAGTAAAAAACATTTTTCAAAGTCGCCCCCCTTGCCCCCCTTCTCACCCCCTTTAGGCGGATCTCGGAAATTAAGAGACCCGTATTTTTTTTTTTACGGGTTCGTATAGAGGCGGCTCGGTAAAGTAAAAACCATTTTTCAGTCGCCCCCCCCCCCCCCCCCCCGCCCCCCTTTTCACCCCCTTTAGGCGGATCTCGGAAATTAAGAGACTTGGAACATTTTTTTTTTATGATTCATTTAGAGGGGCAATGCTTTAGTCGAAATACTTGTGCAACACCACCCCCCTTTTTTTTTTTTCACAAGCACGCGACGTGCTTGCACCTCGCGCAACACGCAAATACTAAACCCCCCCACCACATCCCCCCATTTTTTTTTTTTCACAAGCACGCGAGGTGCTTGCACCTGGCGCAACACGCAAATACTAAACCCCCCTATCTCCCCCATCACCAACCCCATTTTTTTTTATAGGGGCGGGGAAAAGGGGAGGTTTGGCACTTTTCCCGTAGGTTTGAGAGTTACTTGTTTACGAATCTGTCAAAATATACCCACCTCCCCATCCACCATCTGGGAGAACAATTCTGTCAATGAGTGAGTGAGTCAGTGAGTGGTAATCTAGCTTTATATAGTATAACTAGTATTTGCGTGTTGCGCGAGGTGCAAGCACCTCGCGTGCTTGTGAAAAAAAAAGTGGGGGGGGGGTGATGGGGGGGGTTTAGTATTTGCGTGTTGCGCGAGGTGCAAGCACCTCGCGTGCTTGTGAAAAAATAAAAAAAAAGCGGGGGGGGGGGTGATGGGGGGGTTTAGTATTTGCATGTTGCGCGAGGTGCAAGCACCTCGCGTGCTTGCGAAAAAAAAAAAAAAGGGGGGGGGGAATGGGGGGGGGGTTGCACAATTATTTCGACTAAAGCATTGCCCCTCTAAATGAATCTGAAAAAAAAAAATGTTCCAAGTCTCTTAGATTCCGAGATCCGCCTAAAGGGGGGAGAAGGGGGGCGGGGGGGGGGACTTTGAAAAATGGTTTTTACTTTACCGAGCCACCTCTATACGAATCCGTAAAAAGAAAAAAATACGGGTCTCGTAGTTTCCGAGATACGATAGGGGAGGGGGGGGAGAAGGGGGGGGGGGGAAAACGGAGGTTTGGCACTTTTCCCGTAGGTTTGAGAGTTACTTGTTTACGAATCTGTCAAAATATACCCACCTCCCCATCCACCATCTGGGAGAACAATTATGTCAATGAGTGAGTGAGTGAGTGGTAATCTAGCTTTATATAATATAACTAGTATTTGCGTGTTGCGCGAGGTGCAAGCACCTCGCGTGCTTGTGAAAAAAAAAAAGTGGGGGGTGAGATGGGGGGGTTTAGTATTTGCGTGTTGCGCGAGGTGCAAGCACCTCGCGTGCTTGTGAAAAAAAAAAAAACAAACAAAAAAAAAAGAGGGGGGGGTGATGGGCGGGGGGGGGTTGCACAAGTATTTCAACTAAAGCATTGCCCCTCTAAATGAATCTGAAAAAAAAAAATGTTCCAAGTCTCTTAGATTCCGAGATCCACCTAAAGGGGAGGAGAAGGGGGGCGGGGGGGGGACTTTGAAAAATGGTTTTTACTTTACCGAGCCTCCTCTATACGAATCCGTAAAAAGAAAAAAACACGGGTCTCGTAGTTTCCGAGATACGATAGGGGGGGGGGAAAGGGGAGGTTTGGCACTTTTCCCGTAGGTTTGAGAGTTACTTGTTTACGAATCTGTCAAAATATACCCACCTCCCCATCCACCATCTGGGAGAACAATTATGTCAATGAGTGAGTCAGTCAGTCAGTGAGTGGTAATTTAGCTTTATATAGTATAACTAGTATTTGCGTGTTGAGCGAGGTGCAAGCACCTCGCGTGCTTGTGAAAAAAAAAAAGAAAAAAAATGGGGGGGGAGATGGGGGGTTTAGTATTTGCGTGTTGCGCGAGGTGCAAGCACCTCGCGTGCCTGTGAAAAAGTGGGGGGGGGGGGTTGCACAAGTATTTCGACTAAAGCATTGCCCCTCTAAATGAATCTGAAAAAAAAAATGTTCCAAGTGTCTCAATTTCCGAGATCCGCCTAAAGGGGGTGAGAACGGGGGTGGGGGGGGGCAACTTTGATAAATGGTTTTTACTTTACCGAGCCTCCTCTATACGAATCCGTAAAAAAAAACACGGGTCTCGTAGTTTCCGAGATACGATAGGGGGGGGGAGAAGGGGGGGAAAAGGGGAGGTTTGGCACTTTTCCCGTAGGTTTGAGAGTTACTTGTTTACGAATCCGTCAAAATATACCCACCTCCCCATCCACCATCTGGGAGAACAATTATGTCAATGAGTCAGTGAGTGAGTGAGTGGTAATTTAGCTTTATATAGTATAATAACTAGTATTTGCGTGTTGCGCGAGGTGCAAGCACCTCGCGTGCTTGTGAAAAAAACTAAAGCATTGCCCCTCTAAATCAAGTATTTGCGTGTTGCGCGAGGTGCTTGCACCTCGCGCAACACGCAAATACTAGTTCTATTATATAAAGCTAAATTACCACTGACTCACTCATTGACATAATTGTTCTCCCAGATGGTGGATGGGGAGGTGGGTATATTTTGACAGATTCGTAAACAAGTAACTCTCAAACCTACGGGAAAAGTGCCAAACCTCCCCTTTTCACCCCTCTTCTCGCCCCTCCCTATCGCATCTCGGAAACTACGAGACCCGTATTTTTTTTTACGGATTCGTATAGAGGAGGCTCGGTAAAGTAAAAACCATTTTTCAAAGTTGTCCCCCTTGCCCCCCTTTTCACCCCTTTTAGGCGGATCTCGGAAATTAAGAGACTTAGAACATTTTTTTTTCACATTCATTTAGCAATGCTTTAGTCGAAATAATTGTGCAACCCCCCCATCACCACCACCCATTTTTTTTTTCTCAAATACGCGAGGTTCTTGCACCTCGCGCAACACGCAAATACTAGTTCTATTATATAAAGCTAAAATACCACTGACTGACTCACTCATTGACATAATTGTTCTCCCAGATGGTGGATGGGGAGGTGGGTATATTTTGACAGATTCGTAAACAAGTAACTCTCAAACCTACGGGAAAAGTGCCAAACCTCCCCTTTTCACCCCTCTTCTCGCCCCTCCCTATCGCATCTCGGAAACTACGAGACCCGTATTTTTTTTTACGGATTCGTATAGAGGAGGCTCGGTAAAGTAAAAACCATTTTTCAAAGTTGCCCCCCTTGCCCCCCTTTTCACCCCTTTTAGGCGGATCTCGGAAATTAAGAGACTTAGAACATTTTTTTTTCACATTCATTTAGCAATGCTTTAGTCGAAATAATTGTGCAACCCCCCCCCCCCCATCACCACCCCCCATTTTTTTTTTTTCTCAAATACGCGAGGTGCTTGCACCTCGCGCAACACGCAAATACTAGTTCTATTATATAAAGCTAAATTACCACTGACTCACTGACCGACTCATTGACACAATTTTTCTCCCAGATGGTGGATGGGGAGGTGGGTATATTTTGACAGATTCGTAAACAAGTAACTCTCAAACGTCAATAGCCTAATGGATAAGATGTCAGACTTGTGATCGACAGGTCCCGAGTTCGAATCCCACCCATTACACTATT
The DNA here is from genome assembly GCA_943138885.2 of Tholera decimalis. Classification (NCBI taxonomy): domain Eukaryota; kingdom Metazoa; phylum Arthropoda; class Insecta; order Lepidoptera; family Noctuidae; genus Tholera; species Tholera decimalis. The sequence goes on along the minus strand of OW964562.2, from coordinate 10,899,460 downwards.
GCCGTGAACCCACTCCAGACACAAGCATATTTAGCTTAGTTGGAGGGGTTAACAAGATTGCTAGTAATGTGAATTGTACCCACATTGCTAGTCATCTTTTTAAAAAAAAAAAAAAAAAAAAAACCTACGGGAAAAGTGCCAAACCTCCCCTTTTTACCCCCCTTCTCCCCCCTCCCTATCGTATCTCGGAAACTACGAAACCCGTATTTTTTTTTACGGATTCGTATAGAGGAGGCTAGGTAAAGTAAAAAACATTTTTCAAAGTCACCCCCCTTGCCCCCCTTCTCACCCCCTTTAGGTGGATCTCGGAAATTAAGAGACTTGAAACATTTTTTTTTCAGATTTATTTAGAGGGGCAAAGCTTTAGTCAAAATACTTCTGCAACCCCCCCCATTTTTTTTTTCACAAGCACGCGTGTTGCTTGCACCTCGCGCAACACGCAAATACTAGTTATACTATATAAAGCTAAATTACCACTCACTCACTCACTGACTCATTGACATAATTGTTCTCCCAGATGGTGGATCCGCCTCCCCATTTTGTTTTTCCACAAGCCCGCAAGGTGCTTGCACCTCGCGCAAATCGCAAAAACTAGTTATTGTATTATATAAAGCTAAATTACCACTGACTCACTGATTCACTGACTCACTCACTCATTGACATAATTGTTCACCCAGGTGGTGGATGGGGAGGTGGGTATATTTTGACAGATTCGTAAACAAGTAACTCTCAAACCTACGGAAAAAGTGCCAAACCTCCCCTTTCACCCCTCTTCTCCCCCTTCCTATCGTATCTCGGAAACTACGAGACCCTTATTTTTTTTACGGATTCGTGTAGAGGAGGCTCGGTAAAGTAAAAACCATTTTTCAAAGTCGCCCCCCTTGCCCCCCTTCTCACCCCCTTTAGGCGGATCTCTGAAATTAAGAGACATGGAACATTTTTTTTTTCAGATTCATTTAGAGGGGCAATGCTTTAGTCAAAATACTTCTGCAACCCCCCCCATTTTTTTTTTCACAAGCACGCGTGTTGCTTGCACCTCGCGCAACACGCAAATACTAGTTATACTATATAAAGCTAAATTACCACTCACTCACTCACTGACTCATTGACATAATTGTTCTCCCAGATGGTGGATGGGGAGGTGCGTATATTTTGACAGATTCGTAAACAAGTAGCTCTCTCGGCTTTTCGCCCCCCTTCTCCCCCCTCCCTATCGTATCTCGGAAACTACGAGACCCGTATTTTTTTTTTACGGATCCGTATAGAGGGGCAATGCTTTAGTCCAAATAATTGTGCAAACCCCCCCCCCCATCTCCCCTATCACCCCCCCGCCCATTTTTTTTTTTTCAGCTTCACAACACAAACACGCGAGGTGCTTGCGCCACGCGCAACACGCAAATACTAGTGTATTAATATAATGTTACACGCCTGTACTCACAAAATTCATAGTCTCTAATTTGGCGAAACCAGGAAGGGATGTGGTTTGTCACTAGCTGCGCTTCCGCAGAAATATTTTCTTAAGTGAGCATGCGTATCTTTGGCCAATAGTACATATTAAATGTTGCATACAGAAACTTAAATGTATTTTTTTTTTACTTTCTACTTCTTTATGTAGAATAAACAATGCGTGGATTTTTTATTGTTAATAGGCTCGTATTTGACCACTATCTCACTTGATAGTAAGCGATGATGTGGTCGAAGATTAAGCACGCTTGCCTAGAAGTAACTTATTCACTCTTGACTTAATCATAGCTTGTTTCAGTATAAAAATCTTATTAGCAAAAAATAGGACCGACTTCCATATCAAAACACTACGAGCCAAAAATAACTATAATTTCGGTGTCATTTGTTTTGTATTTTCTTTTTTTTTGACACCGCATTCCGAAATTATAGTTATTTTTGGCTTTGTAGTGTTTTGATATGGAAGTCGGTTCTATTTTTTGCTAAAAAGTTTTTTTACGCTTTTTAGTGGGTTGGTTTGTAATTTATCTAGATACCAAAGCCAAAATGTCAACTACTTATCACTTTTTACAAAATATTGCTTTTCCCGGTGCAGAGCCGTTAATTTTTGAGGAGTTCTCCTGGCACATCACCATCAATTCTACTTCACCATATGCATTGTGACGAGCATAAAGTGCTTAACATCCATATTCAAGTAATCTAATCGCAATCCACGAAATACTTATTATTGAGTAGTTTCGGTGGCCATCTGGGGTCTTCATCATCAGTTTCACTTCCTCAAATGGTGCTTATCGAGAGCAACTTCACAAGTTACCATAAGAAAACCCCAAAACGCTATAGGTGTGCCTATAATATTTGAAGAGTTCCCTCGATTTCTCCATGATTCCATCATCAGATCCAAACATGATGACAATGGGACCAACTAGAAAGTATACCCTTTCAAACAAAAAAAGAATTTTTCAAATCGGTCCAGCCATCTCCAAGTTATAAGGTAACATACATAAAAAAAAAAGTTCAAGACGAATTGAGAACCTCCTCCTTTTTTTTTAAGTCGGTTAAATAATATGGGGGTTGCAAAATACCTCTAAGTAACGGTAGGTTGATTGTTACTCCGGACTAGGTAGCTCTACTACTACTCTCAACTTTACAGTAGCAGTAGTTTGTTTGATTTAAAGTACCGAAATAACGATACTCTGTAGTGGCAATAGTTCTGATAGCGGTATAAATAAAAACGGTTATTGTAAATTACCAAAATGGTCTACACTACACAACAGTTTGACAACTTTAATACATTTTATTTAAGGACGGAAAAGTAGTGAAGAAAATGGATCACGGTACAAAAATTGAGGTAACAGTGGCTGTATACGACAAAACCGAAGAATTGTTAGCTATAGAGAAAGCTAAAGAAGAAGCTCTTCAAATGAGTCTAACTAAAATTTATAAAAAGGCTGTAGAACCGCTGTACCGTAAGTCTTAATTTAGTTCCAAAAATATTGGCATCAAAAATAAAACTTAAACACACATTGCTCCATGATCGCATTGCAGAAGTACGGCAATATATTTTATCAGAGATAAAACGCGAGGATTCGAGAATTTATACAATCGAAAAAAAAAAAAATATTAGTAAACATGTAAATGAATGGTGTGTAAGCATAAGTAGATTGCTTACAGTGATATCACAAAATACTGATTCTTTAGATGTAACAAACCATGCAACAACTAAATGCCGCAAAGAAAATTTAAAAAGACCAACTTATTTTAAATTCGCAAAAGGGAAATTACCTACTTAATAATGAAATTTTTTGGTACATTTTTTGGAAAAAAAGCGTTAAAATAAATTATTTTGATTATATTTTAAATTGTGTATTTTTTTAATTAATTGACTGTACTAATCAATAGGTGGAGCTCGGGACCCATATAGTACCCGTGCTCCACCCAGATGGAGATCCTAGGTGGAGCACGGGTCCTGCCCCATAAAAATGCCTTCATGCGCTTTGAAGTGGTGTGGAAAACATTCCCAGACATCTAGATACTAAATGGATGACATAACTATTAATCAGAAATGAAATACTATAGAAAATTATTTTTTTATTTAATCGGATTATAAGCCACCTCAGGGGTCTATGTAAAATGGTGTTTTGAGTGAACAAGGACACAGATGAGTCGTGCGTTGGTGTGTTTTGGAAAAGTCTCTTTCTTTCATTAAGAAATCTAATTCTTTTATCCCTTTCTTTCCCTTTGTATTTATATCCTAAAAATCTGTGCTGTTACCTTTAACGGCTGAATACGATATCGATAATTATATACATATTTTTTTAATTCAATTCAGATACTGTCATAAAATACGGTAGGTATTTTATGACATATTTTATACCTACTTTTAACCGACTTTAAAAAGGAGGAAGTTCTAATGTTTTTTCTTCTATGTGACATGCATGTTTTCATTTTAAATTTCCGAAGATTCCAGAATTAAAAGAATGTATAGATAAGGTTATAGATAAGAGTGGATAGATAAGATTACTAGGGAATATTGGTGTCTAGTTTTGTATTTTATTGATATTTTGTATTTTATTGATATAGGTAATGTTGAGAAAAGTCAAATCGTGAATATAAGATTAACTTGGGCCTTAATTAAAATATTTTTATTGTGAGATTTTTACTCAGTATTTTTACAACGTTAAAATCAATTTTATCGATATCGACTAAGTTCCCTTAATCAAGTAGACCAATTCCTAAGCAGGCATATCTACGCAACTTGACCTTGAACTGACCAAATGCAGCTCTGCTGTTTTTCATCCTCCCTCGGCCCGTAATAGTGAGTCGTGTGCTTCTAAGAAATCGGCCTATACGCTCTCTAGCTCTCTAGTGGTTATTTACTCTCTGTTCTTACCGAACGATAAGCTACCCCTGCTCGCCGTCCGCAAATTCAGGCCTACGGTGGCCGAAGATGCGAGAAGAGGCGCACGATCCCTGACGCCCGGGGCGTCTCCCGCGGTGGCTGGAGCGTGGGAAAGAGCCGCTGCTCCCCCACGCGTTCAGCATCCTTCGCTAGGATTACTGCTTCGTAGAGGGAGGCGACTGCATTCCATTCCCCCTGGCCAAATTCTAATGATACCAGCTGATGTGTACATTCTTATAATTCTAATGAGAATATCAATTTCGCAAACTGCCTGCTCTATACTGATGACCTAAAACTGGTTGCACAAATCAAAATGGCCTAAGATTGTAAAGTCCTAACCTAACAAGAGGACATTGACGCCAGCTATGTGTGGAGTATTCAGAACAGGCTTTTTTAATGCAAGCAAGAGTACGTCATGACGCACAGTCGGAGATTGCTACCAATCTATTACTACTTTAGTTTGGGTGGAGAAGTACTCAATTGTTCGTGTAACCAACATTGAGGGCTTGGGAGTGACCTTCGACCGCTGCCTGACTTATAGAGAAAACGTTTCTGCCCGGCTTGTGAATCAATATTTCAGGCGCGTAGGATATGTATTAAGAAATGCTCGTGACTTCCGCAATTTGAAGCGTCAATAACCTAATGGCTAAGGTGTCGGACTTGTGATCGTAAGGTCGGGGGTTCGAACCACACCCATTGCAATACTGTCGTGACCCCACTCCCGACACAAGCATATTTAGCTTAGTTGGAGAGGTTAACAAAAATGCTAGTAATGTGAATTCTACCTAGTTCTCTTTTAAAAAAAAAAATGCAATGTTATTCCATACCACACTTTGGTACGAAGTAAAATTGAAAGCAGTGCCTGTGTCTGACATTAATGAATGAAAAGGTGCAGAAAACCTTCCTGTTGTTCCTGTACCTTTTCTTTTGCAGCATGTATCCTACCAACTATGTATATTTTAGGGATGCTAGTTTTTAGTTCGTTGGAAGTGAGGAGAGGCTTTGTTCAGCTGACAGTAGCCTGTAAGCGCCTGCACGTAGCTGAGCGGAGGTATCGACTCCGTGCTTTTTTGTGCGCACTATAGTCTATAAGTGCCCTACAGAAACATCGGACACCGTCAGAGCAAACAAATTGTGCCAATTTGTTTGCTCCACTTCACCGTCTTCCAAACCTGCCGCCAGGGCTGAAACCTCAGTATGTCGTACCCTGAATGTGATGTGTTGGCGGGCGAATTGAGAAAATTATGCGCGCACGCCTGGTGTAGTGTGAGTGATTAGTGAGCCTTTCAGCCAGGAAATTCGTTTGCAGAACAAACGACGATGTAATTTCATTTTACAATAGCAGAAATCCCGCCTTGGTGTTTGTCAAAGGGCAATGAAACGTAGCATTCTGGGCGTGAGAAGAGAAGACAGAATGCAAAACACTACGCTGGGACATGGTTTATGTTGGCAAAATAGTTTCTAGGCTGAAATGTAATTGGGCGGGTCTCGTTAAAAGCATGAATGAGGATCGCTGGGCAGAAGTCTCCACACATTGGATGCCGGAGGATGGATGGCGCCGCCGAGGCCGGCCCAAGAAGAGACGAGACGACCTGGACGTGTTCCACGTATTCTGATGCAGCGCGGGAAAAGGGTACTATATGGGGTACTATATACTATATAAGGGTACTAAGGTATATTGAAGGTATTGGAGGAGGCCTTTGCTCAGCAGTGGACAGTGTAGGCTAATCCCAAAAAAATGGTGCCATTATGAAATTTCTTGAGTTGTATTAATATGTACTTACCTACCTAAGTCAATTAACCATAAAAACTTATAAATATAACCAATTATAGTAGGTAATAGGTAGATACTGTCTTACTCGGTCTTTCTTAGCGATATTATACCTTAACTCAAATATTAGATTATAATGTTCTAGTCAAACTATTTCACATGATACGGTCTATAATTTAAATTGGTTCTTGTTTTAAAAAAGATTTTATTTTCGTCTTTTAATTGCTTTTTATTCAGCTTAGACGGGAAAGATGGATACTTTGAAAATCCGAGTAATCTTTGAATACAAGTTACGAATACGCGGCAGAAACGGCTCGCAATATCAATTAACTCTGCGTTTAGAAAGGAGACTGCTATTAAGTGAACCTTGAGTTTTTGGTTTAAACGCTTTCGTAATTATTTAATCTTTATTTAAGGGCACAGTTCACGTGAGCCCCATCACAAACTAATCATAAAATTACTAAGAAAAACACAAAAAAAAACATGAAAATAATTCCATAATTAAAACTTCGACTTGAAGTCGCTGTTGCTGTTGCCTTAAAAAACTCTAAAAAAGACACTCCGGAGCCCCTATGTGCAAAGCCTCTTACGACACACACATCCCTGGAGGAAGTTACCTTTCTTACAATATTAACTCAGTCCGCATTTATTTATCAGTCAAGATTATGACTGATCTGCAGAAAGAAATCTGTGTTGAAATTGGCGTTGCCTTGGTGAGCCAGTACAGAATTGAAGGAACATTGGATTGAATTGAGATATGTAACGAAAAGTAGATTCTTTACGATAAACGAAAGTGAAAAATGCAATGACTGACCCCAGGTCAAACGCCGCAAGTGCCCTAAGGCGGGTTATTGTAAATTCGCCACAAAGTAAATTCGTCACATTTTGTAAACTCCATACATTGAAAGTGTATTCGTCACGTGCATAAAATGTATGTGTAATGCGTCATAAGTCTGCATAGGTACATACGTTTTGCATAAAGTACTGGTAGAAAACAAAGTTATCGATTTTAAGCGGTTGAAATAAAAATGATTTCTAAAATCTTTCTTTTCTCTGCTGCGCTCCTCCACATGCTATCATGCGCTCGCTCGCTCGCTGTATCTATCTCTTTCTAGCCGTACCGGTCAATGCATTAGTCCAGTCATCCAGTGACTCACTTCACACTTGACGTTGTCGATGCGCGTGTGGTGTTCTCAATGACTATAATAATAATTATTATAGTTTTCTGTGGGTGTTTTGTTGCAAATGTGATCTACTTAATATTGTAGTTACCATAGAGTTATAGCACATAATATATTAGATCGACGGTAGTTAGTTAGATAGGTGCATCTCTAAAAAGTGGATCATAATCAGCTGGGCACAAGCTCGGGTGGACATGGTGTAAGTATATTATTATTTAATGCAGTATTGTTTTTAAAAAGAGTACTTGTAAGATGAAAGGCGTAATCCGGAATGAAACCATCGTGATGACTCATTACATTTTATTTACATATTATTTAAGCACTTCACAAATCACTGCTCGATAATATAACTCAAAATAAAACACGAAATACAATCAGAGGTCCGCTCGGCTCGAGAACCAACGATCGAATGCCCCTCAATTGTGTGTGCACGCCCTATAAGTCACGTGCCGGCGGAAGTGAAAGGTGCCGGAAGTGGGGCGCGCATTTTAACGTTGAGTAATTTGACAAGGCCAACGCGGCGCCGACACGGCCATTCTGAACCCTGGCGCGTCCCTGCGCCAGCCTCACATAATCTGCAAACAAAGTGTCTTTATATTCATTCTTACATATGACCTCATAGCCTCAGCGCTAATATTGGTCAGTTTATCACACATAGAACCTCATAGCCTCAGCGCTAATATTGGTCAGTTAATCACACATAGGACCTCATAGCCTCAGCGCTAATATTGGTCAATTAATCACACATAGGACCTCATAGCCTCAGCGCTAATATTGGTCAGTTAATCACTCATAGGACCTCATAGCCTCAGCGCTAATATTGGTCAGTTAATCACACATAGGACCTCATAGCCTCAGCGCTAATATTGGTCATTCATTATCATGTAATACTACCGATTACAAATTCGTCAGCATCCATTTCCATAGGATCAGCTTTAACAATGTTCCTAAATATTTTCCATACAACGGATTGTATTTGGGTATGTTCTCAGCGTTTTAGTGGTGAAAACTCGAAATTTCAACACATCTGAAAAGCAGGAGTCGGATTCGGGTCCGAATGTTTCTAGCATGAATTCTTTCATCCGAGCAGACAATTATCTCTATTTCTTCATTTTAAAATACTTTGTTGCTCAGCCAGACTAGCTCGTGAACTACATGGCCATTAGCTGACGCTCTTAGCGTCTTCTTCCACCGACACGGTTATCTGGTCTCTAGTTGATCAAGCGCTAAACGAGAAAAATCTTAGCTCGCGAAACGTCAACCTTGAGTGGCTATTATGCAATTCGCCGCACGAAATAAGGCTACACAAAATTACTACAATTATCGTACCAGCACTGCTGGCATTAGATAGTGGACTGAAGAGTGAAGCAGCAAAACAAATTTGGTAAATGTATCCACGAAACGTTCTCCCCGATGTCAATCTTAGCAGATAATGTATCGGAAGCATCAACAAAGGGTGAACATGAACTGCGTGTCACGAAATTGAATTGGGTGGAACTTCGCCAGAGTGCGCCAAGCTGACTTTCAACTGATACTCACACAGTCATACATCTGCACGATAGCAAACTTAGACAATTATAGTCTGGCAAACGAAAGTAGAGACTGAAAAAGAGCGGCAAATTTAAAAAATATCAGCATAGCAACCCCAAAACTACTATGAAATACTTGGAATAACCTTATTTGATACTTTAGTATTATCTATTTTATTTCACCGGAATAAAAATACAAGAGATACTTTAGGTAGGTAATAGTTTAGATATTGTGTCTTAATTCGAATTAAAAAAAACAACAGTATTCTAAAATAGTTCTCATTTATTCACTATGATCAAAATCTGAATGTAAGACTTCCATGTGGAAAGTTTCATTGGAGTCACTGTAATCATTGTTTCCTACGTTAATTGTAAAACTTTCTAAATTATTTTCTGTAATTCTGTACCTTTCTTTATATTTATTTTCAACATGGATGACATGATCAGTCATTTTCTTTCACTCCTCGGTAGTTATATTTTCAAACAACTCTTTTATAACTTTCTTGAACTGCAGGCAGAGCAATATTTTTACTTCCCACTTTACATTTAGCCAAACTCCATACTAACTAGGGCTTTCATCCCGGGAATCTCGGTCTCGAAAATTTCGAGAGTCTCGACGATTTTTTAGTATTTTCGAGACTCGAGACTAACGCTTTCGGCCACGGGAATAACGAGACTTTTGAGACTTCAGTAATACAAAAACTTTATTAAATAATTTATTAAACCAACAGTCAAGTTTTATTATGGATATTATGGCAATGGCAGCACGGTCGAGCATAGAGTAAGTTTAGTATTATCTGTGGAGGCTGAATAACCTTATTGACAAATAACACAGATTTTGTCTACATATTATAAATGTAAATTGCTGTGCCCGAATGGACCCTCCATGTGAGCTACTACTTATATAAAGATCTTGTTAACACATAATTATGATTGCAATAAAGATTGAATTATGGAACTATTCTGATTAAATCAATTGGTCAAGAGTGGGCCCATCAGTAATAAAAAAAATTGAAAGGGGTTCGAACTTTTTTGTATGAAGACTGGCATGCATGTCGACCCACCGCCATTTTATTTATTTTTTTAGAAATCGTGGCGCATGCTGAAAGTGGCATGTATGTAACAAAAAATATCAGTAACATGCTACCCCAAAATGTCACATTACCGAGATATTTGAAGGTAAACATCGACAGATAACTACAACGACAATCATTAGAAGTAGACTTATTATGTATCTATAAGCATCAGATTGTATCTAAATAATCGTTCCCAGGTTGATTATGATTACTAATGTTTATTGAAAGACAGTAGGTACATTACACGCTACTAGGAGCACGAGAATACTACTACAAATAATTATTTATCCACTAAATCACATCGCAATGAAACGCAGTCGACATGTCACTATCGCGTGGCGGATCATGTGACATGTTACTCAGCTTAAAAACGTTTTTAAGCAGTAGTTAAACAAAAGGCAAAAGGTATGTCATTTACGTTAACATTTATTTATAACTGTAAGTATAACATCGAACATAAGTGAATATTAATACTAAGATGTAACATTTTAAAAGATTTATAATATATCTAACACGTATCATAAATACTACTATACTACATAATCCATAAATTCAGCAGGAGGTCGGATAGGGGTTCTTAATGCCGAGCCTAATCCATGTACCAAAGAAAGACGTACCAAAACACTTATTATTCATTTTATAATACGGTGGAATGAAAGACAGCCTACACGCGCGTGTGGTATTGTTTAACTTGCATTTTATTGCGATGCGATGCGATTTAGTAGGCAAATATTTAATTATAGTAGCGGTTTCGTCGTACTGCTAGACTAATAAGCTAAATACTAACAAGCGTATGGACGCGCAATGAGTCTATTTTTAATAAATAAATAAAAAATAAAATACGTTTAATTCAGGATTCAAAAGTCCCATATAGACACATACATTAAAGACAGATACATTACATAATAAATAAATTATCTTAAACATCCACACAAAATATCAAAAATAAAAAAATAAAATAAAAATTACAATAAAATAAAAACAAAAAAAAACATGCAAAACAGATAGGCTATCCCACCCCACACGCGACATGTCTCCCACAACAATGTCGTATATAGGGACAGTCTAGCCTACCTGCTATCATCTTCAAAATAGTGTTGGAGCTAGTCCACACTCGGCGCACTAGGGATGCACTCCGCTTACGCATAGTCGCATAAAAGCAGCTAGTACGCGCCTCAGCAAACATCCCTGAGGCGCTGCAGAAGTGGGGCAGCCCCATAATTGCCCTAAACGCATTATTATATTGTACACGGAGAGCACTGTAACTTTTCTGCGTGTAGTTAGCCCACAGGCTGCACGTATATAAAGGTATACAATACGCCCTAAAGAGCGTAATCTTAACTTCAAATGAACTACGTGCAAACCTGCGAGCTATCATGTTCGCCCTCCTTGACAGTGCTCTCCGTTCCCGTTCAATATCTGCATGATCCCGTAAGTCGGCAGTTACGATGTGCCCTAAGTATTTGAACTGAGTCACCCATACTAAAGGGTTCCCATTGAGGTACACAGGAGGTACTTCTAGCGGGCACTTCGTACCACTCACAAAGATCATGCAGTTACTTTTTACTACATTATATGTAAGACCATGCTCACCGACATATTCCTCACATATTCGCACCAGTTTCCTCAGACCACAGACCGACGCGCTCAGCAACACCATATCGTCTGCGTAGCTTAAATTGTTAACACAAACTCCGTCAACGTGGCAACCGACATGCTGACTGCTAAGCGCGACGATCAATGCATTCATATACAAGTTGAACAGGGTAAGCGAGGTCAGTCCACCCTGTCTCACTCCACACTTCAACTCATACGTCTCAGACATTGTACCTGCCCATCTGACGCTGTTGATCTGGTGCGTGTACCAATACTTGAAGATTTTTACTAATTCAATAGGTGGGTTCACACTTTTTAGCTTTTCCCACAAGATATCATACGACACCAGATCAAAAGCACGGGATAAATCCAGGAAACACGCAAAAACCGGCGTATTGCGTCTAGTGTAGTATCTGACGGTATGCTTAAGACACAATATAGCACTTTCAGTAGACAGTTGTGGCCTAAAACCAAACTGATTGTCGTGCAGAGTTATGTATTTACTTAACTGCGAATTAAGCACAATTAATTAATTAATGATTTTCGTTGAAGTTATATGTCGATGTTTACCTTCAAAAGTTTACGTGACATTTTGGGGTACCTTGTTACTGGTCATTTTTTGTTCCTCTTCCCATGAACTTTCATCATGAACCGCGATTTAAAAAATACAAAATGGTGACATCGATACGCCAGATAGGTTCTATCTCCTTTCATTGTGAAAGCGCGAAATGGTACTAAGTAGTATCCCTCTAGCGTACAAGCAGAAAGAGCTTTTTCTAATGCGGGTTACTTTTGTAACAAAATTAGGGTTAAATGCCCTTTGTTTTTTACGTGCCCACTACAAAAATGAAAAAAAAAACTCTAACAAATGTTTTTTTTTTTTAAATTGCGTTTGTTTGTAAAAGTAACTACTTGATCAAAATATCTTGATTTGACTCTCTAATTGCATAGCTTATAAATATGAGATCTAGTTTTGAAATAGTCTCGAAAATCTCGTTTTTCTCGGGAATTTCGAGACCACATCTAGTCTCGTTTTTTTTTTTCCCGGGACTCAGTAATGCATCGAGACTGAAAGCCCTAATACTAACTCAATGGTATTTAGATGGCAGTGGTAGGGGGAAGTCGCAAAACCTCGTGCCCATTCTGCTTCAGAATTTCATCAGCTTCATATACTGGTTCTCGTGTGTTTCGTTTTAAACTTGTTTTCTAACGATATAAAATTCGTTAATTTTGTTACGAATAGCATCTATGTCGAAACTATCTAAGTCGGACACTGTGGGTTTATATGGCCTTTATGCACCTTCGTCTTTAATTCTTTTTAATGTAGTAACGCTCATTTCTGTAAAGAATGGTAAAACAAAATGATTAGGTTCTGTAAATCTGTAAATCATGAATTCAATTACAACTTTATAAAAGTTATGTACTCCTAGTAAAAACATACCAGTGATTGAAGCTATTTCATCCAAGTACTAGTCTATCTTTCTGCTCTAAAGCCGTAAGTTTTTCAATAGTTTTCACTATCTCATCAACCCCTGCCACATCTACCAGATTTTCTATAAAAGAAAAAAAAATTGTTAAAAACCATGCAACTTATTTTAATAGTATGTTAAATAATCATAATGCATTATTATGAAGGTATTTAACATACTATAAAATGAATGTGAATCAAAATAGATAAATATTTTTCCTAGCTAAAAGATAAATATAAATTATGAATTACGACAAAGTATCAACTTAGTAGCGTCATCATTGACATATATATTACTTCGTAAGGACTGGGCGGACCGCATGTTATAATGACGCCTCGAACTTGGTCCCAAAGTGGTCTAACCTTTATCGAAGTGAACTAGAACGCGATCGGCTATCTTCGGGAGGGTTCGTCAGTTTTACAAGCAAAAATGCCAAATTGTGTCGTGAAGGGTTGCGTGAACTACGACATAAAGCACAATAAAAAAAATATAACATTTCATATCACCGGTAAGTTAAAAATATCTCATTAAATCAACTTCTAACATTATTTAAAACAATTTTCTTTCTTGCATGTCTCAACCTTTAGCATAGATCACGCGAAGCCGCTTAAAAGTGCGACATAACTTTGCAGCGGCGCGCGATGCAGCCGATAAAATAAAAAGATTTAATAATATTACTATAAGATTAAATTATGTACAAAATTAATTTTTATTGTTTATTAAAAGCAAATTAAAATGTATTTTTATGTACAACAAATATAAAATTCAAAAACTGAAAGTTTTTTTTTATTTCTTTGTACCTCGAAAAATACCACACCCCGCTCTTACAAGGCTGCGTCTAGGAGCAGACCACGCCGATTGACATCTTAGTTATAATAGATAGCGCTAGTGTGTTTTGTAGGGCGACCGCGTCCGTCAAATGTTCTGACGACCGTATCTTTACTATTTAAATCAATGAGCGTCATACTAACTTATGAAATCGAACACAACACGTAAACAATCTTGTTTTTGTTTGAATTCAGCGTCTTTCTCCTATTGTTTTTCTTGATATTTAGACATCATGCGAAACAACATCTCCCGTACTCCACTTTTAATAGTTTTGTTCATTTTTCGCTGAATAAACGCTATTAACAAAATCGCAACAAATCACCAACAACACGCCATCTTGTTTTGGAAAATTGAGTTTGACATTAGTATAGCATTGCCATATAAAAAGTTTGCAAATAATTCGAGTGTCTACTTTCGTTTGCCAGACTCTACCACAGCGCCGAATTTTATGAAACAAAATATTTTACGAAATTCGTAAATTCTACGCGTACCTTCTAGTAAAACTTCCGAACGCAGACCAGATATAATTTCACTGATTATTTCTACCTTTATCTTCTGCCTGTATCCAGTTACTAAAAATCAAGCTAAACCAACACGGTTCAGCTCTACATGAGTGACAGCTATCTACCAGCTAGATGTAGGGAGAGGACTCCTAAGAAGGAAATCCATGTGACTCATCCTACCACCATTCACAAGCTACAAAACAATATTGAACTCAAATGACTGTACGGCAGTGCAATGATCCGTGAAGACAAATTCTGTTTCCAGAACTATAACTCATCACAACTACGAACTCACGACCCAGCAAATAAAAATGTTTGATGGCATTACAGACAACGAACGTTTCTATTCCAAATGAACTCTTCGATTAGGCTGGGGACGCCAAACCCCTGACCAGGATGGCATGGCCCCATCATCAAAACCTTCAGCACTAGCTATCGGTATGCAACTCGATAGCAAGTGCAGGGTCTAACATTGAACAAACACAAACTGGTCACAGAAGAAATAATTTTTCAACGAATACTCTCATAACTGGGTTCGCAACGAATAAGTAAAGAGATCGTGATGGAGAGTACAATATTTAGAAACCTCCATCAAAAACTGGGAGAAAGTTTTCCTCTAGGAAAATACTATCATATCTCCAATATGCTAACGACACTATTCTTCTGGCATCACTTATAGATACGAGTTAGCTGTTTCAAAGACGCAAGTTGAAAATGGCAACTATGGTCTTGCATAGAACAGTGAAAACTAAAATGATGATGATGATAGGGGGTGGAGCCGGAAAAAGTTAAGCTAACAGATATCACTTGTCTTTCTGCTGGCTGGGAACACCGAAGGCAAAAAAAATCACATAGTCGTTCACCATCAAGGTAGATGGATCAAGCGAAAGGCTTGTCATTCTCCAAATTTTACACGGTTGTCAGAGACGCTGGAGAGGAACCGGTGGAGGCATATCATCTGTTTCAGATGCCACTTCGATGCCGACCGCCATCCTCAGGTATAAAGGACCGACCAGAGTAGGCGTGTGTAACGCATACGCATACGTAACGCAACGCGTATGTATACGGAACCGACTCACTGATCCGAGTCATTGAAATGATTCAAAAGATTGCTTCAGTAACGACGTTACAAACTCATCAATTGGATCTGAAACATTACTTTACTCTGGCTCATTCCACGCGCCGCGTCGTTCCTTGCTCGACATTGCTGCAGGTGTACCGCATTTGTAATATTTCAGCATAACCCGTAAGCGTTGACTGCTGCTTAACCCGTACGGCTTCTACGTCGACGTCATGTTTCGCTTATGGACCAGCCATTTGCGTCCGAAACAAATTCGCGTGACGTCATTGCTCCATTTTTCATCAACTTGAGTGAGTGAATCCCTCTTCTGATGTAAGATGAAAGGCGTAATCCGGAATGAAACCATCGTGATGACTCATTACATTTTATTTAAATACAATTATTTAAGCACTTCACAAATCACTGCTCGTTAATATAACTCAAAATAAAACACGAAATACAATCAGAGGTCCGCTCAGCTCGAGAGCCAACGATCGAATGCCCCTCAATTGTGTGTGCACGCCCTATAAGTCACGTGCCGGCGGAAGTGAAAGGTGCCGGAAGTGGGGCGCGCAGTTTAACGTTGAGTCATTTGACAAGGCCAACGCGGCGCCGACATACTTATATATTATTATGGCTAAAATTTCCATTATTGGCCGTTGCTTTGGAAGTTTTTTTTTTTTGGAGATAGTACTCATATATAGAAAACTTTTTACATATTTTTAAGTTGCGGAGATTCATGAATTATTTGAAAATATAATCGATTATTTGCATCGATTTTTAGTCTTGATCAATTTAATTTTTTAGTAACTTATTTATTTTGCACTTAAATTAAAACATGAATATAATAATTATGATCTTTCAGATCACATTTACGAAAACTGAAAGAGGACGGCGAATGCTTGTGAGACATGGTTACATGTACAATCTGCATCGGGAAAATAAATCTGGAAGTGAATGGAGATGTTCTAATCGTTCGTGCAGCGCAACTATCAAAATTTCGGAGAATATTGACATCAGAATTTTGCATGAAGCGGCCCACAAGTGTCAACCAAATATAGAAAAACTGAAGTTATAAAGATAGTAAATCTTTGTAAGGAAGCAGCAGCGAAAACAAGTACACCTATGCCTCAAGTGTATGAAGAAGCTTTTCAACCAACCAAGGATGCGGGTTATGAGATATTAAATGCCATACCGAAATTTTCGAACATTTCGCGAACACTATACAATGTGAGGAATCGTAAACAAAACGTGCTCAAAACGCATTTTTCAAGATGCAAAGATGTTATTATTCCACAAAAATATAAACATTCTTTTATATTATTCGATGATGACAGTGAACCTGAAAATAGAATAATAGCTTTCTGCACTCTCACTTGAAATACATGTTTATTTAGGAATAGGCATGTCACGCAGGTCACGCTGTCCTTAACAACGTGGGCTTAAAAACGCACAAAACTGAAGAACTGTGATTATTATTTATGTGAATTTATGTGATTATGAAAAATAAATAAATAACGTTTTATTTATTTTTGTTTGATTTTTCTGCTGTCTGTACGGTAATAAACAATATGGCGATTATTTTTTCATAGAAATAGAGTTGTGGTGAGTTTACACATACTTTTTTTTGTGGCGAATTTACTTTGTGACGAATGTACAATAACCCCCTAAGGCAAAGCTTTTACCAATAAAAAGTAAGCGTAAAAGAGAAATGCAGTGGCAATAAAGGCGTGCCGCTACTTCAAAAATAAGCTACACTTAAAGCAGTAGGTACACTGCTCGTCTAAAGAAGATAATTACGTTGACTCAGAGATTTCAGAATGACTATCACATAACCACGGCTAAAAACAAATCTAAAGCGTCCTGGTGCATTTTTTTTTTTCTAACAAAAATAAGATTAATTTTCCTAGAGAAAATATACCTGATTATATTACAATTAATGATGATAAAATACGTGACCCTCGCCTAATTGTAGAAGCTTTTAACGACTGTTTTACAGACGAAATTAAACGGACTAATTCTACTCCTTTCTATACGACTATTGAGACAAATTGTAACTCAATGTTTGTTCCCCCTACACTACCATCTGACATAGTAAGTATAATCTACTCCTTAAATAACACAAATAGCCATGGATATGATGGCATAATTAATAAAGTCGTTAAACATGTAGCTCAATTAATAGGCCCCATTACGAGTTATGTCATCAATCTTCGCATTGAATACAGTAATTTTCCTGAAAAAATAAAACTTACCGTTATTAAGCCTATTCATAAAAAGGTGATAAGAGATTCATGGGTAATTATAGGCCGATAGCGCTTGTTCCAATTTTTTCCAAAACAATAGAAAAGGTGATTTATAATAAAAGCATTTCATCATTTTTTGAAAAGCATAATCTCATAGCAAAAGAACATTTTGTCTTCAGAAAGCGTAGTACAATAAATATGGCAATATATAATGTAATTAAGAAAATAGTCTCTAATGTCAATACTAGAAGACCAGTGGCAGCCTTTTTTATGGACATTAGAATTTCACCATGCAGATCATGTAAGGTTATGTAAGTGTGTTTCAATTTTTGGTGTACAATAAAGTATATTCTATCTATCTATCTATCTATCATGGTAGACTGCTAAACAAATTAGAGCGTTATGGGGTTAGAGGAAATGCATTAGACATTTTAAAATCATTCCTGTTTAATCGCACTCAAATTACAAAGTTCGATTGGCTCTGTATGACGTCTAAAATTTAAAACACTTACAATTCTCGACCTAAGAAAACTATTTATGGTGTCCACCAGGGTAGCATTTTGGGTCCTCCATTATTTAACATCTACATAAATGACATGCCTAAGGTCAGTAAAAATCAGATGGTCCTATTTGCTGACGACAGTACCATTGTATTCTCTGGTAATAATATTAATGCTCTAGAAAATAACATAAATGATGATCTTAGCAATGTAATAAATTGGTTAGTAGGTAAATAATAATTTAAAAATTAATTTAGACAAAACTAAAAGAACGAATGAGCCAAAACTGAATATACAATATGATAATATAGCAATCACTGAAACTGACACAACTAAATTTTTGGGGATACTTAGATAGTCATTTGATATGGAAATATCACATCGACGCTTTGTCCAAAAAGCTTAGCCAGTTTGATATACTCTGTACAAACTGTCAAAGACAGTTAATCGTACTACAGTGCAAATCTCTTATAATGCCTACATGGCAACTAGCATTAGGTATGGAATCATTTTCTGGGGCAACTCAACTGATGGAGACATTGCTTTTAAAGCTCAGAAGAAATGTATCCGATCCTTTACCAAATTACACTCGACAGATAGTTACAAACCACTATTCAAAGAGTTAAACTTACTCACTCTACTGTGCATATATGTACATCTATGAATTGGGAGTGTTTGTCAGCTGTAACCTCCATTTATACGAAACCCTGCGCTCTCAACGTTACCAGAATACTATCCGTGTTAACTTCCATAAAAATCCTTTATTTAGTAAAAGTGTGCTCGGTATGGCCTCGAAAATATATAATAACATACCAGTGGCTATTAGAAATAAAGATTGTCTGGGATCCTTTTAAGAAGTATTTGTTTAGGTTTCTTTTGGATAGAGTTTACTATTTAATCACGGAGTTTATTAAGGACAAATAGATGTATGAAGATCCGACTTCCTAATTATTTAACTCATAATTGGACGTAGTTACGCAAAAAGGATCCAACCCACAAAATGTCACTTTTGAGATAATGGAGTTTGAAGTTTAAGTTGTATTGTGTGATTTTGTTGATTTGGACATAGTTGTAAAAGTTGGCATCCTTTTTATAGAAATATGTTTTATTGGGAATAAATAAACATTTTTAGAGATATTTAAGTAAATATGGGGTTGGATCGTTTTAGCTAAAAGCTAAAATTATGCTAAGCTTATATTGAATTTCGCAGCATGGCAAATTGTTTTGTAATTATGGATTTATATAATAAAATAGTAAACTTTCTTTATTGAATTTTTGTTAAATAACTGAATACAAAAAAACACTAATGACTCTATAAAATCTGAGATCAGTTTTACATTATATAATGAGATAATCTTAAGCTATTTATATATTCTTCTGTTTGCAATGATTTGTCATCACTTAACTTTATTCAACTTCCTCCATTTCAATATTAAAGTGGGGGTGAACCACCCCAAACCCTTCGAAATCGTCTTGAAGATTGTTATTACCTTTTTGAGTTATTATTTGTTGCTCAGTTTCAATATCGTATAATTTCTCTATAATGACCCAAGAAGGTTGGATCGTTTTTGCGGAATTAAAATATAAACCTGTCATAGATGTGGGTTGGTACCCCATACTAATAAAAAGGTCAAATTCACATATTTTGACTAGGGTGTTTTTACTAATCGAAAATATAGACCATATAGACTAATTTGGCATACTCAGCTCATTTTCGACCATACTGTGGGTTGGATCCTTTTCGCGTAACTACGTCCAATTATGTTCTTTTTTTTATATTTTTCGTACTATTTGTTTATGTGTTTGTAGTCAAAATTATTGTCTTATAATATATAATTATTACTTTATTGACATACGTAGGTATATTAGATTGAATTTTATAATTTTTGACGAAGTTCCTAAATTGTATTGTATTATTTTTAATGTATGACTTGATTTTGTACGCCATATATGTATAATTGGCAAAACATAGTGCGCATATCTTTCAACACTAACAATTTGTAACCTCACCTATGTTTGACAAAATAAATGATTGAATGATTGAAAAAAGGTGATAAAACAATGACGGTGAAACTAGCAGTGAAACCACTTGTGAATCGATTTTTACCATTGTTGCTCCATGATAACGCAAGACCTCACACTGCATAAGAAACCATTGTAACTCTGCAGGAGCTGTTTGCTGATATATTATTTAACTTAGTGTATATAAGCAGTATTCTACTTACCCTATTTATTCAAATTGTAATTCAACGTACGTACTAATATTTTTTTAACTATCTATAATCTAGCTGCACGTTTTCGATACTAAAATATATTATTTTAAACTTTCCAAGAGGCAGTACAAATTGCTTTCACACAGTTTATTGAATCTACATAATTGGTCCGTAATTATTTTTGAAAATAATATTGTGTGAAAATAACAAAAAGTAAAATGTGATTATAAAGGGGCGTGAAAATTAAACGAATAGATCATGTTAATATTTTTTAGTTTTTGTAATAGGCCCCTGTACTTCTACCCATTCCAACAGGGTTTAGGTCGCAGTGGTGCAGGGGCAAACTTTTTAATAGTAATCTCGCGCAATTTATTAAAATATTCATCACATGAAACAGTTTCCAAAAGAGTGGTTTTTCTCTAAGACATGAATACATGATGTATTCATGTCTGGTTAGATATGAATGTTTTTAATAAAAATAGATTTGTTTATACTAAAATCTAATTACTACTTCAAAATAAAAGATTATATTTATTTTACTCACGATTAAAAATCGCTCATTTTATTCGATTGATTGAATCCATCACTATTAGGTTAAATAGGGTATCATTATTTTAGTAAGTGACACTAGCTGATGTCAGTTTAAGGTGAACGCAGACCTAGCCGCACCGCACGCACCGCAGTCTTCGCATTCGAATTCTTTATATGAAGTTCTATGCAACCTCGCACACCTACCCGCGCCGCAGTCGCCGCAGTCCCTGAAACGACCGAACTCCCCAAGCCGCTGCTGATGACGTCACCCGCACGCAGCGGACGCTGCTGCTAGCGCAATGCGGATGACCTCATTCGCATCCACGGCGCGCAGTGTTGCCAAATATACAGATTTCGTGGTATCCACACAGATTTTCAACATGTCATACCGATAAAAAATTGAGAGCAAAATTTATACAGATTTTCAACATTCCAATATTTTTTCATACAGAATCACCTTATGTCGCGAAGGGTCGCGATTATTAAATAAACCCAACAATATTGTATAGAGCAACACTTGTTACCAACCACAAAACAAATTTGGTAAGTGGCAACACTCTTCTTGCCCGGTACGTTTGCAACAGACATACTGTTCTTAAAGTTTCAATCAAAGTTTAAAATTGCAATGTGTGTGATCTTCGCCTGCCAGCCAGCAATAATACGACAGCTAAGTATCTAGATTATAAGCCAATATTATTCCGCATTGAACTCGCGTATTGAGTTATGGATTGAGTAAATTAAAAGCGATGGGAAATGGTGGATGCCGCGAAACTCTTATGAGCTGATGAGCAAACATGATTTCCATCGTATAGACGTAATGTGCCGATAGTTTCGATTGTTTGTATCATAATGTGTGCAATCTAATATAATGCAATCAACAGAGTCCTTGGTTTGGGTAATAAAATACAAGTACCTACCTATATCAATATCAATAGGGTGACCGAAGGGTGCTCCCTATTCTCACGACTCCCAATATCGTAAGCATACAATCCTAAGAGCTCTTTAGGAGCTCACCTGTGTGTGGTAGGTTGGCCAATCTTCTCACAAGGTATCAAGTATGTTTGGGTAGACAGTAAATCATGTTTGTGGAGCATGATAGTTACGTCCATAGGGACAAGAGGCAACGGCCTGTCAAGATTGTTTAAGTGAACAAACTCACTAAGGTTCACATTGTATATCTGTTGAGATAAACATAATCATACACCAAGCAATAAGTATGTGATTGCACTCCTAGTGATTTAATAGAGTCCATATTAATGTACTAAAACTCATGTTAATAATATAATTATGTACCTTCATACCATTCGGTGGTACTTAGTAGTCCTACAGTGTAATCATGGACTTTCTTTCCACAACAGGAGTGACCTATTCGTGGAGGGAGGTGATGAGTTCTGTGTGGCTGAGCAAAGACATCTGCATCATGCAGGTGAGACAGTTGACCAGTAGTTGACAAACAGATTACAATAGAATAAAACTACAAGGGACCCGTTACTATGCATTTATCTCTTTATTATCAGATACTCACCCCATAGAATCAAAGCGAAGCAGATTATTCATAATTAGTAGATATAACAATTTTTTTTTTTTTTTTTTATTTGTAGGTTACAAGTTCCTTATAAACATACTTACACAAAGCACACAATTAGACCTCTGGGGTCTGTCTTAGCATGCCATGAACTGAGATTTGATCAACGCGCCATTAATAACTATTAATTGAGTTGATGTAATGTTCTTTCAGCTTACGCTTTATGTTTTTACTATTCATTGAGTCTCTAATGTCTACAGGTATTTGGTTTAGTAAATTGGGTATTGTGAAAGAAGCGGTACGTCTGCCATAAAAGTTATTTTTGCGTGGCACTTGAAGTGATTTTAATTTGGTTTGTCGTGTATTAACTTCGTATTGAACTGGGATTTGAATCTCACTATTATCAAAATGTTCTAAGAGGAACAAATACTCAGCGCGCGCTAGAACAGGTAAAACTTTGCAATGTTTAAATAACCCGGTGTAATTGTCTTGGTATTTATTTTTTACATAGTTTGGTACTACAAGTTTTAGTAAACGTGTTTGCAAATTATGTATTTTATCTAGGTAAGTTTTAAATGTGCGTCCATAACTGGTGAGTCCATAGGAGATTATGGACTCAGCAAGAGCTGTGTACATTTGAAGGAGGGTTCTATACGGTATATTACGCTTTATAATGGAAAACTTGAATGGAAACATTCTCCAATTTGTGTCAAAGAATCTAGGCAATGCTAGCCTCCTTTTGTAGGGAGTCATACAGATACCATAATCTTACTTGCTGGAAGGTCATGAGTAGAACCGACGCGACAAAGTTGGTGGAGAGGCTGGGATCTTCATCAAAGTTTGGTGAAGATAAGATGAGACCTTTACATATCCATAGTTATACAAAAAAAAATGTTTAGTACAAAATCAAATAAGACAAAGTTTAGTGTAGATTGATTAACCTTAACTAACCGACTAAACTGAACTTAATGAACAAAACTTATCTGATATACCTATGGCTAAAGAGAGTGTATTGGGAACCTACTTTAGATTAAAATATGCAATTGTCAACTGTCTTACTGAATGGTAAGGATATCTTTAAAATTAAATATACAAAAAAAAAAATGAACACAGTTCACTTTATTTACTTTGTTTGTGTGACCCTGTGACCTTAACTATAAGTTATAACTCTAGTGTGTAAAACATGATATTAACTAGATCTTGGGCAGTGAACATTAATCCAACAAAGTTACTACTGTTAAGTCAGTGATAACGGATAAAATCAAGACAATTTAAAAATTCCGCGCCAAGACAATTTAAAATTCCGCGCCTAAATGTAATGTGAACGGTGCGCGCATGCGCGACAACAGCGACGCGACGCCATAACGACGCTAGTGTGTTTGAATTTGCAATTTCTTGCATCATTCAGGTGGTCCTGGTTAGCAGACACTGCAAAACTCTGTGAATTGGATAAACAGTGGAAATAATTGTAATTCCGTACAAAATTACATTAATAAAAGGTGAAATTAACTCATATCATCAGGTAAGAATGACGATATGTTGTTCAAAACTATCTAACTAATCTTTTCGACAAAGTTATTTGCCGGTAACCTATAATTTACATCTTGACAAACCATTGTAAAAACCTAAAACGAACAAAATGTACTTATTGTCGAAATGATACATATATGCAATACGTGTTTCAATTAGCCAAGTTAGCATTGCAGCGCTTATTGTTCCATAATTAATCTCCCTATCGTTTAATAGGAACACAAACATTAAATACAGGAAACACTTGGGTACTTACGACATCTTAAAGAGTGTACAAATACAAGGATATACACAACACACCTACCAACTGATAGTTGAGTCCAAAGTTCAGGTATGTAAAAGTGTGATTAAATACCACGTTATTTCAAATACATGAACGACAAGTCACTTAAGAAAACCCAAAATACCAACATTGAGTTGATTTTAACTCAATGAATACCAATTGGAATCTAGTAGTGAAGATTTGTTATAATTACCATTTAATTTACCAGAGACCCTGTCACTATCACCATATTAAATCAGAATAAATCACAACACATGAGTACATAGTTATAGTATATAATAATATTACCATTCCGAGTCACAAGTTTCATATGGTGACAATATCTAGTGAGTCGAATATTTACATTGCTTGTCAAAATAGGTACATTTAAAACAATGATTATCAAATTATGAGTGTCCTACAATAATAGTTTCTCACTTGTTAACCAGTATTAATTGTGATTATCACAACAAAATACAACTTTAATCCACTAATTTTCAAAGGTAAATATATAATGAGAATAATACCTATATCAACTCGGATGGCTTAAAACCTAATAACTAAACGGTGAATAATTGCTTAATGTTGTGATGACATGAAAATAAAATAGATAAACAATTACTAGAAACTCTATCTATCACAAACTTTACATGCATTGTTGTAAAACTCAAATGTTACATACACTGTGATTATGTGATACCTATGCAAAAGAGTGCATGGAGATATACCAATAAGATAATTAGTGTACATGTTCAGCGTTTGCACACTGTGTTATAATGGATAACCTATGGTCCAAAGAGAAAGTTATTTGTGAATAATGTAGAATAAATATGCGGACATACTATAAAGCTAATACATTAGCTAGTAATGCTTTACTTAATGAACATTAATTGATTTAACTCAGTGCTATACGCCGTGTGATGATAAAAGTGTGGTCTAGTGAACTTTCTTGTGTTCTCACATAATTGAATAATAAGATACGATAGTGCCATAGCCAAGGCTGGGTGAGTCAAAATGTTTTAAAGGAAACAACAACTGGCTTAACTAGTGCTATGATTATAGACTAAGTTGAGCAGTGTGACAGACTTACTCCAGATATTTTTACAAAATCAATTGTGAGATCAAGAAGATCACTAAGAAATTAATAGTTAATATTTAATAAAATTAAATAAACAGTGGAGCTCTGGTAAATGTCAGTCATTATTGCAAGCTAATAAGAGTAATAATGATTAAATGCTAATTCTTAAACAATACACATTAAATGTATAATAAATTCAAAATCTAAATAAATAAAACTGACTATAATTGATGTAAATTTTAATTGTCCTTGTGGGCAAACGTTTTATCCATATTATCATAAGGTACTTATGATGATTTCAGATTCACCCCAGTCAGTGTACAATAATACCATGGAGGAAATATATTTAAGTAGACTAACTACGTTTGTGTCGAGTATCAAAAGTTTGACTAAAAGCTCACATACTCTTTGTGCGTTGAGGTCGTGGTCTGATGATGATATGGAACAAGCATGCATCGTGTCATCAAAATTACAAGCGGTCATTCACCGATTCAATAATGAGTTGTATCAATATTTTAATACTTCTACAAACCCAAATGCTGATGATATATCAAATATGACAAATGAACAGCTAGAAGGTGATGAAGCCTTAGCCGAGCTGAATGCAAGAATACAAGTCAGGAAGGACAAGGTTGTTTCTTCGAACTCAAGTCAATCAATCAATAGAGGCAAACTACCTGAGTTGAACTTACCTACCTTCTCGGGAGATGTTCTCCAATGGTCACAATTTTGGGATCAATTCTCTTCCAATATTGATCAAAGAACACTAAGAGATGTCGACAAGTTACTGTACCTAAAAGCTTCTTTGAAAGGCGAACCTAAGACAATCTTGGATGGTCTTGAGACTACTAACGATAATTATAAAATTGCTGTGACTACTTTGACAGACAGATATGGGAAGAAAACGCAAATAATTGATGCCCATTACTCAGCTCTTCACAAACTTAAAGGAGCAGACAAACAAGATGATTGTAGAAAAGTTTTGGATGAAATCGAAAGACACCTTCGTGTATTGAGTTCTCTGGGAGAGAATACAGAACATAACCACCTAAGGTTTTTGATCTTGGAAAAGTTCCCTGAAGACATAGTATACGAACTGAAATTAAAATTAAGTAGCGACACCATCGAATAAATAAGGAAACAACTCCATCTTGTACTCTCAGCTAGAGAGGATGCTAAGCGTACTTCTGAGAAATTTAAGATAGAAGATGCTAGTTACACAACAGAAACACTTCATGTACTAGAACATAGAACTGAAAAGGGATCTAAGATACATAAACGAAATAATTTAAAGGATACGAATAAAAAATTCAAACCTAATGTAACTGCTTTCAATAAAACCTTTGACACGAAGAGGAAATTTCAGTCAGCTGGAGAAAAGAGTGGACAGGGACCCAAGCAGAAAAGAAGAAAGCTCAATTGTATATTTTGTAAAGGAGATCATTTTAATGATGAGTGCACGGATAGTAAAACTCTACAACAAAGGAAATCAAGGTTAAGGAACCGTTGTTTCAATTGCCTCCGTTTAGGCCATAACATAAATACCTGTAGATCCAAACACATAGCCTGCAAACACTGTGGTAAGAAGGGCCTCCATAATAGGGCACTTTGTCCTAGCAAAGAGTCACCAAGGAACGTGATAACAAAAACCGAGTTACAGAAGAAAGAATCTACTAGTGCGATGCATATCTATGAAAGAGGATCAACAATACTACAAACCGCTGTTGTTAATATCAGAGGACCGGAGAATACCTCAATGAAATGTCGCGTACTGCTAGATTCAGGCAGCATGAGAAGCTACGTTACACAAGATGTCGCGCAGAATCTTGATTTGAAGACTGAAGAAGACAACCATCTCACAGTATTCACTTTTGGTTCGAATAAACCCCAAGAGTTGGATAGCCCATTAGTGAAACTTCACATTCAATCAAGAACTGATATACAAAGGATAGTATATGCGAACGTCGTACCTTCTATTACACATGGTATTTCATCTTGTGGTGAAGAATTATCCAAATGGAAATATGAAAAGGATTACTTACTAGCGGATGATGGATCTTTGTCAGACAAGGTGGACATCCTTATTGGAAATGATTACTATCATTCACTTATGTCTACTGAAAAGGTGAAAATACGAGAAAATTTATACTTGGTCAATTCCGACCTAGGATGGATATTATCAGGCAAAATGCCGAATAAGCACGAGGATGAATTATCAATGCTCACATACTTTCAAGCGTCCTATGAAACCAGATTAAACGAACCCGATCTGCCATTAGATAACACATCAATGAAAGCTTTATGGGACCTAGAATCCCTTGGAATTACTGATTCTCCAAATGCCAACCGGGAAGAAGAAGCTATTAAGCATTTTAATGAAAATACCGTATTCATAGAAGAAAGATATTATGTTAGCTGGCCTTGGAAGGAATACCCACCTGAATTGCCAACTAACTACGGTATAGCATACGGACGACTAATTGGATTGATGAAACGCCTAGATGCTGAAACTTTGTCAGCATACAACCAGACACTAAGTGACCAAATGCAAAGAGGTATCATCGAACTAGTACCTGAAAAGGAGATAAGTGATCATCCTATTCACTACCTTCCTCATCATGGAATATTGGCGCCGGGTAAAGCCCTAAGAATAGTCTATGATGCTTCGGCAAAGACAAAAAATACAAAAGGTCTGAATGAATGCTTATACTGCGGACCAATGATGCTAGAGGATTTGACGGGACTTCTATTGAAATTCCGTAGTCACGCTGTAGGATTGACAGCGGATGTAGAAAAGGCATTTTTACAAATTGGTTTGAAGGAAGGTGACAGAGACGTCACTAGGTTCTTATGGTTGAAAGATACCAACAAACCAGCCACTGAAGACAATCTACTACACTATAGATTTACCCGTGTTCCCTTTGGGATCATATCCAGTCCATTTCTTTTAAACGCTACGGTCAGACACCATCTTCTAAAGTCGAATGGGAATTATGCCAAACAGTTAGCTAATGACATATACGTAGACAATGTAGTTACTGGCGTAGAAACAGTGACAGACGCTTTAAACCTTTATAAGGAAGCAAAGAATATGTTCTTAGAAATCTCAATGAATCTTCGGGAATGGAGTTCCAACTGCAAAGATTTTATAAACCAAATACCTGATGCTGCTAAAGAGACAACTATAAAAATACTGGGTCTCAATTGGAATTTAGAAAATGACGTACTTTACCTTTTTTTTTTTTTTTAACGTGGTAAAATTATCAAATAAGTCCTCCCACCCCGGGCAGGGTGGGAGGGACTGTCAGACTTTTACTGACTAAAATCCACGGTGTTCCTTCAATAACCCTTTACATACCGGGGCCACGGTAACGGGATGAGTCCCACGAAGCCTGCCGGGGGGCTTCGGCCCTCTGCAGAGGGGGCCTCGTCATGTTGCTGACGCTCTTTGAGGCGCGCGTGGAACACGACGCGCCGTCGACCCGGGCATGGTCGGACAGCGAGTTGCCCTTTACTCGCTGTCCGCATGCCCGCGCCTACGGTGGCCGGAGATCGTCGGCCGACGTCCGACGCCGTGGGCGTCTACCACTGCGGCTGGGCTGGAGGGAGGACGCCATCCTCTCCCTCACGCGGCCCGCCTCCTCCTTCAAAAGCATGACTGCTTCGCAGAAGGAGGCGACCGCTTCCCACTCCCTCTCGACGTACTTTACCTTAGAGCAAGAATCAACGAAAACAATGAAAACACGAAAAGAGGAGTATTAAGAACTATCGCAGCTGTTTATGACCCTTGTGGATTCACCGCACCAATCATGTTACCAGCCAAGTTACTACTTCAACAACTGTGGAAAAAACAGATTAAATGGGACACACCATTACCAAAAGATTTACTTCACATATGGATAAGCATCCTGAAAGAAATGAAACAAGTAGAGAACATATGTCTACCGAGAAACTTTACCGTGCCCAATGAAAAGGAAGCACAAATACACTGTTTCACAGACGCATCTACAGTAGCTTACTCCACAGTGGTTTACCTTGTACAGAAAGACACAGTCAACTTCGTAATAGGTAAATCGCGCCTGGTTCCTACCAAAGATCAACAGAACTTAAAGATTCCACGCTTAGAGTTATTAGGCGTACTCATTGGAAGTAGACTTATAAAATACGTACTCAGATTCTTACCATTGAACATAACCCAATTAACACTATGGACAGATAGTCAAATAGTGATTGATTGGTATCATTCTGATAAGTTACTTGAACCATTTGTATCCAAAAGGCTGGAAGAAATAAAACGCAACAAAAGTTTGATAGTGAGATACGTACCGTCTAGTCTCAATCCTGCAGACGTAGCAACACGTCCTATCACGTCAGAGGAGGAGAGGAACAAATGGCTGTCTGGACCAGAATTTCTAGGGCAGGACCCTAGAGACTGGCCTAGTGGGCCACCGAGGAACACTTCTCTTCTGATGGGGGAGGGTTTGTTGAACACAGAAAACCAACCAAAGGTAACACCTTCAGAGGATAAAGTAACAGCAAACGAACCTTTGGATTCACAATTACAAAAAATAAAAGAACTACAGAAAGAAACATTCTCAGAGGAGTATGGATGAAAGAAAACAAACCTAGCTAAGAATTTGGGATTATTCATCGATACCGATGGAATTTTAAGATGTGATGGAAGACTCACATATTCAGATTTATCCTATGATGCAAAACATCCCATACTCCTACCTAAAAACAGTGAACTTACCGAAAAAATTATTAAGGAAACTCATGAGAAAAACCTTCATGTTGGAGTACCTCATACACTAAGCCTCATAAGACAAAAATTTTGGATACCACAAGAAAGAGCGAAAGTTCAAAAAACACTAAGCAAATGTACGAGGTGCGTGAAACATGGAGGAGGTCCATACGAGCTACCTAAAACTCCAGCATTACCAGCCGAAAGAGTAAGATTTAATATGCCGTTCGCTTACGTCGGTGTGGACTACTTCGGACCGATGGTCATAAAGACAGAAAATGGTGTAAAAAAGAGATGGATTTCTCTTTTCACATGCCTTGTGATACGAGCAATACACTTAGAGGTATTTAAAGATCTAACCACAGATGAATGTCTCATGGCATTCAGACGTTTCATCGCTACTAGAGGAACACCATCACTTATAATAACTGACAACGCACCTCAGTTCAGATTGCTGGCCGAGGTAATGTCTGAAGGAACACTGGCAGACAAGTTAAGATGGAAATTCATCCCTCAACTAGCACCCTGGCACGGGGGTGCGTATGAAAGACTCGTAGCAGTAGTAAAGCATTGTCTAAAACGAACTCTTCAAAAACACATGCTCGGGGAAAATCAACTCTCGACGATCATCAAAGAAGTCGAAGCCGTAGTCAATACCAGACCACTTACATATGTGGGAACCGAGATGGACCACATCCTAAAACCAGCTGATTTCCTAACACCAGGAAAGTGTTTGAACATTCAATTACTCATGAATAGCTTACCACTCTCTGGTTCTATCATTAGACAACAACTCATCGAAGGATGGAAACGTGGAAATATGATAATGAACGAGTACAAAGAAATGTTCATCAACCGATACCTTTTGAGTCTCAGAGAAAGGGATGGGAATTCACCCAAGATTCAAACAAGCAAGAGTGAGAACTCGTGAAGTTCCTCAGATCGGAGATGTGGTACAAATTAAAGGTGAAAGAAGTAACCGCGAAAGTTGGAAAGTAGGAAAGATAGTAGAGACACTAAAGGGAAAGGACGGTTTATGCCGTGTCGCTAGAGTAAAAGTGGACAACCATGTGTTCACACGATCGATTGCTCATTTATATCCTCTAGAAATAGAAGAGGAAGAGACTCCACTAAATCCCACTGACAAAGTCCTAGATCAAAGGGATGCAGTCGTTGATAATAATGACCCGATACAAACGCCGTCTATGAAGTTTGAAAGTGTCGACACTAATCCCACAGCCGAAATAAGTTATAAACTAGATAATGATGAGAACACGAATGCGAATGTAAGACACGACTCAACGCAGGATACGAAAGAAGAGCTAGAGAACGTCAGCACAATAAACGACATTGAGCTTGCACAAGATCATAATGAACGTGATCTAGAAGACGAAGTAAACAATAGCCAGAAATTAATCAACCAAATAAGCGATGAGAAATCGCGTCGAGCAGCTGCAGTCCAAGCACTGGAGAAGATCCACAAATGGACTCGCGACTTGATGACCACCATAGTTTAAAACTCGCGAGGCGGGTGTGTCGCGAAGGGTCGCGATTATTAAATAAACCCAACAATATTGTATAGAGCAACACTTGTTACCAACCACAAAACAAATTTGGTAAGTGGCAACACTCTTCTTGCCCGGTACGTTTGCAACAGACATACTGTTCTTAAAGTTTCAATCAAAGTTTAAAATTGCAATGTGTGTGATCTTCGCCTGCCAGCCAGCAATAATACGACAGCTAAGTATCTAGATTATAAGCCAATATTATTCCGCATTGAACTCGCGTATTGAGTTATGGATTGAGTAAATTAAAAGCGATGGGAAATGGTGGATGCCGCGAAACTCTTATGAGCTGATGAGCAAACATGATTTCCATCGTATAGACGTAATGTGCCGATAGTTTCGATTGTTTGTATCATAATGTGTGCAATCTAATATAATGCAATCAACAGGAGTCCTTGGTTTGGGTAATAAAATACAAGTACTGTTACTATTATGTGATGTGGGTAGAATGTATTTGGTGGTGGTATATGAACGCATTAAAAGAGATTAGTCATTGCTGGAGCTTGTTGTATTACTCACGTATCACCTAACGTTACATGGCGCAGCCGGTAGGATTATAATTACAAGACGATAATATTAAGTGTGTGAAATAAAATAAAAAGGACTCGGAAATAGTGTGTGTAAATAATAAAAATGGAAACAGTGTTATCACCACCGTCACCGTTTAAATTTGATGAGAACTCGGTTGATGTGGCTTCTGGCAAGTTGAGCGATAGTTGGGAAAGATGGAAGAAAGGTTTTTCGATATATTTCGACGCGTGTGAACTTTCGAAAAAAACTTCAGCGGTACAACTGAACATTTTTCTGCATATCATTGGTGAGCAATGCCGTGAAATATTGGAACAAAGTGAGGAAGTGACTTTAGACGGTGCGTGTAAAAAGTTGTATGAACATTTTAAAACGAAAAAAAATTTAACGGTCGAACGACACAAGTTTTTTATACGAGATCAGCAGCAAAATGAATCAATTGATAAATATGTATTTGATTTACGGAGATTGGCGAAAACGTGTGAGTTTGGAAACTTGAACGATGAACTTATAAAAGATCGACTGGTATGTGGAGTAACAAGCTCGGCGATAAGAGAACGGTTACTTCGGGAACCGGATCTTACTTTAAAGAAAGCTCTAGAAATTTGTCGAGTAGCGGTGGCATCCAGAATGTATTCTGAGAATATTAAGAGGGAGAATGACGCCATTGATGTAATTCAACAGGAGTGTACCATCAGCACCCCTGAAGAAAAAAAACAAATATGTGAATTAAGGCGTGGTAGTAGCATAGCATATGGAGTGTCGTCGTTTTCGAGAACATGCGACGGTTGCATGAATGGAGCGATGCGATCACGCGATGGACACGGGCCGGCGAGGGGCGCGGCCGGGCGCAGCGCGCGCGCCGGGTACAGCTCGCGCGCCGGGGACAGCTCGCGCGCCGGGGACAGCTCGCGCGCCGGCACCGCAGGCGCCGCGCGTCCTATGCAGCAGCAGATGTACAGATCGCGCTCGGTGCCTCAGTGCGGCAGGTGTGGGAGTATGCACGGAAGGAATGCTTGTCCAGCGTATGGTAAGCGGTGTCTACGGTGCTCAAAAATGAATCATTTTGCAAAAACGTGTGGTGTGTACTTCGTGGATGCATCAGAAGAAAAGGTAATTTTTTCATTACATAAAGAATTGAATGATTGGACTATAAATTTGACAATTAATCAACATCCCATAAACTTTAAACTAGATACGGGTGCAGACGTAAATGTGTTACCTATGCGATTTTTATCCAGATTAGGAATATCGACTGATAAGTTATTACAAACTAACACTAAATTGAGTGGTTATTCAGGTGATTTGATTATTGTTTTAGGCAAAACACACTTAAAAGTATATTATAAAAATAAGCTGTATTTATTGGAGTTTAAAATTGCAGATGTCAGTAGTACGCCAATATTAGGACGTTACGCATGTGTGGAAATGAATTTAATTCAGAGAGTTATGTCTGTGCAGAGATTTGATATCAAATCCAAGTTATGTAAGGAGTATAAAGATGTTTTCGAAGGTATAGGTTGTTTACCGGGAGAATACAACATACAAATTCGAGACGATGCCGTTCCCGTAGTGCACGCTCCTCGCAAGTTGCCGTTTGCGATAAGTGAGGATGTAAAGAAAAAATTGTTGGAAATGGAGTCTCAGGGTATAATAGCGAAAGTTGAGGGTCCGTCTGACTGGGTCAGTAGTATTACAGTTGTAAAAAAATCTAACGGGGACTTAAGAATTTGCTTAGATCCGAAGGAATTAAATCAGGTTATTAGGAGAGAACATTTCAAGCTACCCACAATAGATGAAATAGTATCAAAGTTAGCGGGAGCTAGGTATTTTAGCACATTAGATGCTTCGGCAGGGTTTTGGAACGTAAAATTAGGTGAAAGTAGTAAATTTTGTACTTTTAACACACCCTTTGGTAGATTCAAATTTCTACGAATGCCATTTGGCATATGTTCGGCTTCGGAGGTTTTCCATAAGAAAATGTATGAACATTTCGATGATATAGAAGGTGTCTGTATGTATATTGATGATTTATTAATTTACGCTCCAGATCAAAACAAGCATGACGAGATTTTAAGGGCAGTATTAGACAGATGTAGAAAAATTAATTTAAAATTAAACCTAAAGAAATGTAAATTTGGTTTGCAGGATATTAAATATTTAGGTCATCGCATTACAAAAGATGGATTGAGCCCTGATGATTCACACTTGTCAGCAATAAAAAACATGCAAGTACCGAAGAATAGGAAAGACGTAGAACGTTTTTTAGGATTGATTACGTACGTAGGGTCGTTTGTTCCTAATCTTTCGGATAAAACATTGTCATTGAGAGAGTTACTTAAAAAGGAGATAGAATGGCATTGGGATGAGCGTCATGAGCAGTGTTTTGCTCATCTTAAAATGTGCTTAATTAAGAGGCCGGTTCTTCAATATTATAGTTTAGGAAAGCCAATAGTTATATCCGTGGATGCCAGTTCCACAGGACTAGGTGCGTGCTTAATGCAAAATGGGCTTCCCGTGTGCTATGCTTCTAAGGCTTTAACTATCACAGAGCAAAGGTATGCTCAGATTGAAAAAGAATTGTATGCATCCGTATTTGCCTGTGAGCGATTTTATGCATATATTTTTGGACGTTCGGATGTAACAATAGAAACCGATCACAAACCTTTAATAAGCATTATTAAAAAACCAATTGTTGACGCCCCGTCCCGCTTACAGAGGATGCTTTTAAGGTTACAGCGCTATACGTTTACATTAGTTTACAGACCGGGAAAACATTTGTATATAGCGGACGCGTTATCTCGCGCTTACGAAACGTCCCAACAAGTGGGCAAAGGAACATCACAAACTGAGATAGGTAGCGACAACGATGAAGTATGCATGTTGACCGACAATGTTAAAAATAAATGCGAATATCTTACGGACGCTCAATTCATAACCATTCAAAAACAGCTAGAATTGGATGAAGAGATGATTGAATTAAATAAATGTGTATTACAAGGTTGGCCTGAAAATAAAGATGAAATAAAAGCTAGTGTAAAACCATACTGGAAGTTTAAGGAAGATATAACTGTAGCTAATGGGTTGATCTGGAAATCAGATAAAATAATTATACCTAAAGTTATGAGAAAAGAGATGTTAAAAAAGATTCATATTGGACATATGGGAATCGAAAAATGTAAATTACGTGCTAGAGAAATAATATTTTGGCCCGGTATTAGCAATGATATTGAAAATATGGTTAAAAGTTGTGATATTTGTTTAAAGCATAGGAATAATAATCAAAAAGAAGAGCTTAACTCTCATGAGGTTCCTGACAGACCATGGGCCAAGGTTGGAGTAGACTTATTTCAATATAAGGGTACGGACTACTTGTTGCTAGTAGATTATTTTAGTAAATATTTTGCATTAAGTAAATTACATGGTACAACGTCAGGTAGTATAATTAATCATTTAAAAAATATATTTAGCCGTCAAGGAATACCTAATACTATAATGTCAGATTGTGGTCCGCAATTTACATCATTTGAATTTAGGAAATTTGCACTAGATTGGAATTTTACTCATGTGACGTCATCACCTTATTATCCCCAATCAAATGGTCAAATTGAACGCACAGTGCAAACAGTGAAAAACATCATTAGAAAATCAACAGAGGCACACACCGATTATAGACTAGCATTATTGGAATGTTTGAATACACCGTTAGGTAGTGATCTGGCGTCGCCAGCAGAAATTTTACAAAGTAGAAAATTAAGAAGTATTGTTCCGACCCCGATAAGGTTATTGGTTCCAAATGTGCATCATAACATAAAGAATACACTAATTAGACGGCAATATAAACAAAAACAGTTTTATGATAAAAATTGTAAGAACTTAACTCCATTACAAGTGAATCAATATGTAAGATATTTCGACACAATAAAAAAGTATTGGGTACCGGGTGTAGTTGATAGAATACTAAAAAATAGGTCATATGCTATTCGTCTAAATAATGGAAAAATAGTTGTTCGAAACAGAAGGCACATGATAACAGATCACTCGCACAGACGTAGCCCTACTCGAGATTATGAGTTTGATTATGATTGTGAAACCTCGAGTAATTTAAATTTACATTGTGAACCGCCACCTTCCAATAATAATTATGTTACTCGTTCTGGCAGGACGGTGCGACCGCCGAATAGATGGGGATACCCGTGAAATATTAATACCTACATCAAGTTCAAATCCTAGTCCGTATTATCAACGGCTACACAATATTGATATTCAGAAGGATTTAAATGTATAATAACTGATTGTGATGTAGAATTTAATAAATATTGTAGAATTAAAAAAAATGTAATGAAAAATTTAAAATGTGTATGATATAATGTGAGTATTATTTAGGGAAAACATACTAAATGTATAATGTACTAATGTTTAATATTCAACCAAATTAATTATGAAATTAACATTTATGGAATGAATTACTCAAGCTAAGAATAAGTAATATAAATGTTACTGCTCACAAAAAGCATGGAGACTAGTCATTAAGCTATTTTTGTATGATCAATTAAATTATTTATGTTTGTTTGTCAGGTGATTATTCTTGTTTAGATGTTGTGCATATTTGTACATATACCCCTGTATGTATATTTCTTTTCTTTGTTTTTCTTTACGGGAGATACAACTTGTGTTTTAAGTAATTGTGTAATTGTATACTACTTCGGTTATTTTTATGTTTTTTTTTTTTCTCTGTGAAAGGAGGATGTTACTATTATGTGATGTGGGTAGAATGTATTTGGTGGTGGTATATGAACGTATTAAAAGAGATTAGTCATTGCTGGAGCTTGTTGTATTACTCACGTATCACCTAACGTTACAAGTACCTACCTATATCAATATCAATAGGGTGACCGAAGGGTGCTCCCTATTCTCACGACTCCCAATATCGTAAGCATACAATCCTAAGAGCTCTTTAGGAGCTCACCTGTGTGTGGTAGGTTGGCCAATCTTCTCACAAGGTATCAAGTATGTTTGGGTAGACAGTAAATCATGTTTGTGGAGC
Organism: Tholera decimalis; assembly: GCA_943138885.2. Taxonomy (NCBI): domain Eukaryota; kingdom Metazoa; phylum Arthropoda; class Insecta; order Lepidoptera; family Noctuidae; genus Tholera; species Tholera decimalis. The sequence continues at coordinate 10,862,318 of OW964562.2, read as the reverse complement.
ATGATAGTTACGTCCATAGGGACAAGAGGCAACGGCCTGTCAAGATTGTTTAAGTGAACAAACTCACTAAGGTTCACATTGTATATCTGTTGAGATAAACATAATCATACACCAAGCAATAAGTATGTGATTGCACTCCTAGTGATTTAATAGAGTCCATATTAATGTACTAAAACTCATGTTAATAATATAATTATGTACCTTCATACCATTCGGTGGTACTTAGTAGTCCTACAGTGTAATCATGGACTTTCTTTCCACAACAGGAGTGACCTATTCGTGGAGGGAGGTGATGAGTTCTGTGTGGCTGAGCAAAGACATCTGCATCATGCAGGTGAGACAGTTGACCAGTAGTTGACAAACAGATTACAATAGAATAAAACTACAAGGGACCCGTTACTATGCATTTATCTCTTTATTATCAGATACTCACCCCATAGAATCAAAGCGAAGCAGATTATTCATAATTAGTATAACTATTACATTCTCCAATTTGTGTCAAAGAATCTAGGCAATGCTAGCCTCCTTTTGTAGGGAGTCATACAGATACCATAATCTTACTTGCTGGAAGGTCATGAGTAGAACCGACGCGACACCTTAAATGGTAGTTTTATCATGTAGACGGAGAATCTCTGTCAACGGTTTATAATAAAATTACTTGTTCTCGTATTAATAATCTTGGTTCTGGTTTATTTTGTTCGTGTAACTACCGGAATAATTGAGATAGGAAATGTAAGTCAGTGACCGGAACTATCGAGAAGGATACGTTTTGAGTCTGCGATTAGTTTCACCAAAAACACGCAACATAAAATAATGAATTGTAAGAGAAATTATGAACTAGTAAAAAACCTTATTTAAAAAACCCGACTGCTCATTTGAAATGGAACAACCAGCACATTTTTATTTTAAAAAGTGACAAGCAGGTGGGACCCAATTGAACCTAATATAATTTTAGTTTAAAAAAAATGGGATGGGTCCTGCCTGTTTGTCAAAAAATGTGCTTGTTTCTTCCATTTTAGCAGTCGGGTTTTTTTTTTATTTCTTAAATATTTTTTTTTTATTTTCAGCTTTTTAGTATTTAATTCCGTTTTAAAACGTTATATATCCTGAACGGTTGCTAAAAATGAAAAATAGTTACAGAAACCTCAAAATCATTTTTAAAGATCTATTTAATGATACCTCCTTGACATAGTTTGTCGATTTTTTATTTTTAACAATATGGCGCCTGGTTATCGTTGTGATGATTTGTTTTTATTTTAATCTACCTTATAACACTCACGCCATCAAGACAAATCCAACGACGTATCATTTATCAAAATCCGTTCACGGGTTTAATAGTTACGAGGGAACAAACGAACGGACATAAATACATACGTGGTAAAAACATAACCTCCTCCTTGGTTTGCCACAGTCGGAAAAAAAATTAAACAAGTGCACCACATCTTTTCTATCTATGGTCCAATACAATGCATATTTAAAAATAAATAAAAAATCAATTACTTGCTTATTCCCTATTATAGCACCTACAGATAAAATTACACAAAAGAGCAAAATACCAATACCAAATACAGATTTTTTACAGATTTTCTTAAATTTACCTAATACAGAATTTTTTAATCTTCGGTACAGATAATGCTTTCAAAAATCTGGCAACACTGCAAGTGCGATGCGTGCGGCGACGGGAACGACTGCAGCGACTGCGGCGCGGATAGATGTGCGAGGCCATTAACAAAAAGAGATGACTGCGGGGACTGTAGAGACTGCGGTGCGGCTAGGTCTGCGTTCACCTTTACTGCATTGAGATAGGAAAATAGGTTTCCAAGTCAGTGGTTTACTGCATCAAATTAAGGCCGTGCGCACACTGCCTTGCGGTGGCCGCAATTCCGGTAGTTCTACCGCACCGCAAAATTTGTGAAGTATGGAGTGTCATAGAAGTGCGCGCACTGCGGTCAGTCTACCGGTGCGGTAGAACTACCGGAATTGCGGCCACCGCAAGGCAGTGCGCGCACGGCCTAAAAGTCCGGGTATAGATATCGAGATTTCTATATTCTATAGCAACAGCCTAAATTAGATAGGTTAAAACAAATGAGAGTTAATACGTTGATTAAATATGTTAGATTTTAGAAAAAAAAAACAAGTTTTAAATTTTCAGTACAAGTCAGCAATTTTACACTTTAACCCCTAATTCTATCTCAACTTCAACTCAATTCAATTTTGCCAATACCACGTGTAGAATCAAGAATGATAGACCATCAAACGCAGGAGGTTGTTCGATGTCATATACCCCTCCGCTCGCTGATAAAGACCTAAACACCTAAACAGGGCATGCGGAGCGCGTTAGAAGGTGGGCTATTGTCTGTGTCCTTTAATAGTTACGTGAACATAATAATTCCATGCTTTGATGCAAGTGGCCAATGGTTAGCGTATTTTTGACTTTGACATGAGTATATATTCTGTGGGTAGGTCTTGTCAAAACACATCTGTCAAAATAGAAACGATTTCGAGTCGTAGCTACTGGTTACCAAAAAAAAAAACAAAATATCAAAAAAAAACAAAAAGACCAGATGAACTATCGTTAATAATCTGAAAAAGTTTCCAAGGATACCCACTGACCTAAATTATAACTAGAGTTAAATACAGTACCTAGTTCCCGTAAATTTGTTGCAACATGGTTTGTGTTCCGTGCTTCGTCATTCCCGTTTTATTGTTTCTGTGGCACAAGTTTATTCAGCCTTATGTTCTTCGCTTCTGGAATCCTTGGGCTGTCAAAGACGCTGATGGCAACGTGAAAACAGAATTTCCGTTTAAATGCGAGGGCGGAGTGTGCGCATTCAGCAGGAAGAATGATGATAAAAATGAAATCAAGGACACTGAACAAAAGGACCTCAATACGACTTGCGATCGAAACAGGGTTAAAACAGATTAGTGAAATATATAAAAGTGAAAAAGATATCATTAACTTGTAAATCTTAATTATGTAACATAAAATTACTTCATTTATCAGGTAGAAGGTGTAATACATTGTGATAATGGTTTATTCCCATTTGCATTTTCTTATTTTATTAAACTTGTTTATTTAATTTACCACTAGTTCTAGATATTTCCAGAATAGTGTATGATTGACCGATTCATCAATAGCCTAGTGGCTAAGGTGCAGAACCTGCGAGGTTGCAGGTTTGAACCCCTATTATACTAGATGCTCGTTATAAACCCACTCCAGACACAAGCATGTTAAACAAACTTAGTCAAAGGGGTTAACAAGATTGCTAATAATATAATGTTTTACTCACATAGCTAGTTTTTTTTTAATGAGCTAGTATACATCAAACTACTATGTATTTCAATAGTTAAATAAAATATTTATATTGTATGTTAAACACGCATAAAGTTTTAAAAATTGTGAATATTAAAACACATACTGGAGTTTTGAACTTTTATTGAAACTGGTTACCTTAGTTATAACACGGTCCATAATTATTACAGCAGTATATAGGATACATGAACCAAAGGGTATTTTATTCAAATTTGCATTTTTAAATCTGTGCTATCCATAATCAATAAAATTTAAAGCTGATCTTAGAACTATTCACCTGGAAACCCTTCTCTTCTATGTCTCCTGCATACTAGTATGTTGAAAATTACTACAGGTTTACCAGACTTGACTGGAGAACTTAAAGAATATTCTTATAAGTTATAGTCGGAATTAAGAAAATATTGTGTATTAAGTATAGGAATAAACAATGTTTTACGTAACCTAAGCTATTGTTACAGACCTAATAGTTTTGTCAAGTGAATGCCAACACAAATCTACAATTTCTTCAAAACTTTCGGCCGGAAACGCCAGCCTCATCTAGTTTTCATTTAATAAAAAAAACGACATAACCTATTTGCAAAATAAACATCATTATTTAATTAATATCTGGGGATTTTGTGTTGAATGGACTGTAATTTAAGTATAATCAGATATTCTAAATAAACAAGAGACAGTTTGTGTTCAGTATATTGGCACCTGAAGTGACAAGTTATCATATAGTTGAATACTTACAAACTAACTTAATTAGTGAACTTACACTGCTTACCACAAAATATGATGCATCTGCAACATTATTATTAAAGATTAATTTTAATATTGTACATTATTATTAATATTGTACTATAGTTTATGGAGAGCTGAAAATGATGTTTATACTACACCTGCTTGGAAAGTACCTTGATACTTTATCAAATTTACGGTAGAAAGTACGTCATTGCATATCGAACAAATATGCGGGGAGAAAATGCATCTGAGCGGGAGAGAAAAGTGTATGAAAATCCATTTCTTACGTGGTTTTTCTTTTTTAATTTTGGGTAAGACTATGCGCCGGTAACCTAAATATCAAAAGCCAAAAAGTTTTTACAGTGAGTTTTTATCTCCAAGTTCGCAAAATGACACTGGCCACTAGCTGTGTGTTGGATGGTGTCGGGCTGGCAGTGCGACCCTGCGGCGGCAGGATAAACAATTTGAAAAAAGAACATGTGAAAATTGCAGACGCCATTGGCGCCATTTGTGAAAACAGTGTTACATTAAGCTTCACTAACTGCAACAATTTCAATATAAATTTCAATTAGTAAAGATTTAGTTTTTTATTTTCCTCGTAGGTGTAGTATAAAGCACTATGTACCACTCGAGAGAAAGTGCGATTCCCGATCTCGGGTGTTTCAAAGCCCTCGCCTACGGCTCAGGCTTCAAACGACACCCTCGACGGTAATCGCTCACTTTCTCCTCTCGGTGTACAATGTACTATTCTTTTATCAAAAAATGTTGCTCTATTATTCTTTTTAATATTATTCCAGAAGCACTCCTAAACTGGGCACTTTACTTTTTTAATTTATAATAAAGTAAAGTGCTGCAGCAGATTCAAAATGTATGTACACATCTGCTTTTGCTTGGCAAGGAGTGTTTTTTGTTAGCTCACAGTAATGTTTTACAAAATAATAGCATTGCAGATAGGTCATATTGGCAATTTCAAACAAAAACGCTTTGCAACATCCATTCAATGTCAACCTTTCAATAAACATTCAATTAAAGCAAAACAACCATGTCCTCATACTGGCACATTAAGTGAAATTAAGACTTATTTTACATTCTTCAACTCAACTTCAAATACTAGAGTCGAGTTTGGCGGGATGACTGGGGGAGAGCCTTTAGCTCCATACCTGCAACAACAAAGATTATTTGAGCACTCAAGTACCATCTTTGATTTTAAAAACCTTATGTCATTAACAAAAAGAAGGTAAAAGAAAGAATAAAGGTCACCAATGTTATATCTGAGCAAATGGTGTTCAGTAATATTATTGCTCTACTCAGCAGCTAAGAGCAGTATCTAATGAGAAGTGCTCCTGCGCTGTTATTATATCAGTCACCACTTAAATCATAGGCATGCATAGTTATGCATCCCCATGATTACAGATGATGACAGTTGTCATCAAATAATAATATAGACTTTATTCTCTAAGTTATTGGTTTTAATTTAGGATAACCAGAGGTCGGAATTAGGTAGAGTTATTTCTGTACTTACACTGATTTCATACAATGAAAGAATAAAGTGGATATGCCCCAAATCCCAGGATTAATTTTGAAGAGCAGAAAAATCCCATGATTAATAAATAAGTTGTTTACTTTTATACAATTTAAACCACTGCATGTGCGACATTGCCAAATTTACATGATATCGTTGTTCACACAGGATTGTCTATTAGAAATCCCTGGAAGATCCATATTAATATCAACATTTCGATGCAAGTACATAAATCGATGCCTCCCATGTAAGTTGTTGTAAACCACAAATAGCAATTTTACAGGAGAGTGTTTCAAAGATTTTTCAATTAATCTTTATACAAGTCAATATGTGAATATAGTTAGTAATACTAAATTGTATAAAGATTAATTGAAAAATGCAGTTTTTATTGCTATTAGTATCTTTGAAACACTCTCCTGTAATATTGCAATTTATGGGTTACAACAACGTATGTGGAAGGCATCGAAATATCTCTACCTAATTCCGACCTCTGGTGATACTGATAACCCATAATTCTTTTGGCCATGGGTTGCCAACCAGTGGGGCGCGGTCAGCGCCTCCAGATTTAAACTACCTGTATGTATTTATCAAAATTCATATTCAGCCTAAATGTCGAAAATGATCTAGGCTGTGCACTGACAATTATGACGCCAAGAATTCAAACATTGGTTTTAGTGCAGGTCCAATGTTCTCACTAATTATTATTAATAGTATGCTGTACTTCAGTTATTTGATTAGAAGTTTCGTTTTACGTTATTTGACACAGTATTTAAATATTCGACTTACGCCATCGCGGGTGGGCACACGATCCTTCTCTTGCCTCCGACCTTCATGCCAGCAATGCCTACATCCCAACCAGAGATGACCTCCTTGGATCCTAGACGGAACTTGAATCCGGGTCCCTTCGAGCAGTTGTCGAACATCTTGTTGTTTTGCTTGAGGCGACCTTCATAGTAAACCTATAATAAAAAAAAATATACTCTTTATTTTGCACCATAAAAGAATTAGAGGATTTTTGCTTATGAACTTTTGCAATTGATAAACCTAAGACCATATTAGAATGCTAGCTGTGATATTAGATGGAGACAAGAAACATTTAGTTGTGTGTGTATTGTACCTACATACATACAACTATATGTGTGTAACTAAAAAAGAAAAGATCACTATTTCAGTTTCGGATCAAACTAAAATAAGGTTGATAAATACATGTGATAAACATTAACATATTCATTGTTAATATTAGAATGCTAGCTGTGATATCAGATGGAGACACAAGAAACATTTAGTTGTGCATGTATCATACCTACATACAACTATATGTGTGTAACTAAAAAAGAAAAGATCACTATTTCAGTTCTGGATCAAACTAAAATAAGATTGATAAACACTAATGATAGACATTAACATATTCATAGTTAAATATTTTTTTCAATTTACTATAATAGAAAGCTAGCTATAAGATCTACCAATGTGGGTAGAATTCACATTACTAGCAATCTTGTGAACCCCTCCAACTAAGCTAAATATTTGCATGTGTCTGGAGTGGTTCCACGGCAATAGTTAAACGGGTTGGGCTCGAACCCCTGACTTCTCGATCGTCTGACACCTTAGCTATTAGGGTATTGATGCTTTTTTGGTTTGTCTGTTTATTTTTATCTACATGATCTTTTTTTTTAAACTAACTTATTCTTTATTTAATATGTGCATTTAAAACATCAAATTTTAAAAACACTGCTAAACCCAACGAATTAGGAATGATATAGAACACGAACTCCGCTCAAAAATGGTTCCACGCAAAACACAATCAAGTAGGCGGGGAAAAAAAATACAATCAAAGCGCCTCTCAGTCTGACGTGCGCTCAGTGACAGACGCCAGAATCGTGTTGATTAGTGAAAAATCCAAGAAAAAGCGTTTCTTAGGGATAAAAATGACCTCCTGCGTAGTAAGGTGGTGTAAAAGACGGAAAGAAGGCAGTAAAAAAACTAGCTGGGATAGCTTATCACTCGTAAGTAAAATAACTTCGTGTTTTATTTTCATATAGACAATCACGAGTTGTCAGTATTATGCAACAGGTAGCCAGCCAGTTTTTAATACCTAAGTATTATATATTTTATATTAAGTACAGAGTTTTATAAATTGGATGGATTGGTTTGCCTGTGTTTCTTATTTTAGTTTCCCCAAAAAAGAGATTCGACGACTACTGTGGATTGCAGCAGTCCGTTTAGAAAAAAAGAGAGGATGACTGGTTACCAACTAATGCCAGTAGGGTTTGCTCCATACATTTTGGTAACGAAGACATATATTCGTCACGCACTGGCTATAGTATGCTAAAAACATCTGCTGTACCTATTTGTACGGTTAGTACTGTTGCACAGCATTTCGTGAAAAATGCGGGTAAATCCTAATAACTTAATTTAAGGATTGCTTAAGAATACAAATTTTAAATCACGTCTAATGTGTTTTATGTTATCAGTAGGTATTACACCACGTTGAAACAATGCAGGTCATTAAATCGGCACTGCGTATATGAGCTGATTAATAGAGCGAGCCAATATTTAGGAGATGTTTCTGTCCATTTTACTAAACAACAAAGTTTTGTTTTGAGTACCTCAAGTACCCTTAAATTTTGGCTCGTACTTTTTAAAAACCACCTTGTATATTAAATTTACTCTACTCACTCATTATATATATATATAAATCTAGTTTCACAGCTTATAAGCCTAACGCTCTTCTGATGGGGGGTTAGCTAATGAATTCTTACCTTATTTATGTACTTTAAGAAATTAATAAATATGAAATTCGGTAGATCCTGAGGAAATAATGATTTCCATTTAAAATAAGTATTAGGTAAGTAATAAAATAACTGTTTCGTTTCCAAAGGGTGTTGTCCAAATGCTTGAAATTGACAGAAACTGCGAATAGTCCTTAAATCTTTTTAAAAGTAGGATATAAAAATATGGAAATCATTAAAATATTTAACCTGATATCCGTTTAATTCATTCTTATTTTTATTGGAGGTCAATGTTTATTTGACACTAGTAAGTGGCATTCAGCCAAGCAGGAATCGTAAAATAATTTCTAACGAATTAGTTTTCAGATTTAGTGCACAGTAATTATTAATTTAATATAATTCGACCTATGTGTACCATAAATCTAAAAAAATAATATATACATGTCAATATTAATTAAAATCAAATATTTTTTGAATAGAAAACGTATCGTAAGCTGTATGAATCACATCTACTTTGCCTTACCTACTGACAGACAGTTTGACACTACTGCATTTTCGATTGTTTGTTTACTTGATTCTACAATAGCGCTTGCGAATTGAGTTACATACGGATTGCTTTTTTATGGTATAGCAACGACTATGGTAATTTTTCGAAGATTTTGATTTTAGTTGTGCACACGATACCCATTTTTAAACACGGACTTAGGTTGGACCCGCCTAAACGATGACTTGGCATCCTTAACCCTAGACTTATTACGACCAATATTTCAGAAAAAGGTTTGTAACTGACTTCTACCTAGTTTTTTTGATAATTATTGAAATTGTAATGGGTACCTACGATTTGTAGTAACATTTGGCATATATTTCACTCTTGATCATTTCAGGAATTTTTTTATATGGCCGACGGGCATTCCCTTTTATGAAGCTTTACACTTTTTGTAAACTTAATGTAAAGAGGTTTAATATTAATTTATAATATTTGAGTTCATAATAAATGACTGACTCCTACTGCATACTGCATAACACCATCCTCGCCGCTCGATGTCACAAAACAATCCATCTCGTTCGCACTCGCTTGATTCGATATTTCAGTTTCACTCTAACATTATCTTACTAAATAAAATAGCGCCCCAAATGAATTGACGGATCCATGCGCAGAAAATAAATTTAGCAAAGTATTTTGTTTTGTTTGTGCGCGTGTTGCATTCGTATTATCAGTTTAGTGGTATGAGTTTGGAACCATGTTTTAGCGGGCTTCGTTAGAGAGTTATATTTCTATATAATTCCTAATTCGTTGGCTAAACCTAACTATGTATCGGCTAAAGATACGCATGCTGACTTAAGAAAGTATTTCTGCGGAAGCGCAGCTAGTGACAAACCACACCCCTTCGAAAGCGGTTTTGCCCAATTAGAGACAATATGCATTTTGTGAGTACAGGGTGTGTAACATTATATTAATACTTACTATTACGAACACTACTAAAATACACTTCGTGCATCCTATTGGTCAAAATACATGCATTAAGCGAACGAGTTGTGAGTCGTGCCATGCGATTATAGCCTTAAAGGTGAGCATGCGTAAGATTGATCGATAGTACATAAAAGAAAAAAAACTTAGGCGTCAGTGTTAGGCGGCGTTAGGCGGAGTACTCCTCCACAATGCTGTCGTTCGGAAATGTGCCCAGAACTCTGGCAGGATTGCCACGTTGTATGGCAGTGGTTATTCTTTGGGCAAAGAACGAGCCAGCCCTCTGGTCACGCCCTTGCGTGATAATCGATCAGCCGGCGACACAATTCCTTATAAAAGAGACGCGCACTCAGGCCCCATGACCCAAGCTTTCTACCCCAAATGGCACAAAACTAATTATTAGAAAAGTTACAGTATTTATGAACTTACCATGACAACTTTGCCGGCCTTAGCTATGGGTCCACTGCCAACCTTCAAATCCTCAATAGCTACTCCTCCACTTATCTGCTTCTTCTCTTTCTTCTCAGTGGGCGAATCAGCTTCTTTTTTTGCTTCTGGTTTTTTCTTTTCAGCCTTTTTTGCCTTGGGCTCCTCTTTCTATAATATAAATTAATTGTTGTATGTTGCATGCAACTTCCAAACGATTACACCGAATGTGATTAAATTTGTGAATGTCAGTACATGTTTAAAAAAAAAAGAAAATATGACACTACGAAGTTTACCAGGTTTACCAGGATTTTTATAATACTAGCTGTATTATAGAAGTATTTATTTGATTCTGACACAGGTTGAAAAAAAATAACAATTTTTTATGTCCAGAATTAGTCTGGCATTCGATGAACTGACGATTACAACATATTTCTTAAAAAAGAACTAGAATTGTGTGTTGAATCCACATTATCCAATAATAATTAAGCTAAATATGCTTGTTGTCTGGTGTGGTGATGGTATTCTTTCCCAATTGCTTTTTTTTTTACTTCACATTAAACAAAAATTACCTTAGTTTTGTCTACTCCATTAACTTGAGCTGGGGCACCATTGGCTTGCTTAGCCGCCTGCTGCTGTTTCTTCTTCAATCGTCTCTTCTGTGACTTGGTGAGCTTGGACATGTCAACGGCATCCTCTTTGCTTGTTTCAAGCGTGGAGTCTACGTCGGCTGCTGCTGTTCCCTTCTTCTTTTTTTTTGGAGTTTCTTCTTCTTCCTCCACCTCTTCATCATCATCGTCCTCTTCTTCTTCATCATCATCATCGTCTTCTTCATCCTCATCACTGTAATCAAAAAAATTTGTTAGGTTAGTAGTAGTCATTCACAGATTGCTGTCATCAACGAATCAAAAGGGAGGATCAATTAATCTAGGATCTTTATAATGACAGCAAGTTAACAAGACAAAAAGTATGTGACTGAGGCTTAGACTGTCCAGCTGTGGTCTGATGTCGTCAGTATATATGAGATAGATGTGTGAAGTTGATATTTTAAAGATTATTCACTGCAACTCTAAGCGTAGGCAAATGCTTTAATAATTAACAAGAAATAAGGGTGGGATGCAGTTTACTATTTTTTTTTAGTTCACTGATCAGCTTAGCTTTTGTGGAAATGCAGTGTTGCTTAGACATTAAATATGCCTACATCTTTTGCTTAGCAAATAATTAAAATAACAGCTCACCTAATTGCCCTCCCCAACTTATTTCTGATTACGTTAGCTAGACTGCAAATAATGTAATAATTGGTGAATATTATTAATTGAAAACTTCACACAAAAAATAAACTTGGAAGTAACCGTACCTGTCATTTTCAACTGAAGCATTCAGCTTGAATGAATCATCATTGTCATCGGTGTCAATATCCTCTCCATCAAGGAACTTCTGGAGCTGATCATCATCATCGTCTTCATCCGAGTCACTTTCAGCGGCAGCAGGAGCCTTTTTACCTTTCTTATCAGCCTGATGATAATAAAAAATAAAATATATTTAAGTATACAGGAAAACTATGGTATCTTTTAATACAGTGTAATAATAATGTCTTTATTTCTCAGAACAGTGTTCCCTGCACTCATTAGTGTTTGCTTTAGGGCCCATCCCATCACAAATCATCCATAAGGTTGATTATATTCAAAATTCTTTCAACAACAACTTACAAAAAAAAACAAAAATTTATTTATAATATTTATAAATTTATTTTTCATTAGGATCAATGTAATCAATAAATATACAACGCTTCTGTTACTGACTGCTGCAAGCTGTTTGGCATGTAAGTTCCATGAGGTTTGTAGGGGAGCACTAAGAAAGGATTTTTGTAATTTCCTACGGGATCAGAATTTACATGGAAAAACCTCAGATGCGGGCAACAACTAGTAACTAATAAATATTAAACAGAGGGGAAGAGGTTGACTTATTCTTATTTCTTCATTTCAATATTATGTTGAAATAACCATTTAGCTTAACTTGTTAGAACATAGACTGCCCACTCTCTTTTTTCTCTTTCTCTCTAAAATTTACAACTGCTTTATAATAATTACTACAAAAAAAAATATGCAACAAATACAGAACCTCCTTCTTTTTGGAGGTTGGTTAATTAACTTAAAACATTTGAACTTTTCTCACCTTAGCCTTCTTGTTAGCTGAGGCATCATTAGCATTCTCCAGTTTTCTCTTGTTCTTGGTGGACACCAGGGTTGGGACATCTTCTTCCTCGTCATCGGCCTCTTCCTCTTCAAGATCCTCCTCAAACTCAGGGTCCAGGTAACCAGTTAGATGGACATTGCATTTACCTATTAAACAAGACAAGGTTATGCTGTTAAATGATCTTTATTTTGCAAATTGGTTATTAAATAACACTGTTACATGTCATTCTATCTGTGTTTAACAATTTAAAAATTAAAAACTGAATATCAGAAAATTAATTGAATTGCGAAGTTTATTATTAACAGTTGCAGATGTTATGCCAGCATTAATGTGTTGACCTAGTGTTAAAATTTGTGTTTGCATATTTTTGATATCAGTTGAACGAATAGTTCTAGTACAATGGACGATAGTGGATCATAAGCTTTTTTCTTAGACATTCAAATACAATTAAATTCAATATTTATTATAATACATTTTCATAGTAACTACCTACAATGACATATTGGCATAGCTTGCTTATTATTTTAAATATATGAAGTGCGGCATGTAAAGGAGGGAAATACTTGTTTTGCAATTTCAAACAATTTATCGTCAAAGTGGGTCATGATTCAAATTTGACAATTGTATTAACATGACTGTGTGTAGTAGTAGTAGTGGTGGTGCAATATCTTCACTTACCATTAGTTAAGAAGGAGATAGAGTCCCCAGTCTTGAAATAGAGGTCTAAAGGCACCTGAATCACTTTACCCTTCTGTAGTGTGCACACGAGGAAGTTCTTGCCATCAACTACAACCATGACCTGGCAAGGATCATTGTCTCCTGTAGAGATGTCCATAGCTGCCTGTGAGATGTGGAACGGCTTCTCCACCACTTGGGTGTACCGCTTGTTCGGTTCCATGATAAGTCCTGTAACAATAGCCAATTTAATTAAATATCATAATTTATTAATAACAATTTACGTGATTCAAACCTAATTATGAAAATATTGCACCTTCATAGTGACTTGACAACAGGTATTGTACATAGACATTTATATAATTGTAAGATTTTGAATGCTGCTGTACTATAGCTCTACCACAAAGATAAAAGTTTAGCAAAAAAAAAGGAAACAATGGAATAAACGGCGCAATAAACGGTTGTGTTGCAGAAGGACTCATGTACATTAAGTAATGAACCATTTGTTATAATCTGTATAGCATTAGCCTAAAATAAATAGTCCATATATTTAAATGGTGTGGTACCAACACGTGGTGGCAATGTAACCGGCTATTTTACTTACCCCAAAACATTTTGACGTTGGTATTTTACTTCAAAATCAAATTAACTACGAGCTAAAGTATTCACTCAACGTTTATGTTCACGTTTGAGTAGCACTAGACTAGATTTGCCGGTTTCGTTTATCTTTAATAACTGAACATGTGGGCCCACTTTGAACGCGGCAAAATTGTTCACACTATCAATGAATTCCGAAATGGAGTAACCCATAGACAACCATTATTGACGTTTACGGTTTGAAGTTACCTAGACAGAAAATTTAGGCCGTGCACGCACTGCCTTGCGGTGGCCGCAATTCCGATAGTTCAACCGCACCGCAAAATCTGTGAAGTATGGAGTGTCATAGAAGTGCGCGCACTGCGGTCAGTCTACCGGTGCGGTAGAACTACCGGAATTGCGGCCACCGCAAGGCAGTGCGCGAACGGCCTTAAAGTATTTGCGTTTGCGCCGATGAGATTCTGTGAGGGATTTTATTTGGAGAAATAATATACATGATCATTTGAATTCTTTTATTTTTTGACACAACTGTTTATAAGTAACTAAGGTAAAATAAAAACGACATGCAGTGTCACTTGGTACCGGATGGTCAGTAGTACTCACACTCCTCTTCACAGCATCGTCGTGATCATCAGAAGTTCAGGAAATTCCTAAGCCGCTCCGCAATTTCAACAGCCGCGGCCCAGCTAAGGCTTTGGTTAGGACATCTGCCTCCATATCTTCGATTCACAGATAACTGATCTTTATTACTCCATCTATTATGCAGTTTCGTATGAAATGCATTTTTAAGTCAATGTGTTTGGACTTGGAAGTGACCATTGTGTTCTGACTTAACTTGAGGGCAGCTTGGTTGTCGTTTAATATAGTTATGGTTTCATGGCTAGGCCCAAGTTCTTTGAATAGACTTTTCAAATGAATAGCCTCTTTCGCAGCTTCTGTCAAGGCAACATATTCTGCTTCAGCAGTCGATAGTGCCACAGACTTGCTTTTTCGACATCCAGCTTACGGCTGTTCCAGAATACTTGAAGCAATAGCCTGAAAAGGATTTCCGGTCGAGCTTGCATGCGCTCCAATCTGCGTCAGCCATGCCATGTAATTCTTGGCATGTTTTTCGGAATACACGACCAACGCTTTAGCTTTAAGTACCGTAGCACTCTTTATGCACACTTGAAATGCTCTTCTCCATAACAATCATTAAATTGGGAGAGATATCTTATGGCTAACATTATATCAGGTCGAGTTGCCACCGCCAAGTACATGATGTAACAATCAAATTTTTGTAGGGCAGATCGTTCCTTTCATTTCTTCCTGCTTTTTCTAGTCTTAGACCTGGTTCTATGGGTGTAGACGTGGCCTTGCAATCTTCCATTTTTAATTTTTTAAGAGTGTTTTCTATGAACTTCTCCTGGTTCAATTTGATTTCATCTCCCTTATAGGTAACGTCTATCCCTATTAGCCGTTTAGGTGCATCTAAGTCTTTTAACTCGAATTTCATATTTAGCAGGTCTTTTATTTCTTGGAGCTTTCTAAGACACGAATAGGCAATTAATAAATCGTTGACATAGGTAATTATTACTACTTTAACTCCTCTTTTCTCTAGTAAGTATAGACATGGGTCAGCTTCTGATGCTTTGAAACCTATGGTCTTTAACTCTGTGTTGAGTTTCTTGTACCATTGCCTCCCTGCCTGTCTGAGTCCGCATAAAGCTTTTATGATGTGACAAACTTTCCCTTTTCGATTGTTTTTTATATCTTTAAACATACTCATTGGTTTGTTGTACAAAGTTAAATCTACTTGTTTATTTTCTTCAACCATGATTTCAGTTATTAGTAGGTATTCCTCTAAATAGGACATTTCATAACTATCTTTTCTTCTTATTCGCCATTAAGGTACGCCGTTGTAACGTCCATCTGGTTTAATTTCAAGCCTTTTCCCATGGCTATTCCAACAACAAATCTTATCGAACTCAGTTTAGTTACAGGAGCGTATGTTTTGGTATAGTCAACGCCTGGTCGTTGAGTGAAACCACGTGCTACTAGTCTGGCTTTCTTTGTGATACTGTTGTCAGGTCCAATTTTGTTCCTTAGAACCATTTTATAATCCACTTCCTTCGTGTCTTTGTTTTATTTCTCTATTTTCCAGGTTCCATTCTTAACATGTGCTTTAATCTCGACTTTAATTGCATCATGCCAGTATTCATCATCTTCATTTTCATCGGATATATAGGATATCTCTGAGAGTAGATGACTTTCTTCATTCTGGTCTAGTTTAAAATACTTAGCCCACTCGGGTGGACGATTCTCTCTTTGCAGCCTCCCATTTTCGGGTATTTCTATAACCCCTAATGCGTCATCGTAAGACTTTATTTCTTCCATCGAAGAAACTTCATCTTCTAGCTCGTTAAAATTTTGTAACGTATTTTTCTGTTCGTTTTCAGTTAATTCAATTTCTATTTGTTTTACCCTTTTTTTCTTACTATCATTGTTTTTTAATTTGTTTTTTTTTTCAGTTCACCTCGTTTGTTCTTTTTCAACACAAAAATATTTCTGCCATACATGTAAAGGTGATGTCCACAAGGTATTCGGCCTAGCCATTTCTTGAATGGAGTTTCGTCATTCAGTGCTTTGGAAAGACTACGATTTATAAGGTAGTTTGCAGTTGCCACCGCGTCCGCCCAGAGCTGTTTAGGTGCCTTGACCTCGACTAATAGACATCTGGCTTTGTTTAGTAAGGATCTATTCTTCCTCTCACTAATCCCTATTTTGTTGAGCGGTGTAAACTGTGGTCAACCTTCTCCGATGTCATGCAATTTGGATGTCATGCGATTTGAGAAAGTTAACGAATTCCTTATTGCGGTATTCTGTGCCATTGTCGGTTTGCAGGTTCTTTATTTTCTTATTATGGAACGTCTCAACTTCATTTTTGTATTCTTTGAAAACGTTGAATACGTCACTTTTTCTTTTGATAAAATATACGTGACAATAGCGACTATAGTCGTCTATGAAAGTAACATAGTACTTTGATCCTGCTGGTGTATCTCATTCAAACGGTCCACAAACGTCGCTATGAATTATTTCCAGGTTATCGGCTGTGTATAGATCATCATGTCTTATAAATGGTAACCTGGACAATTTGCCTTTGATGCAGGTTTCACATGTTTCCATGTCTTCATTATTTAAGGTTAAACCATACATAAAGTAATCGTTAACCATTTTCTTTAAACCTTTTTCGTTTATGTGGCCGAGTTTGCGATGCCATTCCATAATGTTACCGTCGGTTTTTGGTGTGTAATTTGCAGTTTCTTTACAGGATCAAAGTAGTAAAGCCTGTTGGTGTAGAATTTTATAGGTTTTATGTTGTGGTATTGGACCCCCTTTGTATAGCTGGCAGCTTAAAATAATAGACGAGTAAATTGTGTCAGTTTTTTCAAAAAGGAAAAATTTGACTGATCTTGTGAGCATGGAGTAGTATAGTTATAGAAAGATAATGGTTTATTATAGAAGTAAATTTATATACGGGTTTTGATTTATAAGAGTTCTTATTAGATAAAAATTTGTTGGTGCACCTAACGATTTATGTGAGGTTTGTTGTTATTGGAATAGCTAAAATGAATAAATTATTGCAAGTACCTACATGTCAAAGAAAATTTTAATTTAAAAGGGGGATCCTGGGTCATGGGTAATATACCCCTTTAACAGGTTATGGGCCCAGCATGCTTCCACTGCGCCACTCTGCTTTCTTTGCGCTCTTTCAAATGTGCTCTGTTCAAGTTGTATTTAAAGCATCCACGGCTGGTTAGAGATGAGCACTGATAACATTTTATGCATACCCTTTTAACAGGTTATGGGCCTGCACTATCATTAGATTGGAAAGAGGAGTTTGATGCAGAATTATGAAGCCCTCAATTATAAAAATCGGATGAAAATTTGAAAAGAAACTAAGGAAAAAAAAATAGAAAAGTAAAAATGGCGGACGAAATACCAAATTTTTTAAATGAAAATGATTATAATTTATGGAAAAAGAAAATATTAATGTGCATTTATGCGAGAGAGTTGGATATTTGTTTGGAATTAATTAGCAATTAAAATAAGAAAGAATTTACAAAGATAGATGCAAAAGCAAAATATTTAATTATCAGTGAATGAAATAATTATGAATGAATAATAATTATGTAAACCATATTATTAATTGTGTTCTGCAAAAGAGATGTTGGAAAATTCGTTAGGATTTTTCTGGGTCAGAAAGAAAATCAAATAAGCCAATTACTACAAGAATTTTACAATTATAAATTATAATAATAAATATAAAATATAATGTTGAGCATTAGCAATTTGGAAAATATTGTTACAAAAATTAAGACGTTAGGATTTAAATTAGAAGATACACAGGTTATTTCAAAGATACTGTCCAGTCTACCTGAAAGCATGTCAAACTTCAGAACTGCGTGGAAATCAACAGGAACAAATGACAAAAATTTATTAAATTTAATTTCGAGAATTGCACTAGTAAATAGGAACAAAAATTAAAAAATTAGTGAAGCTGTCAAGAATAATAATATAGATTTTAACACCTTCCTAGTGAAGGAATGCTTTAAATGCGGAACAAAAGAACACATCGCAAAATTCTGTCGGGGTAGAAGTTTTAAATCAAGAGAAGTTTTACAATTCAATCAGGAGTTAAAATGCTATAAATGCTTGAAGAATCAAGCATTTATAGCATTTTAACTCCTGATTGAATTGTGGTTTAATAGAATTCCTCATTTAAAACAAATGTTTCTAAATAGAAACATTCCGTTCTTTGGCTTACTGTAAAAATAATTATAAAATTAATAAATTAGATCCGAGATGTAATAAAGGGCTGTTAGTAGGATTTACAAACAATGGGTATAAGATCCGGGATCCAGTAGAGTTAAAAGTTTATTGTGCAAGAGTTGTTAGGTTTAATAACAATATAAAAGATGTTAATGAATATTTGAAGGAGTGTAAAAGGGAAGTTAAGGGTGATTTATTTCATTTGTTTGAAGAAGATAATTATGATACTGAACGGAATACTGTATGTGGAGAGAACCTTAGGGTTGAGAGGGGAGGTGCAGATGTAACGTTTGATAATATTGATAATGATGCTGATGATATTTTTGAGGATAGTATTGATATTTTGAGAAGGGATAGTTTGATAAATGATAGGAATACTGAAGAAGCTTTAGGTAACAATGAAGAAAGAAACGTAGGAGATGATAGTGACGTGAGAGAGGTTGATATTTCGGATGGTCTGGATGATGAGGGAAATAATGGAACTGAATCATTTGAAGATATGTTAGAAGAAGAGGTTGTTAGGAGGGTTCTACCTGTAAGAAATAGGAGGCCACTTGTAAGATTTAAAGATTATGATTTAGAAAGTTCGTTTTTAACATATGGTGAAATTTTAGATAGTAATGAAAAGGATTTATGGAAAAAGCCAATAAATGAAGAAAAGGAGTCATTAGAAAAGAATAAAACTTGGGAAATTGTTGACAAAACAATAGCAAAGAATAGGAAAATTATTAAAAGTAAATGGATTTTTACTATTAAGCTTGGAGGTAGATATAAAGCGAGATTGGTTGCAAGAGGGTTTTTACAGAGATATAATATTGATTATTAAGAAACATATAGTCCGGTAGTCGATACAACTACACTACGCTTGTTATTGTCAATAGCAGGACAAAATAGTTTAAAAATTAATCAATTTGATGTAAAGACTGTGTTTTTATATGGAGATTTAGAGGAAGACATTTTTATGGATATACCGTTAGGCTACAACATCGATAAGGGAAAGGTGTGTAAACTTAAGAAAAGTTTATATGGTTTAAAACAAGCATCTCTTATGTGGAATAAAATTTTGACAGCTCTTTTAAAGAATTTAGGTTTTGAAGAAATGAAATTAGATCCATGCTTATTTGTATGTAGAGGAAAAGGAATTTATTTAGCAATATATCGCACGCTTATTCCTATACTGTCACTATCCCAAAAAGTCAACTTTTCAGAAGAGGCAAAAAATGGAATGAGAATGGGAACATTTTCGTTTAGTGACCAAGTGGGCTACTGCCCGTATAGCGATTATTTCTGTTACTTTTAGACTAGTGTAAGCGCGATTACGCGTAGTTCTACGTTTCCCAAGAGATGGCATTAAGAGCCCACAAGCTAGAGACGCGAACTCGTTGGTGCCGTAGCTAATTCGCATGCTATTTCACCTAACATCGTGCGAGAAAGAGATAGACTCAGTGATGAGCGGGACGAAACTGTTGCACGCACACAAACACTCCCGTGTAGTACACAACACACGGCACCATGCCGATGCCGTCGCGCCGCACACGCGCGCAAGGTCATTGATATATGCGGGCGATCGCGAGTTACTCTATTTTTTTTTATACGGTAACTACGCTCGAATTTGTATTTATTTCATAATAGAGAAATGTACCTACATCCTTACGGAGACTTCTTGCTGCCGAGATATACACTTATGTTTATACTGTGGCCTGTGGCTTTGCCGACCACGAGTATGATATTATGGACTTTATTACTTACTACTTCATAAAATAAAAAACGTGTTATTAAAGTATAGTAAATATTTTTACTGATAAACATTTCTTCAAAATAAAGTAATGTACGTAAGTACCACAGATTGGTTTTACACTAACATTACCTACCAATAAAGTTTTAATAATTAGAATGTGAATTGATTTTCTAAAAAAGCACTGAACGGATTTTTATACGGTTTTTACTAAAAGGTAGTGCAATTCTTGAGGAGGTTACAAACACACAATTTACATAACGGCTTTATGTAAATTGGATGAAATATAAAGATTACTGTTGAAGAGGTTGCGCGGTAGTAATGTCTCGCTTACTGGGAGATTTACTCGCATGCACCGCGTAACTGGATTACGCTAAATTTATGTACGAAAGAATAGTAGATCAACAAAAATACTACAGAAAAGTCCTCAATAGCATGTCTCTATCTCTTATGGTCAACTCGCAATAACTACATTTATGTTCAAAATTTAAATTAAAAATATTACGTCATTTTCGAGACTGGTTTTTGCTGTTCAGTATTACTCGTTATCTAAATAAATGCGTTTGTTAGCTTTGCCATGTAATATAGATCAAAATTGCCCTTTGCACTATATAAATCAAATAAGTATTTTAGAAGATATTATAGATTTACTCGCAAGTCTCGCAACGTCGCAATTCACACCGCAGCGCAGCGCCGCCCGGGCCCGGGCGCCGCCGGCGGCGGCGGCCCGAGACCGCCCGATCCGATTATCCGAAGCTCGCGTTCGTTCAAGAAATGATTTAAAAGCATGATGATGATTGATGGTTTTGTCGTTGTCATTTCATGATTTTAAAATACTGATGATTTTTACCTGTGACATGATATCGGACTCATCTCTACTTTGAAGCGGAACGTCTAAAAAATTACGAGTAGGCATTTAGGAAATATATAAATAACTCATAACCTGAAAATAGGACACTGAACTCATCATTCTGAACCAAGACCAAACCTGAAATCGCGAAAAAAATCGACTATTTCACAATGACGTATTATAATATATTTGCTGTTCGCATATAGTTGTCGCCAAATAACTTGGCAAGAGTCGTTCAATGCGCAGAAGTCGAATTTTAGGTGTCAGCGGTTGTCAGCGGGACGCGGGGTATGACGTAGCGCTGCTCCGAGCGCGCGATTGGTGCGTCAGAAGTTCTCGTTCAATTTGCTCCCGAATACACTTGCGCACACGAAAGTTGTACCCTTTGTTTATGTTACGAGTTGTTGTTTTAAATTTAGTTTTTGTTACGTTGATTACAATGCCAGGACCAAATACCGTTTTACGCAGACTATTAAAACGTCAGAAAGAACAGTTAGACACTATAGTTAAGGGAGGTTGAAATTCCGAATTCGTCACTGTCTTTAGGACACCGGGAAAAGAAAAGAATAAAGGAGGTAGCAGTTTTATTAACTAATTGTGACGTCGAGAACATCTTATTTTTAATGTTTTTTTTTAAATATCTTTTTTTTTTACTTTTAAATGTATTTATGTATTATATCTATTTTATTTATAATGCCGAATTAACGAATGAATTCCTCTTCTTTCTTTAAAATTCTTGTTAAAATGATTAAAAATAAATGATGGCAATAACCATAGAATAATGGCAAGCAGTAAAAGAGACCACTTTTTTCTTCCACTAAGTGCACGATACGCGAACTTACTCCCTCTACGCCAAAACCTTGCCAACTTAGGTGACGAGGACTATACCTACATACTTACGATTCTGATATTATTTATACCAATATTAAAAAGCGGAAAGTTTGTTTGTTTGAACGCGCTAATCTTCGAAAGAACTGGAAGGATTTCAAAAAATATTTCTGATTATAATGGGCAGTTTCATGGGGAAGGCTATATCGGATATCAAGAATCACGCTAATGCTCTCGGTTTTCCTAAAATAAGGGCATTAGTGAAGTAGGTACCTAAGTCGGAGAAGTAGGTAAATTACTATAATCGCGTGCGCTGGCGAAATGCTGAGATCAGCTGAGATATACCAAAAGTTCATGCACTACAAAAATGTAAGGATTTTGCAGATCTAAAAAAGTCCGCGGTACTACCTACATATCTAACCTTTGTAAATAAAAAACAATAAGGCAAATTATGTTATGTCAGTTATGTGTATGATACTTACGTTCGAAAGTAGTTTTATCAAGACATTTTTATGAAGATAAGCTTGGTTCTTTTACAGTACATAATTTGGACGCACAGTTTAGGAGAAATGTAAAATTAAAAGTAGGTATTCAACAACTTTATTTGATGAAGCAGCGCTCGGCGCGCGGACGAACCTACCTATACTCCCCGATACATACCGCACTGATAGTATAGGTACCTAACCTTGGTTTCATTTCAATTTCTTTGCTAAGAGACTTCCTATCATGTAGGTATGTAAAATCGTTTCACCTTTTTTTACTTCAGGTGTGTGATTTTTATACCTATACTTAACTAGACGTATTTTTCGTCTATATTTTTACGATTCTTAAGTTTGTGTAGGTAGGTACCTATAATAGGAAATCAATTCATATTTAGTACAGGAATATATAGTATCTAAGTCGTTACTTTTATTAAAATATCTTCGAAGCAATGTCATAATTATGTGCTATAGTTTTGATTTGACGGAACCAGCGCGAGCGACTAGACAAACAGCACTTATAGGTACCTCGAATCCACACAGTACCTACAGATTTACCTTTTAGTTAGAAAAGGAGACAAATTCCTGTAGCTAAAGGTATTTTTTGCAGTTACAATAAATAAAGCGTCGGGTAGCGACTAGCGGGCCTAGCGGGAATGTTCTAAAGAGATACCGAGGCCCGGGAACGCAAGGGCAGCTGAAGGAACAGGCAGGTGGATTTTTAGTCAGTAGAAGTCTGATACTCTTTTCCGATCCACCCAGAGCGGGACCCGATAAAAACATTTCACATCAGACATTTTAATGTCCCCTCTAACTTTTAAACAATCTTACTTCTTATTACCAAAATACTCTAAATCTATACTCACTTAGCAATATGATAAACAACTATCTTTACTTCGCAATTCTCTAACTAGTGCGAATGAGATAGATATAGGTACCTACTTAAATTTTTACTGTCGCTTTTTCGACTCCCCACGAGACCCCCCTTCCGCTCCCCGCACCCCTCTCAGGGCTACCTCACCCCCCCGCGACCTAACTTCGTTCCCGTGGTCGCAAGATAGCCGAGTTTGGGCTCATTTTAAAGGACATCAAAAGCTCTACCACTTGGCCCCAACAGAATTCCAAAATTCGGCAATTTATGTGTCTGTCTCTTTTTACTGTCGCTTTTTCGTTTCATAGGTAAACTTTCAAATCACAACGACGCTAAAGAAGTTTTCACTTCAAAAATATGTCATTTATAGTACCTAAATATTTTGTTGATAAATATTTGTTCAAAATAAAGTTATGTAATAATAACGGATGGAACAGTCAGTAAGAGTTTGCCACGCCCTTCCGCTCTACCCCGATCCGGGGCTGCGGTATCTCGTTAGAACATTCTAGAAACCCAAAACCCGCAGGATGTTAAATATACCTACTATTACATATCATATTCGACATACAAATTTTCATTGACAACACATAGCCATTAAAAAATATAGTAATGGGTGGGAAAATCATCGAATAACTTCTCCCGCTCTGGGTTAAGCGGAAGGGAGTGTCAGACTTCTACTGACTAAAAACCCACCCTGTCCCTTCAGCTGCCCGTAAGTTCCGGGGCCACGGTATCTTGTTAGTACATTTCCGCAACCCCGGCGGGCTAGTTTTTTTTACGAAGAATATACAAAGCGAAGTTCCTTATCTATTTCTTATTTATAGACATCAGAATGAGATAGAAAAGTATACTACCTATCTTACTTAGTACATAATATTTCAAATGCAAATATCAAGAATATACCTACCTACCTAACGTACGTAATAACTATCGTTATTTTGCAGTTATTACTTTACAATGTTAATAATATTAATTATTAGCCAAGGTATGGAACTCTCTGCCGACTTCTGTGTTCCCTGCCACATACCTATGATCCGTCAGTCTTAGCAAGAGTGAATAGGCATTTTCTGGGCTCGCTTGTCCGATCATAGACCTCATTTTACACTTATGTGTATGATCGAGGTCAAGGGCACATTCGTATTAAAAAAAATATAACAAGCAAGACTATGGGTAGGTATAGGTACTTAGGAATTTATATCCAAAAAATAAAATACAACTTATCCATTATTAATTTGTAGTGCTGAAGTCAATAAACTATATTATATAATCAATGTATAATAATAAACTCACGAAATATTGAATTTACCTCAATTTCAACTGCAAGTCAAAAACTAAATCATTCAAAGTAATCGCGAAGTCAAATAATCAATAAAGTATCAAAATCCAAAGCTCAATGTCAGGGGTTAAACTAAAGTGATAACGATACTAAGGTGCAAATGATAATAGCACATTTATCCCTAGTATACATACATTCACAACACGCACGACCTAAAATTACGTAATTGTAGCAGATAAGCAGACTGACCGGTGAAATTGCGCGAAATGCACACAGGCACTGGTTCCCGGCTTGTGTAACTGTGTGCGTGCACCCGCCCCGCCCGCGCGCCCGGGGGTAAACATTCAAGTGAAATGCAGAATGATTCTTGTAAGAAACGGGCGCCTCAAAATTGACGAGTAGCCTTTTAGGAGAAATGGTTTTACCAAAAAGCAACTAGATGTTTTAATTCTAAATAAAGTTATTTAAACTCTTCAATAACTAAACTATGTCAGTAAAAATTTTGTTTCAGAGATTTTATATTTTACTTTTATACTTTTAAGGCCCCAAGTTGCGTTAAAATTCGTGTTAAAATACGGAACTTTGGAGGCTCAGAACTTTCAAATTCCTTATTATTTTACTATTTTTGTTCATCACGGGCATAGATAATGACAAGACAAATCGATATTATACTCAACTTTGAAAGTACGATATCAAATAATGGAGTAATCCTACAAGTATATTTGTATGGAGAAAATGTCAAAAAGCGTGGCCTTAAAAAGTCGATTTGGCAAAATTTTGGATAGTGACAGTATTGGATTAAGCGTGCGATATGTTGATGATGGATTGTTAATTGGAAATAATGAATTGGAATTAGAAAATATAATTAAAGGTCTAGAAAAGGATTTTGAAATAAGAAGTTTTGATAAGGTAGATAAGTTTGTTGGGATTGACATTTTATTAGATAACAAATTTATAAAAATATCTCAGACATCGTATATAGAAAAGCTATTGGAAAAATTTAATTATCAGAATTTGAAGGGAATGTGTACATCCGAATATTTTAATTGATGTACATCAAGAGGGGAAGGTAATGATGATGATATGCATCAATATAGACAGTTGATTGGCTCGCTAATGTTTCTGGTTAACAAGAAAGATTAGATTCAACTTTTCATGTAGGATATTGTAGCAGACATCAAGAAAATCCAAATTTAAATGATCTTGCAAATATTAAAAATATTTTTAGATATTTAAAGAGCTCGGTGTCCTGTGGTATTCAGTATTTTAATGGGAGTGACTCCGTCTTGAAGGAGGAGGAGTTAATTTTATATAGAGTCGAAGAAGATAAGTTAGGAGTTTTATAAGTGATGAGTAACTTTTGTATGAGCATCTGTGTTTAGTGATGGTCAGGTTCAATTCAGAGGGGATGTTGGTGTAGAATTTTATAGGTTTTATGTTGTGGTATTGGGCCTCCTTTGCATAGCCGGCAGCTTAAAATAATAGCTATATAAAAAAAAATTTTTAGCAAAAAATGGAACCGACTTCCATATCAAAACACTACAAAGGCAAAAATAACTTTAATTTCGGAAGGCGGTGTCAAAAACGAAAATATATACAAAAATAAAGACACCGCCTTCCGAAATTAAAGTTATTTTTGCCTTTGTAGTGTTTTGATATGGAAGTCGGTTCCATTTTTTGCTAAAAATTTTTTTTTCACGCTTTTTAGTGGGTCGGTTTGTAATTTATCTAGTTACAAAAGCCATAATGTCGACAACTTATCACCTTTTACAAAATTTTGCTTTTCCCGATGCATAGCCGTTAATTTTTGAGGAGTACTCCTGGTACTTGACCATCAGCTCTACATCACCATATGTATTGTGACGAGCATAAAGTGTTTAACATCCGTACTCAAGTAATCGAATCGCAATCCACGAAATACTTATTATTGAGGAGTTTCAGTAGCCATCTGTGGTCTTCATCATCAATTCCACTTCCCCAAATGGTACTTTTCGGAAGCAACTGCTCAAGGTACTATAAGAAATACCCAAAACGCTATAGGTGTGCCTATAATATTTGAAGAGTTCCCTCGATTTCTCCAAGATTCCATCATCAGATCCTGATTTCGTAACAATGGGACCAACTAGAAACTATACCCATTCGAACGCAAAAAAAATTTTTGAAATCGGTCCAGCCGTCTCCGAGTTACGAGGTAATACATAAAAAAAAAAAAAAAAAAAAAAAAAGTTCAAGACGAATTGTAAACCTCCTTTTTTTTTGAAGTCGGTTAAAAAGGAAAAATTTGACTGATCTTGTGAGCATGGAGTAGTATAGTAATAGAAAGATGAAGGTTTATTATAGAAGTAAATTTATATACGGGTTTTGATTTATAAGAGTTCTTATTAGATAAAAAATTGTTGGTGCACCTAATGATTTATGTGAGGATTGTTGTTATTGGAATAGCTAAAATGAATAAATTATTGTAAGTGTTGTAATATTGGTTTTATAGAATTTTATGTCTATGGATTACTGGCAGGTTTTAAAGTCTATGGCTTTTAAAACCTAATGTTGTTAGGAAGGTTTTTTTGAAGGTGACAAGAGAGATGAAAATAAAAGTCAAGTGAGAAAATATTTCAGTTGTAGTAGTTCAGTTGCATCAGTTAAGTAAAGTTGAAATGGTCGATCATATGTTTTAGTTACTTTTAGAGCAGTTTTATCAAGATATACAAAACAGGTTATGGGCCCAGGACGCTTCCAAGACGGTACTCAATAGGTTATGGGCTGACCCCGGGAAAATTAATCAGATGTTGTAAGAAGATCGTGAAAAGAATAGTCTAAAAATTCTTTGGATTACAAAATAAAATTTGTTGAAAATGATTTGAAGATTCAAAATTGTCGAGATAGACAGAAATATGTCACTTGGAAACAAAAGAAAATAATATTTTCAGAGGGGAAGTTAGAGATGATATAGTGGTTGAAATTTGAAAGCGATGCAAAGGAGTTGTTGGTGATGATTTTCGCAGTGAAGAAAATGCTGAAGTTAGTGATGAAGATGCTGAGGTTTTTGAAGGCAGGATTGAAGACGTTGAAGTTGAAGTTAGTGGTGAAGATGTTGAAGTTCGAGGAGTTGGTGTTGAAGATAGCGTTGAATAATTTTATATAGAGTCGAAGTAGATAAGTTAGGAGTTTTATAAGTGAAGTGTGTTTAGTGATGGTCAGAGTATAAAATTC
Source organism: Tholera decimalis (assembly GCA_943138885.2). Classification (NCBI taxonomy): domain Eukaryota; kingdom Metazoa; phylum Arthropoda; class Insecta; order Lepidoptera; family Noctuidae; genus Tholera; species Tholera decimalis. The sequence goes on along the minus strand of OW964562.2, from coordinate 10,834,605 downwards.
AGAGGGGATGTTGGTGTAGAATTTTATAGGTTTTGTGTTATTGGGGCTCCTTTGCATAGCTGGCAACGTGAAGTAGTGGTTTAATTGAGTTGGGTTTTTAAAATGAGTTGATAGAAGTTATATAGGAGATGTTATTCTAATTTCAATAAACATAAAATTCTACAAAACCAATATTACAACATCTCCTCTGAATTTTCACATCATAATTTTCACAACACACTTCACTTATAAAACTCCTAACTTATCTACTTCGACTCTATATAAAATTATTCAACGCTATCTTCAACACCAACTCCTCGAACTTCAACATCTTCACCACTAACTTCAACTTCAACGTCTTCAATCCTGCCTTCAAAAACCTCAGCATCTTCATCACTAACTTTAGCATTTTCTTCACTGCGAAAATCATCACCAGCAACTCCTTTGCATCGCTTTCAAATTTCAACCACTATATCATCTCTAACTTCCCCTCTGAAAATATTATTTTCTTTTGTTTCCAAGTGACATATTCCATAGTCTATCTCGACAATTTTGAATCTTCAAATCATTTTCAACAAATTTTATTTTGTAATCCAAAGAATTTTTAGACTATTTTTTCCACTATCTTCTTACAACATCTGGTTAATTTTCCCGGGGGCAGCCCATAACCTATTGAGTACCGTCTTGGAAGCGTCCTGGGCCATAACCTGTTTTGTATATCTTGATAAAACTGCTCTAAAAATAACTAAAACATATGATCGACCATTTCAACTTTACTTAACTGATGCAACTGAACTACTACAATTGAAATATTTTCTCACTTGACTTTTCTTTTCATCTCTCTTGTCACATTCAAAAAAACCTTCCTAACAACATTAGGTTTTAAAAGCCATAGACTTTAAAACCTGCCAGTAATCCATAGACATAAAATTCTATAAAACCAATATTACAACATCCCCTCTGAATTTTATGTTTATTGCAATTAGAATAACATCTCCTATATAACTTCTATCAACTCATTTTAAAAACCCAACTTAATTAAACCACTACTTCACGTTGCCAGCTATGCAAAGGAGCCCCAATAACACAAAACCTATAAAATTCTACACCAACAGTAAGTACCTACATGTCAAAGAAAAGTTTAATTTAAAAGGGGGATCCTGGGTCATGGGTAATGGTTGCGCTGATATACGATTCCTTTTCGTTTGCATTCGTTTTGTTAGCAACACGCATAATCGCTGATTGGTTGACACTTTTCCCTCCCGATATCCCTTTCCCTTGCACAAACCTTTAGCTACTCGAGAATGAGGGAGAGAGACTATACCGCATCTAGATCTTTCAATGGACAAGATCGGACATTCAATGGCTGTCGATTCGCGCTCGAACATACACGCATCGTTAGTGGCTGTCTGGAATTGCATTCGAACGGTCGCGTCGTTTGTGGCCAATTCGTAATAAAGAAGAACGGTTATATTGTGGTGGTGAACTGTGATCAGAGTGCTGACAGTCGATCCTGGATTATCAAGGTTAGTGCTGCCTTTCCTATACACCGCTTGGCTCTCGTCTTTTTTCCCAATCCAAGCGATCTGGTTCCCGTCAAATTGTGTAACCGAAAAGCTTCTAATTCGCATACGTTCGCATTACCGCTAAACCAGGTAATATACCCCTTTAACAAAGCCCACTTCTCTTTTGAGCAATCAGTGTCTTTTCATCGGTTTTATCTACAACATAGGCTTTCTCTTTTTCAAAAATGACCTTATATCCTCTGACCGTAATCTTAGCGACGGACAAAAGGTTCACTGATATGTCGGGAACATACATGGTGTCATTGACTTCGTAGCTTATTTTTTATTTTTTTTATTACGAATGAGCCCGCTCTTGACCTCGATCGCACCTGATAGTAAGTGTACTGTGTTTGTTGGTACGTATTTTAAATCCTTTGCCTTGAATTCTACTAGTACATTTGTCTGATGCCAACTTTAGAGTATCATTTTCAGGGATCATCTTAGAAAACATCGATTTGTTTCCATATACGTGTGATGAGCAGCCGCTATCTAGACACCAGATATTTTTATCAGCATCTGAATCTGCGGTGCTTAGACAAACGTTATGACTATATTTGCTAAAGTTGAATTTTTCACACGATTTTTTCTTCTTGCCGCAACATGTATCGATAGTACGGCTGTGTTTTTTACAGCTCTTACAATATAACCTATTCTTATTTGTCTTGATATGGTATGCTTCTGAGCATTCAGGCTGTTCATTTCCACTCCTTGCTTGGTATTCTTCAAGAATCTTTACTTTCAGATCTTCAGGATTAGGCAGGGTATCTCGAGATTTGATGGCTATTCTAAAGTTCTCAAAAGTTGTTGGCAAACTGTAGAAGAGCATTATGCTAAGCAGTTCTGGTGGTACCTTTATATCCATATCTGCGAGTTTGTCCACGATGTTCATGTCATGGTCATTCGCTTTAGAATCAGCTGTTTTAATAATGTACCTTTCCTTGCAGCCCCAGTGCTTAGGTAAGTAACTTTTAATTTGTCCCATAAGACTTTGGATGTCGCGCAGACTTTAATTTGTTTCAATTCAGATGGTGACAGTAAAAGTAGGATTTCAGCCCTTGCCTTCAAGTCCTCTTTTTGGAACGCCGATCTCGCTGCCGCATCCGTAGCTTATGGTGGTGTTTTCTCGCCGCTTACTATATCCTAATAGTATTTTTTTATCAGGACCGCTTGTGCTTGCAAATACCACGTATCATAGTTCTTCTTTGTCAACGGTTCTATACGATAAGTCATGGACGCCATTTTTCATATTTTAAAATGGAACTACGCTCTGATACCAATTTGTATTAAATAAATAATGATGTTTATTTTGCAAATAAATATCATAAATAACACTTTCACGCGTCTTTTTTTATCGTAAATGTAAACTAGATGAGGCCAGTGTTTCCTAACTGACTACTCTGAGAAGAAACACTGAAACAAACTCAGAGGTCAACGTCTCTTTTAAAGTCCAGACAATCTGTAGTGATCAAATCATATAGAATTTGATCACATAAGAGCCATGTAGGTTAATTTTGGGTTAATGTTAAAATTAATTTCTTTTATTTTTTGACACAACTGTTTATAAGTAACTAACGTAAAATACAAACGACATGCAGTGTCATTTGGTACTGGATGGCCAGTACTTTCATCTATATCATAGATAAAATAAATAAGTAGATATGGCCAACACTCCAACAGACGAAATTATAACGGAACCGTGTGTCTCCAGTAAGGCGCGGGGCGGGGCAACAACTACACATGCAGTTTAATAAAATCAATAGATACGCACTCGCGCACACACCCTCATTTCTTAAATCAGAACGTACTATACAATCAATAATAAACCTTATTTCATCAAACACAGCGTGTATTTACCATGCACCGTGGAACTTACCCACACAAAAACATCGGTCGCTATCGTTGTGCTATGCAAAAGCAATTTATTTTACATATACGCTAGTGATTGACTAAATCGGAAAGTTATCGATTCTTCCATTTATTATTGTACAATTTTTTTTGGCTCCTGAAAATTAAAAATGGCATGTCCAGAAAATATTATAATAAAAAAAAACATATTATTAAGAACGTAACATAACCTAACTATAATTAAGTACTCTTTAACCTCAAGTTTACTCACTGTTACCTGTGAAGTGGAGGTATTTGTGTAGCACTTGACGCTTTGATATTACTGGGGTGCCAATTTTTTTATCAAATAGTGTTATCTTAAATTCATATATTATCCATGACTGTGTTGGTAAGAAATATTATGTGATTATTCATCGGGACTGCTCAAACTGGTGAAACTTAAAATTATCAAAGACATCTAATCATATGAAATGTGGCAGCTTTGCCATGAGTTCCTGTTTGTCATTTTTACTTTTAACTGTAAATTTATCATCCGTGAGACAAACTGTTTATGACTTTAATGACTTTAACATTTATGACTTTCTTTTCTTTTTATGACTTTAAAATTACTATTTCCATTCTTGTACAAATAGGTGAGTAGGTTATAATAGATGTTTTATTATAAGAAAAACCCTAGTTAGTAGAGAAATTGTTAAATATATGAAAACAAACACACACTCATGCATAACAAATAAATAGCATGAATATATTGACTTATTTTAACCTAAATTCACTACTATATTATCTGAACCATGCCGATTATTATAACGCATTCAAAACTTTGACGGAAGTAAAATACAAACACCATAAAAAATAAAGAAACAGCACGAGGATAAGGCATAACATACGATAATTCGAAACCCAAAAACACCACCGATTATTAACCTAAAATTTAAGTAACTTAGTTTACGAACATTGGTTACGCATTTCACTACTATGCTGTAAAATAGTCAAAAAAGCAAAAAAACATTTTTTATATCGATTTTCCAACCGGGTTAAAACGGTTGACAGATTGAAAAATAAACTATTGTAGCGACGGCGACGTCGAAACTCCTTACGCATGCTGCGGTCGTAAAATAAATTATTTATTCTTTTTTACTTTTTTGTACACCTGACTTTTCAAAGTATTTTTCTTTCTGTCACCTTATGTAAAATAAAAGTTAAACATATTTTCTTAGAGGTTTCCGTATGTTATAACACCCCTAAACTATAATAGCAATATTTCATTCGTCAATCGACATTGTTGTCGATAGCCTACGTTAGTGGATCTGCACAAGCACATCACTAACTCGTGGCAAGAAGCGGCGGCCTTACTACGCGATAAATCCGCGTAATACAGTAATATTTTGTTATTTTTACATTGCTTGTACAGTTACTTAGTGATGAACTCTGGTAATGGTTAAGGAGCAATGTATTTATAGTAAAAGTAGTACAGTCGCTGTGATATTTGAGAACAAAAATAACATAGTAAAAGCAATTTATGGTTTTTCATGATTTTAAAGACAAATATTGTAAAATACTTGTACTTACATATGGTAAGTGATTCCATGATTCATAAAGTTTTGGTTTTGGCTTCGATTTTTACAAGATACCACTGAACAACTCCACATTCTTATAAGTTATCACGATCGCCGTCGAAAGCGCACTAGTTCGCGGAGACGGCCACTTGACTGTGACATGAGCCCTCTGGCCATTGGCCATGTCGCGCGGACACCGATACGCCCCCTTGCCACTTCTACTATATTTTAGATTTCTATGGTCAAAACATAGTGTATTACATTCTCTTTGGTTCCCTCTTGGTATTCACAATGTGGGCATGTATTGCTTGTAATAATGCCAAGTCTAGCAAGCTGTGACGGAGCAGTATTATGGCCAAAGCGCAATCTATTTATCGTAGTGATAAAGTCTCGGCAGGCTTCCTTTAATCTATTGTACCAGGGTTTAATAGGTAATCTTTCTTGTATACTTCCATACCACTTTCCTTTCAGTAGGCACTGATGAGATTCTGATCTACCTAGAGATGGGCCTTTAAACGAAAAGCATATAATATAACACGTTATTTATCTCTTCATATACAAATATAAAAAAAAGCTTATAAAAGCACTTAACGTTATCTGCTTATTCTGATTTTTGTTAAAATTAAAACGCAATCGTGTTTTGATTATTTCATTCCATAATCCCACGTAAGTAAGAACGTGCTTAAATGTGAAGTATCTATGGCCTGACCAAATATAACTATACTATAGTTATCTATGATGATTGCTAGGATACTGTTAGGTTTTTTTGTTAGAGTTAGAACTTTTTTGATAGTATTTTATTATCTATGATTAATCCTATGGTTGCCTAGTTACATTTTTATTAATTAATATTCTGTCAATATAATATATATTTTTACTCTCATTATAATCGTTTATTTTAAAACCCAAAGCGCGACTCCAACATGGTAGCAGAGCGTGATTCATCAGTTTTTTTTTAAACAAAGATTGAGTAGCGATTTGAGAGAGAAAAATTTCCTAAATATAATGCAAGCGTTAAGCTTCAAGATAGACATTGGCCATTTAGAAGGCAATGAAAATTGGGCAACATGGCGTTATAAAGTAATGCAGCTTCTCAGGGGCAGTATTGGCGGACTGGATGCAGTTGAAGGCAGGTTGAAAAAGCCTGTCCTGCCCAAAGACGCCACCCCACAAGAGATGGAAATATTTAAGGACAATTTACAAAAGTATAATGAGGCAGACAGCAGAGCCTTGCTATTGTTAACAGCAAACATGTCAGACGTGACCATCCAAAAGGTTATGAGATTAGAGACATCAAAAGAAGTGTGGGATGAGTTACACCGTTTATTTGATCGTTCTACAGATGATAAAACTTATACCTACTCTCTCGAATTCTTTCACTATTGCAAAGATCCGCAACATGATATGGGAACACATATTTCTAAAATAAAGAATTTATGGCATGACTTGACAATTGAGCTGATGAAGGAGTATAAGTGTGAATTACCTGAAGTGTTACTCATCTGTAAAATTCTAGACACGTTACCCGAGTCATTCTTCCCATTTAAGTCAAGCTGGTTACTATTGTCAAAAGCTGATCGCAATATTGAGAATTTAACAGTACAATTATGCAACTTTAAAAAGTCTCTTGCAAGTCAACATAATCAGGCTGGATCTACTGAAGCTTTTGCTACTCAAAATAGCAATTATAAGTTTATCAAAAAGAAATGCCGCTATTGCGGAAAACTAGGCCACAAGATTAAGAAATGTTATAAATGGATATCAGATGGTAGACCACCAAAACCTTCTACTTCTTCCACTACTGAAGCCAAAGTAAGCACTATCTTGATGTACGTTGAAGACGAACAAGAAGTAAATGCAGTATCGGATAACGATGTGGACAGTTGGTACGTTGATAATGGAGCGACCAATCATGTAACGAATCGAAGAGATTTTTTCACTACTTTCAAAAGCTGTAACAGTACTACATTGACTACTGCAAATGGAGCCACAGTTGGTGCTCTTGGTAAAGGGACTGTACATCTGACGGCTTTTATCAATAATAAAATGCAAGACATAACGCTTAATGAAGTTTGGTACGTACCTGCAATAAAAAAGAATCTTTTTTCAGTTCTGGCTGCCCAAGATAAACTAAATAACAGTGTCTTTACCTCTGAAAGAGAAACTTGCTCATTAAAAGTGAATGGACAGGTTTACCTAGTAGGAAAACGCTCTAAAAATGGAGGACTGTATAAGCTCAATGCAAATACAGTTATTGGCAATAGCACTGAAGAAGTGAACGTATTGTCCAAGTCCAGTCTTCAACTTTATCATGAGAGATTTGCTCACCAGAATAAACGACATGTTAAGAAAGTTATCGAACAAGAACTAGGTATTAAAGTACCACTTGATTCCGAATTTTGCACTGGGTGCATTTATGGAAAGACACATAGAAAGAAATTTGGAACAAGAGTGCAGGCTAAAGAACCTGGAGAAATACTGCATGCTGATGTTTGTGGACCTTTTCCTTATTCTTTTAGTAAGTACAGATACTTTGTTCTCTTCAAAGATGACTTCAGTAAATTTAAATATGTCTACTTCTTGAAACATAAGTCTGAAGTTTGTGAAAAACTCAAACAAGTTCTTCAAGAAAGTAAAACAGCTGGTCACACTATTAAAGAACTTTTAAGCGATAACGGTGGAGAGTTTGATAACATGAATGTCAAGAAACTTTTGCAAGAAGCTGGCATAAAACAAAGGCTAACTATGCCTTACACTCCCCAACAAAACGGATCGTGTGAAAGGGAAAACAGGACTTTAGTTGAAGCTGCACGTAGTTTAATGTATTCCCATGAAGAATTACCTGTTAGTTGCTGGTCTGAATTAGTGAACACAGCTGCTTATGTCCTCAATAGGACAGGACCTTCAAGCGTTGATGGAAAGTCACCTTATGAACTATGGTTAAATAGAAAACCATCTATAAAACATTTAAAAGTAATTGGATGCGAATGTTACGCCCATGTCCCCAAACAAAAGCGAACTAAGTTATCCAAAAAGGCTCAAAAATGTGTATTGATCGGTTACGAAGGTGATGACGGATACCGTTTGTTAAGCTTCAATAAAAATGGTAAGCCTACTCTTGTAAGATCCAGAGATGTTATATTTAATGAGTCAGCATTAAATCCAATTGGTCTTGACGATCCTGAAGAATATCAGGAATATCCTTCAGTTGAAGTTCATTATCCACTTACTACACCTGCGATGTGTGATGCAAGGGAGGATATACGCAATGTAGACAGCTCTGACAACAGTCCAAGCTTAACTGTGCCTCCTACATCTCAAGGTTTTGCTGAACCATTACAAGAGTTTCCAGAAGCTTCACCACTAAGCTCACCTCGCTATGATGATGCTTTAGTTGACGAAGATGGTGATGACCTTACTCCAATACCGGAAAACATAGAGGATTTAGCAAATGAAAGTTCTAGAATGATCTTACGAGATAGAAATCAGCTGAAACTACCGCAAAGATACCATGACTATGCGATGTCAGCGTATGATGATATAAGCACGTTTGTTGAACCTAAATCTTATAAAGAAGCCGTCAATAGTGCTCAAAAGGAACAATGGTTGAAAGCTATGGAAAATGAGATTAAATCACTGGCTGAAAACAAAACTTGGATTTTGGTAGACTTACCCAAGGGTCGTAAGCCAGTTTCATGCAAATGGGTCTTCAAAGTAAAGACAAATGCCGATGGAAGTCTCGATAAGTTCAAAGCTCGACTAGTGGCTCGGGGTTATACACAAAAGAAAGGCGTTGATTATGATGAAACGTTTAGTCCTGTCGCGAAAATGACAACGGTTAGGACGTTACTAAGCATTGCTGCAAATGAAAGCATGATACTCGCCCAATTTGATGTCTCGACCGCATTCCTTTATGGTTCGTTAAATGAAAAAATTTACATGAATCAACCAGACGGCTATAATGTTGGATCTAAGAAGGTGTGTAGATTAAAGAGAAGCTTATACGGTCTTAAACAAGCTCCTCGATGTTGGAATAGATGTATGGTTGATTATTTGAAAAACATTGGATTTAAACAGTGTGATACAGATAGGTACATGCCTATTTATTCGTAATCGTTCAAACGATAAGATTATCCTTGCGCTATACGTTGATGACGGTCTTATAGCTGCATCAAATCCAAAAGAATGTGATAGATTCATATCTGAGTTAAAACGAAGATTTAAAATCACAACGAAAGATGCGTCATATTTCTTGGGTTTGGAAATTATGAACGTGAATGGTGATATCACAGTGACACAGAAGCATTACGCACAGAAAGTGTTGGATCGCTTTGGGATGGCTGATGCTAAACCTGCAACTACTCCTATTATAAAAGATGGACAGGATGGACTCCTGGCAAAGGATTCAGTAGAACCTGTGACATTTCCATATAGAGAAGCTGTTGGTGTTCTGGCATACTGCTAAAGCATTATGAGAAAAATTGAAAGACACGTACGCCAGTAAGGGACCTGCGAGAAAAGCAATTAAAGCAATTGATCCTAAAAAAATTAAAAGGACACGATGTAAGAGCTCATCTAAACAAGTTCATGGATATTGTGCGGGACAGTGATATATAGTGAACAGTGATATATAGTAAACAGATACATAATGAACAGATATAGTGAATAGACAGTGATAGACACTTAACGGAATGATTATAGACTTTGTGTTTAATAGTTTTAGTTCTATTTAATAGTTTTAAATGCGAAAAATAATAGTTTTATGCGACTACTATAAGGATTAGATAGTTTCGTGAATGTATGTACATAGAACTAGAGGTAAACATTAGTACATAGGAGTTATATCTTTAAATATTATGTTTTTTGCAGATTTTATATTTTTACTAGATAGATCTTGTGATTTAGAATCGAAATATATATAGTTTTACCCATAAAAATAGCGTAAAAATAGTGAAAATGGCCAAAAATATGCAACGGCTCTCGTTACGGTAAAGTTTCGCAGCAGCTAAGCAAAGTGCGCCTTCTCCTGATTGGTTAAAAATACTTTGTTCTGATTGGCTGACCAATCACAGCGCTTAGATTTTTAGTTTTGGTATATAATGAGTACATAACGTAAGTAAATAAGAGATAGCTGTTCTTCATTCTGATTGGATAAAAATCCTGTATTCTTATTGGTCAACCAATCATAGAGCCTACATTTTCTTAGCGAAATTTGTATAAATTAGGAACATTTAGCCCGGTTCGACACAGTTTGCGGGCAAAATTGTAACAAGAAGAAACACTCAAGAAAATAAAGGAAGAAAACTTCAAGAATCTTCTAGTGTGGTTTAATTCTTCACCAACCCAGCACACAAATGCGCCTGTATGGCACATTTAATGGTCCTTCGAGCACCGGATTAACTGTGAAGAATTAATTGAAGAGTATTATTGGAAGATTTTATTGAAGATTTATTGTGAAGAATTATTCGAAGATTATTGTCGGAAGCTTTTACTGAAGATTTATTTGAAGAATTATTTTCGTCATATATAGTGAAGAATTTTTGAAAAATTGAAGAGTGTTTCAAGATAGTCGAAGAATATCAGCTAAAAACATGCCAGTGACACGCTCCGAGGGGAGGGGCCGCAAACCTTCAGGCGAACAGAAGCCGTCATCGACCGAAAGCACCTCGGCGACCGGCACCAGTGCGGAAGCCATCAAGGAATCGATAGTAACAGGGACGACCGCCACGGACACTTCAGAACAGACACATAGCTCCGCGGCAACTGATCCAACCACCGTGACTTCCGCCACCGCCGCATCCACTTCGACCGCCGCCGCCTCCGCCTCATCTGCAACTGCCCCGCCCGCCTCGCACTCCGCCAGCGTCGCCGCACCGTCTGTGACTCCTTCGAACACGACGACGTTAACTACGGGTGCGAAGGCGAAACAGCTGATGAAGCCGCCCGCAGCTGTCAATACAGAAACTTCTACAGTGAAGAAAGTCAAGAAGACTGTTGCCGGTCCATCGATGCCGACTGGACCACAGGTCCTCGCACCCCCTAGCAAGAGGGGGGGAAAGGGGGGATCCATCCACAGCAGAACTAAAGAAAAGAAGATAGCGAAGGCAAAAGACGAGTTATTAAGCCTTCAACTACAGTTAGCCGCAGCACGCCTAGCCGCTTTAGAAGCAGAAGATTCCGAAGAAGAAGAGGAAGAAGAAGAAGATGTCTCCCTCTATTCAGAAACAAATTCAAGAGTGGACACCTGGTTGGACAATCAAGTGAACCGCCCAGTGTTAGCAATCGCCAACGAACCTCACCGCGCTCCAGAAGAACCGACGGCCACCCATGCTGAAGAACCGATGCCAAGAAGACAGGAAGAGACACATCGGTCACCGGCGGGAGGTCAATCTGACTTATCCATTCTAGCTGAAGCAATTACCAAGGCTGTCAGCACCGCCCAGAGACTCAAGTTTGTCGAGTTACCTTTCTTCAGTGGGTCTTATCAGGAATGGCTACCCTTCCGCGCCGCATACTACGAGACTGAAATGATGTTCAGCGCCGTTGAAAATACAAATCGACTTAGAAGAAATTTGAAAGGGAAGGCCAAAGAAGCGGTTGAAGGTTTACTGATAACCAATGCGCACCCTGCCGAAGTGATGAAGACCCTGGAGTCAAGATTTGGAAGACCAGAATCAATAGCAATGTTGGAAATGGAAACGCTTCGAGGTCTACCGCGCCTCTCCGAGTCACCGAGGGACATCTGCATATTCGCCACTAAGGTCTCCAACGTAGTGGCAACATTGAAGACTTTGGGTTGTTTCAATTATATGTACAACCCTGAACTCGCGAAGACTATAGTAGACAAGCTGACGCCGACGCTGCGATACAGATACTACGACTTCTCGGCTACACAATCGCGTGAAGATCCCTGCTTACTCAAAATAGAGAAGTTCTTCAAAAGGGAAGCAGAATTGTGCGGACCTTATGCAATGCCCGAACAGATGGCCGCACCTACTACAGTGGCTCCACAGAAGAGGATGCAGAGGATTAACAACGTAACTGAGAAGAAATACACACCAAGGTGCTTCATATGCGAAGATACGGGGCACACCAACGCAACAGAATGTGAACAATTCAAGAAATTGGATGAAAATGCACGATGGGACGTAGCAAAGTCCAAACGCCTCTGCTTCAGATGCCTTCGTTATAGACACAAGATTCACAACTGCCGACCTAAGCCTTGTGGTATAAACAACTGCAAGTACTCTCATTACAAGATGTTACATTATGACAAGAAGACAGAAAAGGCAGAAAATGGAGAAAATAAAGAAGCAGCTGAAGTCATCAATTCGACTTGGACAATCAAGAAACAATCTTATCTGAAGATCGTACCGATTCAGGTAGTAGGACCAAAAGGAGCTGTCAACACCTTCGCATTGATGGACGACGGATCAACAGTCACGCTTGTCGACGACAGCATAGTGAAAAATATTGGAGCAACAGGACCCATAGATCCATTGAAAATAGAAACCATCAATAATATGAAGACATCAGAATCAGCATCAAGAAGAGTCACCATCAAGCTAAAGGGACTCAACGATCATGAAGAGCAAATACAAGCGCGCACAGTGAAGAACCTGTAAGTCTCATCTCAATGGGTGCCACAAGAACTTTTAGAAGGATGCCAACACTTAGTTGACATTCGAAATCATCTCACATATGCAGAGGCGAAACCACGAATACTGATCGGTCAAGATAACTGGCATCTTCTGCTGACATCAGAAGTAAGAAGAGGAAATCAAAACCATCCGGTGGCCTCTCTCACGCCACTAGGCTGGGTACTCCACGGCAGCCAAACACGAATACTTGGACAAAAGATCGACTTCGTGTCACACGTCACAGAAGATCCAGAAGATAACTTAGAAGACCTTGTAAGAAAATACTTCGAGATGGACGCACTCTGCATAAATCCCAAGAGACCGAAGACTGATCCAGAAGAAAAGGCACTACGTATTTTAGAAAAGACCACAACGAAGACAGAAGAAGGAAGATTCCAGACCGGTCTTCTCCGGCGCAAAGAAGATATCAAGCTTCCAGACAACTATGAAAACTCACGGAAGAGGCTCTTCAACATAGAGTCCAAGATATGAAGGAGGAATTTAAGAACCCGCTGGTAATCGACGGTGATCATCCCACGGTCCGACTCTGGGTATAGGCCATGCATCACCAGCTCCATCATGCCGGCGTAGAAGCAACCGTCAACGAGTGCAGACAGCAGTACTGGGTATTGAGATTACGCCCCATTGCACGCATGATATTGAGAAGATGCCTGTTCTGCCGAATGAAGACGCAAGTACCACCGCATCCTAGAACCGGGGACCTGCCAGCATGTCGTTTAGCTCATCACAAACGACGGTTTACTTTCACTGGAATCGACTATTTTGGACCTCTCTCAGTGACCGTCGGACGGACTCGACATAAGAGATATGTCGCTGTCTTCACATGTCTCACGACGCGAGCAATACACCTAAAAATCGCTGGCTCGCTTAGCGCTGACTCCGCGGTGATGGCAATAAGAAGAATGATCGCTCGACGAGGCTGCCCGACTGAGATATGGTCGGACAACGGCACCAATTTAAAGGCCGCCGACAAGGATCTACGACAGGCTATCGACGCGGCGACCGCAGAAGAAGCGGCGAAGAAGACCATCTCCTGGCGCTATATCCCGCCTGGAGCTCCATTTATGGGCGGAGCCTGGGAACGAATGGTCCGCTCAGTCAAGACAGCTCTGACCGCTACACTGCACGAGCGTCACCCCACAGAAGAAGTCCTTGCAACTCTACTGGCTGAAGTAGAGTACACCGTCAACAGTCGCCCGCTGACGCATGTGTCAGTCAACACAGAAGATCCAGAAGCACTAACTCCTAACCACTTCTTGTTAGGAGGACCAGGGCGCGTGCCGCAGCCAGGCACATTCACCGACCAAGACACCGTCACACGATCCAGCTGGCGAGCTGCACAAAGGTTAGCCGATATATTTTGGCTACGCTGGGTAAAGGAGTACCTCCCCGAGCTCCAACACCGGCGGGAACCCCATGGAAGAGGTCAGGCAGTACAAGCTAACGACCTGGTACAAATCGTCGACTCGAACCTGCCTCGCAACGTGTGGATCCGAGGAAGAGTCATCGCTACGTATCCGGGTCCTGACAACATCGTGCGGACAGTGGACGTGCTGACCAAAGGAGGTGTCATGTGCCGGCCTGTAAGAAAACTAGTGATCTTGCCCCTGCCTACGAACGTCGAGCCCGCACCGGAAACTTATGCGACTCAGTCGCACGGCGGGAGTGATGTGCGGGACAGTGATATATAGTGAACAGTGATATATAGTAAACAGATACATAATGAACAGATATAGTGAATAGACAGTGATAGACACTTAACGGAATGATTATAGACTTTGTGTTTAATAGTTTTAGTTCTATTTAATAGTTTTAAATGCGAAAAATAATAGTTTTATGCGACTACTATAAGGATTAGATAGTTTCGTGAATGTATGTACATAGAACTAGAGGTAAACATTAGTACATAGGAGTTATATCTTTAAATATTATGTTTTTTTGCAAATTTTATATTTTTCCTAAATAGATCTTGTGATTTAGAATCGAAATATATATAGTTTTACCCATAAAAATAGCGTAAAAATAGTGAAAATGGCCAAAAATATGCAACGGCTCTCGTTACGGTAAAGTTTCGCAGCAGCTAAGCAAAGTGCGCCTTCTCCTGATTGGTTAAAAATACTTTGTTCTGATTGGCTGACCAATCACAGCGCTTAGATTTTTAGTTTTGGTATATAATGAGTACATAACGTAAGTAAATAAGAGATAGCTGTTCTTCATTCTGATTGGATAAAAATCCTGTATTCTTATTGGTCAACCAATCATAGAGCCTACATTTTCTTAGCGAAATTTGTATAAATTAGGAACATTTAGCCCGGTTCGACACAGTTTGCGGGCAAAATTGTAACAAGAAGAAACACTCAAGAAAATAAAGGAAGAAAACTTCAAGAATCTTCTAGTGTGGTTTTAATTCTTCACCAACCCAGCACACAAATGCGCCTGTATGGCACAGATATAGTTGACAAATTGGCATGAACGTAGCTATTTATGAGGACTTATTAACAATTAGGATATTGTACAGTCTCTCAAATGAATTTGAGAATTTCAGAGTCGCTATAAAATCAAGAGACACTCTTCCGAAACCAGAAGAGCTTCAAATTAAAATAATAGAAGAATGTGAAGCACGACATAGCCAAAACATGATTCATAACGACGAACCTGAATCCTCTTTTCAAGAAAAGGCCCTATACTCATCCTGTAAGGTTTGCAAACGTAGTGGTAATATCTTCAAACGCAAAACTCACAAAATTTGTACCAATTGCTGGACGAAAAACAGTAAGAAGCGTAATAAACATACAAATATATCTCATAAGAACAATTTTGCTATACAGTGCTTACTTACACATAATGAAAAATCTGAAAACAGCATTTGGGTTTTGGATAGCGGTTGTACGTCTCACATGACTTATCAACGAGACTTACTTAAAACTATAGAGAGAACATCCGGAAAACTACACTTTGCAACTAAAGAACAAACTGCAAAAATTGAAGGAAAAGGTACAGTCTCCTTTGTAACAAAAAATGGTAATGGCATAGCCCTTACACAGCTAAAGGGCACTCTGTATGTACCTAGCCTATGCACGAACTTGATGTCCGTTAGTAAGATGACAGATAATGGCTGTTCTGTCCTCTTCACAAAGAATAAAGCGACGGTCTACAATCCAAAAGTTGGAATAACCCTCACCGCATTTAAACAAGGAGATGGTCTTTATTACATCAAACCTAATAAACATGAGCGCAACAATCTGGCCAATCATAATGATGGCAATGTTTCGATTCCAATTGCCAAAAACAAAGCGAACTCCTCAAACATCTACGACTGGCATAGAAAACTTGGTCACATGAACGCCAACGATCTGAAATATGCACTTAAAAACGAGAATTTGATTGGGTTGAACTTTGATGCTTCTGAAACCTCAGCAGAATGTGAAATCTGATACATCGAGTACCTACCCTCCGTGAGAAAACAACTGAACGAACAACAGAACGCTTAGAAATCGTTCATAGCGATATATGTGGACCTATCAGAACGCCCACAGTAAGCGGAAACAAGTACTTCGTTACTTTTATAGACGACTATAGCCGATACAGTCGAGTCTACATGATTAAAAGCAAGAACAAAGTCTTAGAAAAATTTAAAGAGTTCAAGAAGTTAGCGGAAACGTACACTGGGAACAAAATCAAATTCTTACAATCAGATAATGCTACTGAGTATGTGAACAAAGAGTTCAACGCTTATCTGAAACGTTGCGGGATAGAGAGACATCTCACCGCACCCTATATTCCAAACCAAAACGGAGTTGCTGAACGAAAGAATCGTACCCTTGTAGAGAAAGCGAGAGCAATGATGATTGATGCACAGGCACCATTAAAATTCTGGGGCGAAGCAGTCTTCACTGCAAACTACCTATCAAACAGGAGTATAAACAGCGCCGTTCAGAACCAAACGCCATTCGAGCGATGGGTTGGGAGGAAGCCATGTATTAATAATTTATACGTGTTCGGTTGCAAGACCTATGTTCTTATGAAAGGCACTAACGGGCACAAATTTGCACCAAAAGCAATTCTTGGTATGTTTGCGGATTACTCAGAAACAACAAAAGCTTTCAGGATCTTCATACCAAAGAAGATATTAGGGTATTGAAGACTATGTTCTACGATGAACCGAATAAAAATGTGATCTCCAGACTTCTCACCGATTTAGAGTTCTCACACGGACAATCTAATAAAACGCCATCGGAGCAAACAACGCGTAAGCGAGCAAGCAAGCTTGACAATCATGAAGGAGATGATCAGCAGCATGACAGTGATAGCAGGGGCGTGCATAGGATTATGACAGGGTATGCGGCGGAGTAATCGGTCACAAAAACTTTTCTTTCTTTTTTTCTTTTATAGATTTTTAGCATAGCCACAGCCACGCATCGTAGCATGGTGGCGATGCGTGGCTGTGACTATGCTAAAAATCTATAAAAGAATAAGTTTTTGTGACCGATTACTCCGCCGCATACCCTGTCATAATCCTGTGCACGCGCCTGAGTGATAGTGACGCAGATGATCAAGATGAAACGCTGCAACAAAGTTTGGTCGATAGCACTGAAAACGTTCGACAAGTGGAACCAGCAAATAATGAAAGTGAGTACGAGTAAGTGAGTACTCTTTCTGGATCTTTTACTGCTGTCGATGATGATGAACCTGACGCTGAAGCTGAAGAAAATGCGACCGGTCAAACGAGGTCTTTGAGAGACAGGTCAAAAATCACAGCTCCTAAGCGCTACGATGATTTTATTCTGGCAGCAGCTGAAGAAATCGAAAATCTTCACAAGCCTAAAGAGCCTGAGACCCTCAAAGAAGCGATGGAATCTCCTCACAAAGCAAAATGGCTAGATGCTATGCAGAGTGAAATAACTTTACTGCTTGATAACCAAACCTGGGATTTGGTTGATTTACCCAAAGGACGAAGAGCCCTCCCTTGCAAATGTGTGTATAAAGTAAAAATGAATCCTGATGGTACCGTCGATAGGTATAAAGCCAGAATGGTTATCAAAGGTTACTCCCAGCAACCTGGAAATGATTATGACAAAACATTCAGTCCAGTGGTTCGTCTGAGCACCGTACGAGCATTACTTGATATAGCTGCTCGAGATAATCTTAAACTACTTCAATTCGATGTTTCAACCGCCTTTCTAAACGGCACAGTAAATGAAGATATTTACATGAAACAGCCTGATGGCTATCAGGATGGCACCAAATGAGTCTGCAAGCTAAAACGCAGCCTCTATGTACTGAAACAAGCACCGTGCTGCTGGAACACCTGCTGTTGCGTCCCAAATGTATTTTTGAACGATCTTTGGTGTGGCAACATTCTATTGTCTTTTTGATGTTGACACTTGACATAACTTTTTGACTTGACAAATAGACTTTGGTTCCTTTGTTGAAAAATGTCCGCTTGGGACCTGTTGAGTTAATAGGGAAGATGCAAATATAATATTTATGAAAATTTTATGATAGAAATGTTAAAAAAATAGAAAAGAAGGGCCACTGCAACGTTTTTATTTTACATAATGTTGATTTTTAACAATAATTACGAATTAAAAATGACTTGAAACGAAGCGACTTCAAAACACCAATCAGCGTTTAGTGACGTCACTCCTGTTATAACAACTTATTTGAGGTTATGCTTGTAAAAGTGAATATTATTTTACGGGAATACTAATTGCGTTTTTTTTTTAATAAAAATGTAAGTTGGGTTTATCAAAGCAGACTCCAGGAATCCAGGAATTTACCAAGAGTTAGTGTTGACATGGTTGTAACTTTTTTATCGAAAGTGCAGAGTTTTCAAGTGTAGAAATGAAAGGGACTAAATTACTACGATATGTATAAAATCATAGTTGTTTAACTTTGTATTTCATTCAGCGGCTTCGACATATATCAGTTATTTCGATCATTCGTTTATAAGGATATATAGACACCTGTACACCTTTATCATTGGATATTTTAATATTTTGAGAACCATGTGTTTTGTGATTAATGAACACTCTGAAGATGGATCTGAAACATGAAAGACATAATATAGTTCTTCATTAGAAAGCATTATCCTTATAAATTTGAAAGTTTGAATGTTTATTTGTCTCTAGATATAAGAATAAATCTCGAAGAATAAATCAAAATTATACCCGGTGTATTTACAATGCTTTCAAGAATTTCATGTTTTTTCTTTTTCATTATTACTGTTCTAGGTTTCAGTGGCATCATTCTATTTTGGCATTCAAAAATATGAGGTAGGTACCACACCTTTTTTCAGGAAAAGTTTTCCTCCACACATTTTAAACTTTATCCAATTTTCGACGTCGTTCTCCAACAGTAAAATTAAAAAACTTTTTACCAAAAAATTAAACCGACCCCCAAAAAACACTGCAAAGTGAAAAATAACTTTAATTTCGGTAGTCGGTGTCTTTAGTTTTGTATTTTCGTTTTTGGCACCGACTTCCGAAATTAAAGTTATTTTTCATTTTGCAGTGTTTTTTGGGAGTCGGTTTAAATTTTTGGTAAAAAGTTTTTATTTCACTCTTTTTAGTTGGTTGCTTTTTAATTTACCTAGTTACAAGAGCCTAAATGTCAACTACTTATAACATTTTATAAAATATTGCTTTTCCCAATGCTGGGCCGTTAATTTTTGAGGAGTTCTCCTGGTACTTCACCATCAGCTATACATCACCATATGCATTGTGACGAGCATAAAGTGCTTAATATCCATATTCAAGTAATCGAATCGCAATACACGAAATACTTATTATTGAGTAGTTTCGGCGGCCATCTGTAGTCTTCATCATCAGTTCCACTTCCCCAAATGGTACTTTTTGAGAGCAACTGCACAAGTTACTATAAGAAATACCCAAAACGCCATAGGTATGCCTATAATATTTGAAGAGTTCCCTTGATTTCTCCAGGATCCCATCATCAGATCCTGACTTGGTGACAAATGGTACCAATTTCGAAGTATACCCTATCAAACAAAAAAAGAATTTTCCAAATCGGTTCAGCCGTCTTCACTCGAAGACGGCTGAACCGATTTGGAAAATTCTTTCGGCGGCCATCTGTAGTCTTCATCATCAGTTCCACTTCCCCAAATGGTACTTTTTGAGAGCAACTGCACAAGTTACTATAAGAAATACCCAAAACGCCATAGGTGTGCCTATAATATTTGAAGAGTTCCCTTGATTTCTCCAGGATCCCATCATCAGATCCTGACTTGGTGACAAATGGTACCAATTTCGAAGTATACCCTATCAAACAAAAAAAGAATTTTCCAAATCGGTTGAGCCGTCTTCGAGTAATCGATGATCATACATAAAAAAAAAAAAAATACGCGTCGAATTGATAACCTCCTCCTTTTTTTGTCGTCAGTTGAAAATGATGTTATAGATAAGTTTTGTAAGTATTAGGTAGGTAACTAACGTGTTTATGCGTACAAGCAGATTAACTACAAATTATAACAAGTATATTCGCCGACTTACATCAAAATGATCTTCACAGCATCGAATAATGGTCTTTGGAGAATAATTGTCATTTCTCTTTGCAGCTTGAAACCACTTTTTTCTCAGTTTTGGGTCAGAAGGTCCAGTCACAAACAATTTATTTGGAAACTTTGTTGAAGTAGTTGGGCACATTGGTACAAAACATGAGTTACCACGGCTTTTTTCGGAATATTAGTAGTATTGTTATAATCACCTGATGTTGATGGATAGTCCATTTTAAATTTTTACAAAAAAAAAATCTCGAAAGTCGAAAAAATATACATAAGTATTAGCCAGCGACGAACAAGTACGACCAGTGACAGACAGGAATGACGTCATCGGAACTATAGGTCCGTTTTCGCGCGAAAATTTAAACTGTCAATTTAAAACTACATTTTTTCAGATAAATTACAAAGATTTAATTTTTTAATATATTTGTGGTCTATTCTACATGGAGTTCTTTAAAATGAAAACAAAAATAAAAATATTGCATCTTCCCTATTATAATTGGTAAAATATCGTTTGGAATCGCCTGTTGAAACCGATAATTGGGTCGCGAGTAACGATCAATTGGAATTTGTAATCCCCATTGACGAAAACCCAGGGATATTTCTCGGAAGTTATCGCCGCCTTGTCGCCACCCGCGTGGCACGTGCATTTGTTGGGAAAAAGTAGTGATAAATAGCTTCAATCCGGTGCGAGTTAGGGCTGTGATGCTGTCTGAACCGCGCCATCTGGAGATCGACGCCTTGTGACCGTTCAGAACACTTGACTTACATCACACTTTCATTTACTCACCTCATATTTAAATACAAACCACACTTGGGCGTGACCTAGGAAGGTCGAAGCTTGGCGAACCCAGCACAAAAGGTTAGTGGTAATAAGGTATTTATAAAGCCTCAGAGGCTATAGATTGTTGTCGGCCGGAGAGCCTGTAGATTATTGTGTAAGTACTTTTGTTTATTGTTGTTGAAAGCAACGGTAGGGCTCCACGAACCGTGGACAAGTTCAGACACCAGTATCGTTGCACTGGCTTCTTGTAGTCCTGAATATTTTGGTAGCAGAAGCGTGGTCTTATAAGATCCACTGGTTAAATTGGAAGTTGAATATTGTTGAAAATAACTTAATAAGTTTGAATATTGCTTTGTCAGCCGGGCTCAAATAGTACTTGTAGTTTGTACTGTAATTTGTAGTGCTAGCCCCTTGGAATTGAATAGACAAGTAAGATTTATTTGTGAAATTAGGAATTATTGGTTGTATTTGGTACATAATTTGGTATATTGTTGTAAAAGTTGTTTGGTATTTGTTGCAATTAATAATTGAATGTCACTGATCTGAATTTGGAAGGTTATCTAAATAATAATTACACATAGTCTAACATAATAGGACTTGAATTGTGTGTATTGGTTATTGCATTTGTGGTACTTATTGGACTGTGTTGATAGAGATTCTCCGGCTCAATATTATACAGTCAATTGTTGTGTTTATTGATGTTTATTGGTGTTGATCCTGCACAATATATACATTGAATTGTTATTTATTTTGTAACTAGCCATCTGTACCAAGCTAGATTCATACTTGGAATGAGTACAGGGTTGGATTTGGACTTGAAATAATTGAATTTGAGTTTTTATTTTGGTGAAATTGTTTGGTCGGCTAACAAGTCATTGTTGTTTGTTTAGTTAATTTTAGCCTGTTGTATTAATATTTGATTGTTGCAATGGCCTCATTGAGGGCAGTCAGGGAGGCTGCTGCCGGATTGACCTCACAGTTGAGATGGTTCACATCGGCAGCTGCAACGGTTGAGCGTGTAGATTTGGAAGAGCTCACCCTTGCTCGGTACGGGCAAGTGATTGAGAGGATCAAGTCAGCTGATGCTGCGCTCACACGCTTCAACGAGTACATCATGGACGTGGATTTGGGGGTGATGGATCAGACAGCCCGCGATAAGATTTTGGGTGACTATGACCAGATTGTCCACCTGGGGGATGTCATATGTCTACGAGCGCGGGAAATTTTGAAGAGTCGGGTGCCTGATGCGGCCAAGCCGCAGACCCCCGTTGTTGCAGGCCCTGGACTATTGAGTAGGCTGCCCACCCTGGAGCTGCCACATTTTGACGGTCGCTTGGACCACTGGCTGGGCTTCCTAAATCTCTTTGAGAGTCTTGTCGATGCACGCTCGGACCTCGGACCTGCCCAGAAGCTGGCCTATTTATTGTCTGTCCTGGAGGGCGAAGCCAGAGCCTTGGTGCAGCACTTGCCGGTGACGGATTCCTCCTACCCGACCGCTCTGGAGCTTCTCTCCCGACGGTATCAGAACAAGCGCTGCCTGGCTGATGTGCACATCGACCAGATTTTGGGGCTACCAGCCATTGTCAGCACGTTGACGTTGCGCACTGACTTGCTGAACCCGTTGGTCTCAGCGACCAACGCCTTGAGACGCTTGGAGTTACCGGTGGAACATTGGTCCTACTTGTTGGTGTACATAGTGCTGCAGTTGCTCCCCGCGGAGTTGAGGTCACGTTTTGAGCAGAAGTATGGTGGGGATGGTGCCACCCATCTTCCCCCCTTTGACGGTTAGTGTTAATAAGGTATTTATAAAGCCTCAGAGGCTATAGATTGTTGTCGGCCGGAGAGCCTGTAGATTATTGTGTAAGTACTTTTGTTTATTGTTGTTGAAAGCAACGGTAGGGCTCCACGAACCCCACCAACTGTGTCCCCACGTTGTCGTCGTGGTGGGGCTTGCGTGTTTCGATGATCTCTGGGGCCATGCCGGTAGAGGCACTCATGCCGGACGGGCCCAGAGGGAGAAACCAGACCAAGAGGGACACACCGGGGGAAAGGCGCGCCGCCTGGAGGATCGAGCAGCTAGCTCGAGCTTCTAGACGGCGCGGGGCCCGGTCTCAGAGATCGGGTCAAGGGGGAGGAAAGGTTCACTTCCGGTATGCGTCTAATCTTTAGACGTAACCGTGAAGTGAACCAGGGGAGGGGAAATGGGAGTAGGGACGGAGGAACTCACCTCGCTAAAAAAGTATAGAAATGGCAGACAAAGTTTTTGAGAAAGCTACCCAGGCGGGTCCCAGCTGCTCTTCAGCTGGGGAGTCCCGCACCGGACACATCCGGTCAGTCCCGTCGTACTCTGGGGGGGACAACAAAGGCTTTTACCCCAATTTTGCCCCGGCAGTCGCCGCATTGAGCCAGGGAGGCTCACGTGCCCGTGAGGTGGAGTCGCTGGACTTGTCCAGCACGTCCACTTCACCGGCACCGAATTCTGAGCGAGCGCAGAGCGCCGCTCCGCGGAGGAAGGGGGCGCTGGTGCTCGGGTCGGAGACCGACTCGGCATCGGACGCCGAGAGCTTCCAGAGCATGGTCTCTGGGAGCGCAGTGAGGAGCGACGAGGGGGGCGCCGATAGGAGGAAGGAGTTCCTCAAGCGCCCCCGCGAGGACGTGACGTCGTCGGAGGAAGGGCTTGTCTCGGCCCGTAAGATCCCCACAAGCGTGCGGGGTAAAGGCCGAGGCAAGACTTCGGGGAGAGGGCCTTCCTCTGGAGAGCCCAACACTGGTCTGGCCTCGAGCGAGGCCAAACTAGAAGAGGCCGTGGCAGCTGCCATCCGCACCATCTCGCGGAAGCGCAACAGAAAGAGCAAGGAAGACGCGATCGGCGAAGCCACGGCCTCCATCTTAGCGGCCACGCGGACTTACGGCGGGGCTCCGGCTGCAAGGGACGATATGTCCGATCTGCGGCCGGAGGTCACCCGCCTGACTGCCGCCATTGAGGCTCTCCAGAGGGAGAACGCCGCCCTCAAGGCGGACCTGGCCGCAATCCGGGGAGGCGGCCAGCGGAATGCGCCGCCGCGGGGCCAAAAGGAGAAAGGCCAGCCCACACCAGCGGAGGACTCGGTTCTCGACCTGGTGCGACAGGAGCTGGCCGCCTTCCAGCAGCGGTTCTCCGTATTGGAGAGCCGCGTGCTGCGACCCCCGCTGGCGGCGACTTCGTACGCGGCTGCGGCCGCGTCCAAGCCTCCCCAGACGACGACGAGGCCGCCTCAGGCGAAGACGGCCACGGTGCGGACGGCACCAGTGACGGCGGCCCCTGCGAGGGCAAAGACGGCCCCGGCCAAGCCGAAATCGGGCCCATCAAAGCCGCCTCCGACCCCGACACCTGCGGGGCCGAAGCAGGCGGCCAAAAAGAAGAAGGCCCAGGCCGGGAACCAGCCGTCCCAGCAGCCTCCTCCAAAGACTCCTCCGGCCGGCGCCGACTGGCAAGTGGCCGGGGAGAAGAGGAAGGCTGCTGGCGCAGCCAGGTCCTCGCGGCGTAGGGAGAGACGGCGGCGGCGAGACGCCGCGGCGCGATTGCGCGCCCCCAAGACCGCGGCTGTAGTGATCACACTGCAGCCGGACGCGGTGAAGAGGGGCGTGTCGTACCGCGACGTGCTGGCGAAGGCGCGGATGGCGATCGACATCACGGAGCTCGGCATCGTCGGCGGCCTCCGTCACCGGGTCACTGCAACGGGGGCTCGGATGCTGGAGATCCCCGGCGCGGCCAGTGGCCCTGCCGCTGACGCTCTCGCCGAACGGCTCAGAGCGTCCTTAAATGCGGAGGAGGCCCGAGTCTCCAGACCCACCAAGCGCGCAGACATGCGCATATTGGGTCTGGATGACTCCGTGACGGCCGAGGAAGTGGTGGCCGCCGTCGCCAGGACTGGGGGGTGCCCTCCCGATCAGGTGAGGGCGGGCGCCCTGCGTCCTGGCTTCACGGGGGGGCAAACCATTACGGTTAGTTGCCCCGTCCCGGCGGTCAAAAAGATCCAGGAGGGCCGAAGGCTCCTGGTTGGTTGGGTGTCTGCGCAGGTGAAAGTCCTGGATCCCAGACCCCTGAGGTGCTTCCGCTGCCAAGTGGGCAACCATGCGGCATGCGTGTGCACCTCGGAGGTAGACCGCAGCGATAGGTGCTTCCGCTGCGGTCAGCCCGGTCACAAGGCCGGCTCGTGCTCCGCCCCGCCTCACTGCTTCGCATGTGAGGCGGTTGGCAAGCCGGCCGATCACCGGGCGGGGGGCAAGTCCTGCGCCCCACCCACCAAAGCCAGGCGCAGAGGTAGGCCCTCTGCCGCCGTCGACACCGCCACCGCCGCCGCCGCCGCCGCCGTCGCTACTGCCGCCGCTGTCGCCGTCGTGGCTGAACCCCCGCGAGGGGCCCTGGAGGAGGCTGCAATGGATCCCGATTAATGGCCCCATTGCGCTTCCTCCAGGCGAACATCAACCACTGCGCCGCTGCTCAGGAACTTTTGCTCCAGAGCATGGCGCAGTGGTTGATCAACGTCGCCGTGGTCGCCGAGCCGTATTTTGTCCTGCCCAGGAATGACTGGGTGGCGGACTTGGACGGCTCGGTGACCCTCGTTTCGTCGGCCGCCGCCGGTACCCCGCCCCTCGATCGCGTCAAGAGAGGGCGTGGGATCGTCGCAGCACGGTTCGGGGAGATCGCTGTGGTAGGCGTTTATTTCTCCCCGAACCGAACTCTCGCCGAGTTCCAGAACTCCCTAACGGAGCTGGGAGACGTCGTCGTCGCCCTCGGTTCCCTCCCCGCCCTCGTCCTCGGGGACTTCAACGCCAAAAATCCGGCTTGGGGTTCCCGGTCCATGGACCATGGGCGGGGCAGGATGCTCGAGCACTGGGCCCGTGCGCAGGGCCTGGTAATCGAGAACCGGGGTTCTGTCCCCACGTGCGTGCGGTTTACGGGTGAGTCGGTGGTGGACGTTACGTTCGCCACCCCCAGCCTGTCACCGCGCGTCACCGACTGGCGCGTTGTGGAGGAGGTGGAGACCTATTCCGACCACCGGTATATCCGGTTCGACGTCTCCGCCCAGACCCCAGACGCGCCGGTCCGACGGGACCTGAGTGGTCCGCGATGGGCGCTGAAGCAGATGGACCGGGAGCTATTCCTGGAAGCCTCGATCGTGCAGGCCTGGGGGTCACCCCCGGACAGGCCTGCCGACATAAACGACGAGGCGGAGTGGTTCCGGGAGGCCATGTCGGAGATCTGCGACGTGGCCATGCCCCGGGTCCGGCAAGGACGCGCCCGGCGTCAGCTGTACTGGTGGTCGAGCGAGCTAGCAGCGCTGCGCGAAGCGTGCGTTGCGGCGCGACGCCGGTACACCAGGTTCCGCAGGCGCCGCACCCGACCTTAGGATGCGGCGACTGTAGAGGCGGAGCTGTACGAGGGCTACAGGGCAGCGAAGGCCGTCCTCCGAGACGAGATCTGGCGGGCCAAGGAACTGGCCCGGGAGGAGATGCTGGCGACTCTGGACGGGGACCCATGGGGCCGCCCCTACAAGTGGGTGCGAGAGAAGCTCCGCCCCTGGGCTCCCCCGTTGACGCAGAGTCTCCAGCCTCAGTTCTTGGAGGACGTGGTGAGCGCCCTGTTCCCATCGCGAGGGGAGCACGCTCCCCCGCCCATGGCTCCGTCTCCGACGGAACCTGAAGCTGGCGCAAACGCGGACCACAGCGACGACGACGTCTACGACGCTCCAGAGGTGACCGAGGTAGACTTGAGAGTGGCGGTACAACGGCTCAAGGCCAAAAATACCGCCCCAGGACCCGACGGCTTGCCAGGGAAAGCGTGGGTCCTGGCCTCGGAGACTCTCGGGCCTCGACTGGGGGGGCTCTTTAGCGCATGCCTGGAGAGGGGCCAGTTTCCGCTTCGCTGGAAGACGGGAAAGCTGGTCCTGATCCAGAAAGCCGGGCGCCCTGCGGACTCTCCGTCCGCATTCCGGCCCATCGTGCTGCTCGACGAGGCGGGCAAGCTCTTGGAAAGAGTAATTGCAGACCGCCTCTTCGGGCACCTGAATCAGGTGGGCCCGGATCTTGCGGAGTGCCAGTTTGGCTTCCGCAGGGGGCGCTCGACGGTGGATGCCATCATGCGCGTGAGAGCCCTCACGACGGGGGACGCGGTATCCCGGGGCAGGGTCGTCTTGGCGGTGTCTTTGGACATCACCAACGCCTTTAACACCCTGCCCTGGAGTTGCATCAGGGAGGCACTACGGTATCACCGGGTGCCGACCTACCTCCGTCGCATAGTCGAGGACTACCTGACGGACAGAGCCGTCATCTACCCCGGTCACCGGGGAGAGTGGAACCGGCGAGAGATGTCGTGCGGTGTCCCACAGGGATCGGTCTTGGGGCCGCCCCTGTGGAACATCGGATACGACTGGGTGCTGCGCGGCGACCTCCCTGACGGCGTCAGCGTAGTATGTTACGCTGACGACACGCTCGTCCTGGCGCAGGGAGAGTCGCACCAGGCGGCGGCCGACCTGGCGACGCAAGCGGTTGCGACAGTCGTTCATAGGATCCGGCAGTTGGGACTCGACGTGGCGCTGCACAAGACCGAGGCCATGTGCTTTCATGGCGGTCGGAACGCGCCACGGTCCGAGTCCCACATAACGGTGGAGGGGGTTCGCATCGGCGTTGGGAGGACGATGAAGTACCTGCGTCCTCGACAGCCGGTGGAACTTCAGGGAGCACTTCCTGAGTTTGGCCCCAAAGCTGAACCGGGCAGCAGCCGCCTTCAGGCGACTCCTGCCTAATCTCAGCGGGCCAAACGCCTCCTGCCGAAGGCTGTACGCCGGCGTCGTGCGGTCCATGGCCCTCTACGGGTCCCCAGTGTGGGCCCTGTGCATCCGGACGCGACCACTAAAGTTGGTCGCATGCCAGAGGGTCATGGCTATCCGAATGATCCGGGGATACCGCACGATCGCCGGCGAATCGGCCAACCTCCTTGCCGGATTGCTGCCCTGGGATCTGGAGGCGACTGCCCTCCAGCGCGTCTATGAATGGCACGTGGAGGCGCAGCGCCGGGGCGTATCCCCGCTGCCTCGAGAAGTCGAGACGCGGCGGGAAGAGCTCCGGCGCGATCTCAGGGCAGTATGGAGGGAGCGACTGTCGCAACCGACGGCCGGGCACGCCGCAATTGCGGCGGTAAGACCCCTCTTTGAGGAGTGGCTAGATCGGCGTCACGGCGTCCTGACCTACCGCATGACGCAGGTCCTCACCGGACACGGAAGTTTCGGGAGGTACCTGTGTCTGATGGGTAAGGAAGAGACGCCTGGGTGTCACCACTGCGAGGGTCGCCCTGAGGACACAGTCGAGCACACGGTGCAGGACTGCCCAGCTTGGGCAGAGCACCGACGTGTCCTCACGGCGACAATAGGCGGAGACCTCTCGCGCCCGGCCTTGGTCGAGGCCATGCTGCGGGGCGAGAGGGAGTGGGAAGCGGTCGCCTCCTTCTGCGAAGCAGTCATGCTTTCGAAGGAGGAGGCGGGCCGCGTGAGGGAGAGGATGGCGTCCTCCCTCCAGCCCAGCCGCAGTGGTAGACGCCCATGGCGTCGGACGTCGGCCGACGATCTCCGGCCACCGTAGGCGCGGGCATGCGGACAGCGAGTAAAGGGCAACTCGCTGTCCGACCATGGACCATGCCCGGGTCGACGGCGCGTCGTGTTCCACGCGCGCCTCAAAGAGCGTCAGCAACATGACGAGGCCCCCTCTGCAGAGGGCCGAAGCCTGCCGGGGTCGTGGGACTCATCCCGTGACCGTGGCCCCGGTATGTAAAGGGTTATTGAAGGAACACCGTGGATTTTAGTTAGTAAAAGTCTGACAGTCCCTCCCACCCTGCCCGGGGTGGGAGGACTTATTTGATAATTTTACCACGTTAAAAAAAAAAAAAAATGGCTCCACGAACCGTGGACAAGTTCAGACACCAGTATCGTTGCACTGGCTTCTTGTAGTCCTGAACACCTGCATTGCCGAATTCTTAAGGAATTCTGATTTCCAACAGAGTGAAGCGGAGCCATGCTTGTATGTTCGAATCAGAGGACAATCTAAAGTGGTCTTTATGTTGATGATGGACTTGTAGTATACAATACTACCAGAGCAGGAGACGAATTCATCAAGGAATTGCAAACAAGGTTTAAGATAATTACGAAACCTGCGTCATACTTCCATGAAATGGAAATTAATGTCCGCGAGGACAAGACCATTTCATTACGTCAAAAGGCCTACACAAAGAAAGTGTTAGAAAAATATAGAATGTCCAACTGTAAACCAGCACCAATGCCAATCATCAAAGAAAATGAGAAGGCAGAAGAAGAGGATGTCAACACGAACTTCCCATATAGACAAGCCGTGGGTTCTTTGGCATATTTATCAGTAGGCACAAGGCCTGATATTTCATATGCCGTGGGTGTCGCATCTCGAAACATCGCAGCACCTACTAAGAAAGATATCATGCTAGTAAAACGCATCTTCCGGTCCTTGAACGGTACCCAACAGAATGGGCTAACCTATACGAAAAAGTCCCCTCCACGCTTAGTCTGTTACAGCGACTCAGATCATGCAGGAGACCAAACTACTGGAAGGTCGACATCTGGAATGGTGTGCTTATTTTCTGGAGCTGCTATTAGCTGGAGAAGCCAGAAGCAAACGACAGTCTCCATCTCCTCAACTGAAGCGGAAATTATAGCAGCAAGCAAATCTGCTCAAGAGATTTTATGGTTGAATCAGCTTATTAACAACTTGATTAAAATTGAGAAACCAGTACTGAACCTGGACAATGAATTGGCTGTAAAACTTGCGCACAACCCAAAGTATGAATATCACACCAAACACATCAAGCTGAAACATTTTTTTGTAAGAGAATTTGTTAGCAATGGAGACTTTGACATAACGCATGTTCCTTCGGAGCAGCAGTTGGCTGATATGTTAACCAAACCACTTTTCGGCCCCGGGCTGCATAATTTAAGTTCAGCATTGGGATTAAAGAATATATTACCATAATATTCTTTAAAAAAAGTTCTGAGGATGTGAAGTATCTATGGCCTGACCAAATAATTATAACTATACTATAGTTATCTATGTTGGTTGCTAGGATACTGTTAGGTTTTTTCGCTACTTGAAGTTGTCAGTTATAATCAAGGATCTTCTACCTACTAACTGGATTGCTTACGAATGACTCAAAGAATACAGAAAGTCTTTCTTAGCTGTTAAACAATAGAGTATAAACTTGCACGTATAAAACTGAAGGAACTATTCGTTCCGAGCGAGACAGTGCCGTGTGTGGACTGTGTCCCTTTCTTCTGTGTGTCAGATTAAAAATATTTATTTCAATGGTAATTTTTTCGACCTGTCTGTTGTAGTAATAACACCTAGTTTTAAACTTCTTTGGAATTCTATCTTTAAAATGAATTGCCATTATTACTGTATGCATATTAATGAAAATTAAAGTTATTTTACCATGCAAACACAAGATGTTTAAACCAAAAAAAAATGGAATTTGCAAGAATTAGTAGTGATATATTATACTATACCTGGCAATTACTACGTTGCCGACTGACGTTTACTTGACATCTGTATGTTTGTAAATTTGAATTGTATTTAATTTTGTGAGTTTTCGTAATATTAAAGTGCAAGTTATTGTAACCATGGTAAGAACGTGTTTTGTGGTTAATTGCAAGAGTGAAAAGGGTACCCCGGGTCTGGAATTTCCTTTTTTAAGTAAGTTTTGTGACTTTGTTTACAAATTGCATTTAGGGTGACTATGTTTTCAATGTAAAAGTGGATGTTCTTCTCTTTATTCTTCTTATTTATTATTTTTCTTTCTTCTCATTATATATTATTTTTTGTTATTTTAAGCTTTCCTAAAAATTATGATCTTCGAGTCCGGTGGCTCAGTGTTCTACACAGAAAAGGGTCAGAAACGGTTCCAAAATTTGTAGCCGCCATTTCAAGCCCGAAGTAATATTGCATTTCGAAACAAGATCAAATGATGCAATTCCGTCCATTTTCCCTAAAGTAAGTTATCAATCTTTACAAATGACATGAAGATCACCGTTTCGAAAAATGTAGAATATGAGCATAGCAAGATGAATTTTCATTTTGAATATATCTTAACCATAAATACTACAATTTTGTTCTCATCAATCTATTATTATTTTAGATTCCTGTCAGCGAAACAAATAAATGTTTCAAGTACTATAATATTAAAACCCACTAAAGAAAACAATATACAACCTGTACTGGGCACATTCAAAGATCTGGTAAGTGAAAGTTATGAAAGGAGTCAAATTAATGAGCATAAAAGTCGACATTTTAGTTGTTTTATTTACTTTTGCTTAGCAAATTGATGGCAAAAATATTTTATATCATTTTGGCCAAAAACTCAGCTACGCAAACTTGCTTACAAGTGTAGTTTATTATATTAATAATTACTTATAACTTAATTACTTAACTTTTATCCACTGCAGTTAGTTAATGTCGACAAATAATAATCTATACTAATATTATAAAGAGGTAAAATTTTTATTTTTGTATGTATGGGGTAATCTCTGAAACTACTGAACCGATTTTGAAAATTCTTTCGCTTACATGTAGCTGCATTATCCCTGAGTGCTATAGGCTATAAATTATCTTTATATCATGCATATTAGCCGAGCTAATATAATCTTTGTCAAGCAAGTCGGGGACGGGATCCCGTGGAATATTTTCGACTTCTACGCGGACGAAGTTGCGGGCAGAAGTTAGTAATTCATAATTTAAAGATTATTTCCATACTTTTAACTAATAATAGTGTAATACATTTTTAGGGTTGTGTGTCAAGCCAATCTTGTAACAAACCTGCAGCTGCAACATATGAGGAACTAGAAAATATAGAACCAACCTAATAATAATAACCTTATAATTATCATTCGATCTGCCTCCTTTATGTTTAGAATTATGTATGTTAATAATATTGATTTCTAACCTTAAATAGCACATGTGGTGTTAGCCTGTAATTAATTTTTACACTTATAAATGTAATATGACTGTTTCATACAAATGTATAGTGTAAACAATTGTAGGTTAACCTAAATAAATATATACCGAAATAAATTATATCTCTTCTGTTATTCTTTCTATTTATAATCATCGTCTTTCATGAAGGGTTTTAGTAGTTTTAATTATATATAAACATTGCATCATTTTATTTTAGTCTACTGGCTCTAACCGTACAAGTGTCGAATAAACATAGATTACCAATTAATGTACGTTTGTTTGGACGTCTATACCACTGCCTATCAAGGCCAAGCCTTCGAAGAATTGCCAGCTGGTGATTCTGTTATTAATTCTGTATCTGCAATAATTGTATTTGTATCACGGGTCTTAACCACTTTGAAAGTTTATAATTCAACGCAATAAAGTTTGCAAAACCAATTTTGCATTTAGCCCGCATAAGGAAGGGTTTATTATAGAAATTAGCGCGCTCAATATAAGTTCCTCAGATATATATATTGAGAACTAGCTTTTCGCCCACGTAAAATTCTGTTATATCGCGCTACCGAGCAACTGTTCAAAAATCTGAGATAGAAAGAACCCTATATAGTTCCCAGGGTTTTAAACTATCTCCATGCCAAATTTTTTCGAAAGCGGCTCTGTGATTTAACCGTGAAAGCGTAACAGACCGATACAGACCTTTGTATTTATAATTGAATTTATTTCTTTCTTTCTATTTAATACGTTGTTAAGAAAAAAACTGGCCAAGTACGAGTCGGACTCGCACATGAAGGGTATTTTTATAGGTAGGTAATGAATGGTACGGAACCATTACCTATAAAAAGCACCAAAAAAATCACAACTGTTGTATGGGAGTCTCCCTTAAATATTTATTTTAATTAATTTTTAGTATTTTTTGTTATAGCGGTAACAGAAATACATAATTTCTAAGGTTAATAATAAGTGTCTAAAAAAACCTGCAAATATTGCATCAAATAAAATTGTCCTTACGTTTATCGCGAATTGATATCCACACTACTAGAAAGAGATAGCTAGGTCCTTCGAGGGTATACTCTTCGGAACGGATTTGAGCTTCGCGTCCGCATTCCAGTTTTGGTACAAGTTCCTTGGTTATAATATAAAACACTGCGTACCTACTTTTCAACCGACGACAAAAAAAGGAGGAGGTTATCAATTCGACGCGTATATATATATTTTTTTTTAATGTATGATCATCGAGTACTCGAAGACGGCTGAACCGATTTCGAAAATTCTTTTTGTGATTGATAGGGTATACTTCGAAATTGGTACCATTTGTCACCAAGTCAGGATCTGATGATGGGATCTTGGAGAAATTGAGGGAACTCTTCAAATATTATAGGCACACCTATGTCGTTTTGGGTATTTCTTATAGTAACTTGTGCAGTTGCTCTCAAAAAGTACCATTTGGGGAAGTGGAACTGATGATGAAGACCACAGATGGCCGCCGAAACTACTCAATAATAAGTATTTCGTGGATTGCGATTCGATTACTTGAATATGGATATTAAGCACTTTATGCTCGTCACAATGCATATGGTGATGTATAGCTGATGGTGAAGTACTAGGAGAACTCCTCAAAAATTAACGGCCCAGCATTGGGAAAAGCAATATTTTATAAAATGTTATAAGTAGTTGACATTTAGGCTCTTGTAACTAGGTAAATTAAAAATCAACCAACTAAAAAGAGTGAAATAAAAACTTTTTACCAAAAAATTAAACCGACTCCCAAAAAACACTGCAAAGTGAAAAATAACTTTAATTTCGGAAGTCGGTGCGAAAAACGAAAATACAAACTAAAGACACCGACTACCGAAATTAAAGTTATTTTTCACTTTGTAGTGTTTTTTGGGAGTCGGTTTAATTTTTTGGTAAAAAGTTTTTTATTTCTTTATTTCTACAATCTTTAACAATATTTAACATTAAATGAATTACGTAACAACTGATAGATGACGCTGGATTCAATTTTAATTGATAGCTAAACAATTATTATGAGAAAATCGACCTTAAAAAAATTATGTTAAGGTTTAAAATATTTACATCTTTAGTCAATATGCTAAATCGCGTTGACTTTAAGGTGATCGCAGACCTAGCCGCACCGCAGTCTCTGCAGTCCCCGCAGTCATCGCTTTTTGTTAATGGCCTCGCACATCTATCCGCGCTGTAGTAGCTGCAGTCGTTTCCGTCGCCGCCACAGTCACCGCACGCATCGCACTTCAAGTGCGATGCGTGCGGTGACCATGCTCCAATTTCTGTGTGTCCACTCCACGGCGCGGCGGCGCCGTGGATGCGAATGACTTCATCCGCGACGCGCTAGCCGCAGCGTCCGCTGCGAGCGGGTAACGTCATCAGCTGCGGCTTGGGGAGTTTGGTCGTTTCAGGGACTGCGGCGCGGGTAGGTGTGCGAGGTTGCATAAAACTTCATATAAAGAATTCGAATGCGAAGACTGCGGTGCGGCTAGGTCTACGTTTACCTTTACTCGAAATTGGAAAACCTACCAAATTAAATATGCTTTAAATGTATTAATATTGTATTCCGTTGTTCACTTTCAAAAACAACTAATTTCAGGTTTTCGTTGACTGCTTAATTGCTTATTTAGATTTTTACGTTTAGCAGCGTTTTCTCCGCCCGGTTAAAAGCGTTATGTTTTGTGAATTTGTTTCTGAAGTTTTCACAACTTTGGACTAAACATAAATAGTGTAAAATATTTTTTCATGTGGTGAATTGTTTCTTACCAAGGAAATAATTCTGTGACTTTTGGACTTGTATATAATATAGACTTAAGGTGTACTTTATAATTGTGTTTATAATAGTATAAATAGTTTATAGTGTAAGTAATTATGTTAATTTTTACTAACTTTTTTTATAAAAACAAATTGGAGTGCTAATAAAACTGATCTGCCGAGTACGAAGGAAAGTTCATTGATGTCGTTTAAAAACCAATACTTAACTAACTAAAAAAGCAAACAACATAATTTCGTTATTTTTAATGTAAGCAAGTAAACAAGCAGATAAGCAATTAAACAGTTAAGGTAGGTGACTTTTTATAAAAAATAAACGAATAAGTTCTTTTAAAGTTTTAAGTCGTTTATCACATCTCTGGATCTACCCATACCATACCATCTGAATCTGACACAAGTCTTGCCAAGGGAATGCTGCCCACTTACTGGGTAGTGGATGTTAACAGCAGCTAGGTTCGAACATAGTTGAGAAAACCTCCTACTATCTTCATAAATTCAGAAATGTTTAACGATTAATCGTTAAAAACCAATTGCTGCGGTTTCTTATCCATTTTTCCTATTCACTAAAAATATAGTTTTTTTGTAGACCTTAATTTCTATCGAAAATATTGGTGTTTGTTAATATTTGGAAAGATCAGAATTTGTGAGTACTGGCCATAGAGTACTATTATATAGATCATAGAAATCTAAAATACAGTAGAAGTGGCAAGGGGGCGTATCGGTGTCCGCGCGACATGGCCAATGGCCAGAGGGCTCATGTCACAGTCAAGTGGCCGTCTCCGCGAACTAGTGCGCTTTCGACGGCGATCGTGATAACTTATAAGAATGTCGAGTTGTTCAGTGGTATCTTGTAAAAATCGAAGCCAAAACCAAAACTTTATGATGTTGTAATATTGGTTTTATGGAATTTTATGTCTATGGTTTACTGGCAGGTTTTTAAGTCTATGGCATTTAAAACCAAAATGTTGTTAGGAATGTTTTTTAAAATGTGACAAGATAGATGAAAAGAAAAGTCAAGTAGAAAATATTGAGAGTTGAAGATATAGTCGTAGTCGGAGTCAGATGTATATGGTCGATCATAAATGATTTAGTTTTTTAGAGCAGTTTACCAAGTTTATCAAACATGTATAGAATGTTATTTAGAATTTATTAGAAATTTATTAGAAAGGGTTTTGGGAATGAAATAAAACGCAGTGAAACTACAGAATGAAGTAATTTATTTGAATAAAGGATCCCACACTTACAACATCTTGGTAAGAGAACAATTCGATATTTTTAACAGGTTATGGGCTGCCCCCGGGCAAATTTAACCAGATGTTGTAAGAAGATCGTCGAAAGATAAGTCTAAAAATTCTTTGGAGTACAAGATAAAATAATAATTGAGAATAAAATTTATTGAAAATGACTGAAGATTTAAAATTATCAAAACTGTCAAATGAGACAGAATATGTTCTTTGGAAACAAAAGTTAACGCTATTTTTGACAGCAAAGGAGCTGGATTCTGTGTTGGAAGATGATGCACAATCAAAGAAAGATTTTATTAAAAAAGATGCGAAAGCAAGATTGATAATAATATGCTCAATTAGCGACAAGTATATGGTTTATGCAATCAACTGCAAAACCACAAAGGAAATTATAAATAAATTCGACACGTTTTTTCTTGGACATAAGGAGTCTCAAACATCTCGTCTTTTGGAAGAATATTATAAATATAAATTTGAAAACAAAGATTTAATGACAGACATAGCAGAAATTGAAAATAAAGCGACAAGAATAAGGAATTTAGGATACGATTTTGATGACAAGCAGATCATAACAAAAATACTTTCGAATCTACCGGAAAAACTTTTTCATTTTAGGACAGCATGGGAATCAACATCTTCAGCAGACAAAACTTTAATAAATTTGATATCAAGGATTAATCTAGAATTAAAGATGAGGGAAGAAAATACAGACAGACATGAAGAACCGAAACCTTCAACATCTGTTGAGAATGACAACGTCAAAGAAATAGAAAACAGCTTTCATGTGCGAACTTGTTTTAAATGCGGGAAGAAAGGACACATTGCAAAATTCTGCAGAACATTGAAGGGTGACGCTAAAACATACAATAACATACTTCAATGTTACAAATGCATGAAGAGTGGACACAGACATGCAGATTGCAACACAAAGTTTAACTGTGTGAATTGTAAGGTCAACTCGCACTATACAAAGTTCTGCCTAAAACAAAATGTAAGTGAATCCTATTCAATTAACACAACAGCAAGAGAAGTTGAATTCATAATAGATTCAGGTACCAGCAGTCATATTGTTACTTCAGAAAGTTATCTTGAAGATAAGAAGAAGATTAATTATAAAATCATGACTGCAGATGGAAATATTCACCATGTGAACATCATGGGAAATATTTATACTAAACATATTACTTTTAAAGATGTATTATGTGTTCCCCAACTCAAAAAGAACTTAATATCTGTATCTAGATTAGCTGATGATAATTATTTGTTAAAATTTTTCAGAACGAGCTGTCAAATCAAAAGTAAGGACTCTGAATGCATAGAGGTTGGTGAACTGAAGCAAGACGGGCTATACTATTTAACTGTTAATGCAAACCCAGTCGTGCCTTCAAGGTCTGTAAACATCCTTCAAATTAATACTAACTTCTGGCATCGTGCGTTGGGCCATGTACCTATTGGCAAGACAAAGGATCTTGTTCGGGGTATGGATAGAGGCCTGGTAAAGGAGATTGACATCTGTGAAGTCTGCACAAAATCAAAATTATGTAGAAAACCATTTAAATCAAATAGACACAAAGCTAGTAAACCATTAGAAATTATTCACAGCGATATTTGTGGTCCTATTGAAATGGAAACATGGGATGGATATAAATATTTTATCACGTTTTTGGATGACTATACAAATTTTGTTAAAATTTTTCTACTCAAAAATAAAATCGAGGCTTTTTCGAAAATTATCAATTATATTAATTTGGCGGAAAATCATTTTAAACAACAATTAAAATATTCAGATGTGATAATGGGGGTGAATATACTAGCAAGCAATTTAAAATATACTGTATTAATAAAGGTATTAATATTGATTACACTATTCCCTATACTCCACAACTGAATGGTAAAGCTGAACGATTAAACAGGTCATTAATGGAACGAACAAGAGCGTTGCTTTTTGATATGCAGCTACCACATAAGTTATGGGGTGAAGCTGTTTTAACTTCTGCTTATTTATTTAACAGGAGTGCAAATAAAATAAATATTAAAACACCAGCTGAAATTTGGTTTAATAGAATACCTAATTTAAAACATCTAAACATTTTTGGATCTTTAGCATATTATAAAAATAATTTTCAGCTACATAAACTTGACTCCAGGAGTAGCAAAGGGCTTTTAGTAGGGTTTACTAATAATGGTTATAAGATCTGGGATCCTTTAAATTTTAGAATTGTTTATTCGAGAGATGTGGTGTTTAATAATAATAAGTGTGATGTTGCGAGTTATTTAAAAATGTGTAATTGTAGAGCGAAAAAGTGCGATTTAGAAAATTTATTTAAACAGGTTAATGTTGATGTTAGTGATAAAGTTAATGATGATGTAGTTGGTCGTGATGATTTTCGTAGTGAAAGTGGTGATGGAGCTGTTAGTGATGAAGATCATGAGATTTTTGAAGAAAATTGAAGTTAGTGATGAAGATGCTGAGGTTTTTGAAGATAGTATTGAAGACGTTGAAGAAGGAGTTAGTGATGAAGATGTTGAAGTTAGAGGAATTGGTGCTGAAGAAAATGAGTTTTTTGAAGATAGTGTTGAAGACATTGGAGTTGGTGTTGAAGAAAATAATAATTTGAGAGGGGAAGTGAGAGATGATATAGTAGGTGAAATTAGTGATGAGTTTGAGGATGCAATTGAACCAGTTATTAATGATGGATTGAGGATTTTACCGAATAGAGAAAGAAAATTGCCATCTAGACTGAAAGATTATGATTTGGAGACTTCGTTTTTGACTTATACAGATGTTTTTAATAGTTTTGATAAAGATTTATGGAAAAGAGCAATGGATGAGGAAAAAGATTCCTTAGAGAGAAACAAAACTTGGGAAATCGTTGACAAGTGTGAAGCAAAAATAGGAAAATAATTACGAGTAAATGGATATTTACTATAAAGCCTGGTGGAAGATATAAGGCTAGATTAGTAGCAAGAGGTTTTCTTCAAAAATACAATATTGATTATAAGGAGACATATAGTCCAGTGGTAAACACTACTAGTGTTAGATTGCTGTTGGCGATTACAGCTCAAAGAGGTTTTAAAATTAAACAATTTGATGTTAAGACAGCCTTTCTATATGGAGAATTAGATGAAGAAATCTTTATGGAAATACCTTTAGGATATGATATAAAAGACAAAGAGAATAAAGTATGTAAATTAAAGAAGAGTTTGTATGGTTTGAAGCAAGCACCACATATGTGGAACAAGAGATTAACGGAGTTTTTGAAAAAATTGGGTTTTTCACAAATAAAATCAGATCCATGTGTGTTTATAAATAAAGATAAAGAAATATATTTGGCTATTTACGTAGATGATGGTATTTTAATTGGTGAAAACGAGATTGATTTAAATAAAATTATTAATAAATTAGAAACAGAGTTTGAAATGCGGAGATTTGATAAGACTGAAAAGTTTATAGGGTTTGATATTAAAGTAGAACAAAAGTTTATTAAGATTTATCAGGAAAGTTATATAAATCAAATTTTGAAAAAGTTTAAATATGAAAACATAAAAGATAGTAGTCATCCGGTTATTTTAGTCGATACACATCAAGAGGGGAAAGTGGGAGTTGATGATGTGCATCGATATAGACAATTGATTGGTTCATTGTTGTATTTGGTTAATAAAACAAGACTGGATCTGGCTTTTCATGTTGGTTATTGTAGTAGGCATCAAGAACATCCTAACTTGAATGATTTTGCAAATATTAAGAACCTTTTTAGATATATTAAAAATACAGTCAGCAGTGGTATACAGTATGTTCGTGGTAATGATTTAACTTTGAAAGCGTATTGTGATGCAGACTTTGCAGGTGATCCTGATGCTAGGAAAAGTACGACTGGCTTTGTAATATTTTATGGTGGTGGTCCAATTCATTGGTGTTCTCGTAAACAGTCAGTCACCGCTCTTTCCAGTACTGAGGCTGAATATATTTCTGCAGCCGAATGTATAAAAGACCTCTTATACATTCAGAGTCTGATCTTCGAGTTGACAAACAAATTACCAAAAACACAGTTATTTGTTGATAATCAATCAGCTATAGTATTGATTAAAAATGGAATTTTGAATAGAAGAAGCAAACATATTGATGTAAAGTATCATTTTATTAAGGAAAAAATAGATAAAAATTTGTTGGAAGTTCATTATTGTCCAACTAAAAATAATTTGGCAGATATACTAACTAAACCACTGGACAGAACAAAGTTTTTGAGATTGAGACAGTGTATAGTGAGTGATACATAAAGGACATTTTGTAATGTGATGAATTATGTAAATTTATTAGTATATAAGGTTGTTTGAGAATTAATTTGAAACGTTAGTCTTTAAGTTAGTTATGTAAGGTGTTTAGATTAATTAATTCAAAAGTTTGTTTGTTGTATTTAGTTAAGTTGGGTGGTTTAATTGAGTTGGGTTTTTAAAAATGAGTTGATAGGAGTTAAATAGGAGATGTTATTCTAATTGCAATAAACATAAAATTCAGAGGGGATGTTGTAATATTGGTTTTATGGAATTTTATGTCTATGGTTTACTGGCAGGTTTTTAAGTCTATGGCATTTAAAACCAAAATGTTGTTAGGAATGTTTTTTAAAATGTGACAAGATAGATGAAAAGAAAAGTCAAGTAGAAAATATTGAGCAAAGAGTATGTAATACACTTGACATTGAGAGTTGAAGATATAGTCGTAGTCGGAGTCAGATGTATATGGTCGATCATAAATGATTTAGTTTTTTAGAGCAGTTTACCAAGTTTATCAAACATGTATAGAATGTAATTTAGAATTTATTAGAAATTTATTAGAAAGGGTTTTGGGAATGAAATAAAACGCAGTGAAACTACAGAATGAAGTAATTTATTTGAATAAAGGATCCCACACTTACAACATCTTGGTAAGAGAACAATTCGATATTTTTAACATATGAATCATGGAATCACTTACCATATGTAAGTACAAGTATTTTACAATATTTGTCTTTAAAATCATGAAAAACCATAAATCGTAAAATATTTCTTGCTTTTACTATGTTATTTTTGTTCTCAAATATCACAGCGACTGTACTACTTTTACTATAAATACATTGCTCCTTAACCATTACCAGAGTTCATCACTAAGTAACTGTACAAGCAATGTAAAAATAACAAAATATTACTGTATTACGCGGATTTATCGCGTAGTAAGGCCGCCGCTTCTTGCCACGAGTTAGTGATGTGCTTGTGCAGATCCACTAACGTACGCTATCGACAACAATGTCGATTGACGAATGAAATATTGCTATTATAGTTTAGGGGTTTTATAACATACGGAAACCTTTAAGAAAATATGTTTAACTTTTATTTTACATAAGGTGACAGAAAGAAAAATACGTTGAAAAGTCAAGTGTACAAAAAAGTAAAAAAGAATAAATAATTTATTTTACGACCGCAGCATGCGTAAGGAGTTTCGACGTCGCCGTCGCTACAATAGTTTATTTTTCAATCTGTCAACCGTTTTAACCCGGTTGGAAAATCGATATAAATAATGTTTTTTTGCTTTTTTGACTATTTTACAGCATA
Organism: Tholera decimalis; assembly: GCA_943138885.2. Lineage (NCBI taxonomy): Eukaryota > Metazoa > Arthropoda > Insecta > Lepidoptera > Noctuidae > Tholera > Tholera decimalis. The sequence continues at coordinate 10,793,081 of OW964562.2, read as the reverse complement.
GTAGTGAAATGCGTAGCCAATGTTCGTAAACTAAGTTACTTAAATTTTAGGTTAATAATCGGTGGTGTTTTTGGGTTTCGAATTATCGTATGTTATGCCTTATCCTCGTGCTGTTTCTTTATTTTTTATGGTGTTTGTATTTTACTTCCGTCAAAGTTTTGAATGCGTTATAATAATCGGCATGGTTCAGATAATATAGTAGTGAATTTAGGTTAAAATAAGTCAATATATTCATGCTATTTATTTGTTATGCATGAGTGTGTGTTTGTTTTCATATATTTAACAATTTCTCTACTAACTAGGGTTTTTCTTATAATAAAACATCTATTATAACCTACTCACCTATTTGTAAAAGAATGGAAATAGTCATTTTAAAGTCATAAAAAGAAAAGAAAGTCATAAATGTTAAAGTCATTAAAGTCATAAACAGTTTGTCTCACGGATGATAAATTTACAGTTAAAAGTAAAAATGACAAACAGGAACTCATGGCAAAGCTGCCACATTTCATAGGATTAGATGTCTTTGATAATTTTAAATTTCACCAGTTTGAGCAGTCCCGATGAATAATCACATAATATTTCTTACCAAAACAGTCATGGATAATATATGAATTTAAGATAACATTATTTGATAAAAAAATTGGCACCCCAGTAATATCAAAGCGTCAAGTGCTACACAAATACCTCCACTTCACAGGTAACAGTGAGTAAACTTGAGGTTAAAGAGTACTTAATTATAGTTAGGTTATGTTACGTTCTTAATAATATGTTTTTTTTATTATAATATTTTCTGGACATGCCATTTTTCATTTTCAGGAGCCAACAAAAAATTGTACAATAATAAATGGAATAATAATAATAACTTTATTGAACACCAAAAAAAACCTTTGTTACATAGTTACTTATTAATTAGGTTACAATATAGTTTTTAATTTAAAAGGGTGTCTCAATCATTGGAAACCCTGCCTCCTAAACTAGGGTAAACCTGTGACTTAGGAGTCAGTGTTCTGCTGTTGCTTCGTGATCAAATAATTCTCTCTATTTGTGTTGTTTTTATGAAACCTAATAACAAAGTTTGGAATCTATACAAAATAAAAAATACAATAAAAATAAAAATAGCACGAGGTTATACATATATAGTTATGTGAATGTGTTTGTGTGTGTGTGTTTGTATGTGCATGTGTGCAAGTATGTGTGTATACTTAGTTATAATAATGTGAGAATGAACGTGCGGTTATGTAGTTACCGTGGATAGACGAGTAAGTCTTCAGTACGGCAATAGTCCTGTTCTAACAGCCAGTTTTTTAATTTAGTCTTAACTTCATAACCATTAAGTTTAGCCATTTGGATGTACTTGCTTATTTTTCTGTAGATAAGTGAGCTCAACACATAATGCTGGCGGCTGGCACCTTTGCCAGCCGCCGGCAGTTTTATGGGATATTGATGGGCATGTGGTTACGGTTGTGCGTTTGGTGTGATCTGGTGCTGGAGTCTGACCATGTCTCTTGAGTGTGTTTCGGAGCACAAACAGCTGCCGCACAGTAAGTACCCTACAGTCCGCGTATAATTCAGTAGTAGGGAATCTATACGGTCTACCAAGCATCACCTTAAGCACTGCTCTCTGTGCACGTTCCAGTCCCAGCATCCTAGTTTTGCCGGTGCCTCCCCAGACCGGGATGCAATAATTGATAACGGACTCGCAAAGAGCAAAATACACAATTTTTAGAGTTTTCGGATCGGCGCATTGTCTTAGTGACTTAAAAATGTAGATTAATTTTCTAACTTTTGAAACTAAACTGTCGACATGAGAGTACCACTTCAGCCCGTCATCAATCACTACACCCAGGTATTTAGTCTCAGTGACACGGGATAACACTGTACACGAGCACGGATTGGAGATGGCACTTGTATGTGCTGTTATGCCAAATTCCGGTGGGGCTTTAGTCCTATGGCTGATGGAAAAAGGTATGTAATTGGTTTTTACCAAGTTTAAAGATAATAAGTTATTCTGAAGCCATCTCATAACCTCTCGTATCGATTCTTCAGCATAAGATTTCACATCGGACCATGTATCACCGTAAACAACAATTGCAGTGTCATCAGCGTATGTGAAGATTTTAGAGTTCGGGAGAGGCAGTAAGCAAAGGCCATTTATATACACTAGGAACAATGTAGGACCCAGCACACTGCCTTGAGGAACTCCGTATGTGATTGTTTCTTCATCACTGACACAGGAATCTATTTTGACACTGAATCTCCTATTTTGGAGGTAACTCTTGAAAAAATCATGTGCTTTTCCACGAATGCCTATATCCTCCAGTTTAGACAGGAGCGTGGGAACAGAGACTGTGTCGAAGGCTTTGCTTAAGTCCAGGAATATAGTAAAACATTTTTTTGTGATCATCTAACTTCCTAGCTACGAATTCAGTTAGGTCGGTAATTGCATCTTCTGTAGAGACGCCTTTTGTAAAGCCGTACTGATTGCGTGCTATGATTTTATATCTATTTAAGTAGCTTAGTAGACGATTATTAATCAACCTTTCCATAACCTTAGAAATAGCCGAGAGAACTGAAATCGGTCTATAATTGTTTACACACTCTCTGTTCCCGCTCTTGTGAATCGGATGGACTAGGGCTTTTTTGAAGGGTTCAGGGAATAGTCCTTTATCTAACGATATATTAATTATATGTGTTATTAAAGGTACAAGGGTTTTTCTACAGAGTTTTAGAAGAGAAGTGGATATTCCGTCCCAACCAGTAGCACTATCATGTCGTAAGTTCATAATGGTGGACTCAACCTCGGCATTGTCAACTTCAAGAATAACAAAAGAATTTCGGGGGGACTTTTTAGGTGGAGTAAATTGCTGAGAGATGGCTGGGATTTTGGGAGCTAAGTCTGGGCCTATGTTGGCAAAGAACTTACATACATCGCTGGCTGCAGTGTCCGGATCAGAGTGGGTCTTTAAGAGTTCTAGAGGTGGCGTGGATATTTTTTTCGTGTTTGTAATCTCTTTTATTTTATTCCATAATGTTTTAGGGTTGTGCTTAGCCTTTTCTAACTCGAACTTTTCATGTACGGTTTTAAGCTTCCTAAGAAGGCTGTTACAATAATTCCGGTAGCGTCTGTATGGGATCTTCAAAATATCATTATTGGGTAGATTACGAGATTTTTTGTGGAGATTATCGCGGTGCCGAATGCAACGAAGTAGACCTGGCGTTATCCAAGGCTTGAGGTTTCTGTTCCTTTTGGGAACAGTGACTACTTTTGTATGCTTTTTTAAAATAGTTTGAAGTATATTAATTAAATTGGTAGAGGCTATATTAGGGTCGCCTGTATTTGTGATTTGGGAGAAATCCTGACATTCGATATCTTTTATAACGTTGGAGTATTCAATTTTTGGGATCTTATAGGCAGGTACAGATAGTTTGATTGGTCCTGTACCATTAATTTGTATAAGTAGTGGTAGATGATCAGTGATGTGGGATTCTAGGATAAGCACATTTGTAGTTCCTCTAGATTTTAATATAACGTGATCAATACAATTATTAATTCTAGTTGGAATGTAATGGCCAGGTAACAGACCATGAGTAGCGTTTAGAGTTAAATAAATAACACAGCGCTCGTCAACATTAGGCGGTTTAATGTCTATGTTAGCATCTCCAATGAGATAGATATTGTTAAACGTATTAAGGGATGAAAGAACACTGTCTAAACTATCTATGAAACGATCAAATTCTACTTTTGTATTATATGACGGCGAGCGATACAGGGCTATTATTGCTAGTATATTGTTTATTTGGCAAACAAGACAGTTACCATTCGTGAAAACTGGTTCCTGTACGGTGCATTGGATGTGGCTTTTTATATACAGAACCACTCCTTCGTTTTGAATTTTAGTTTGTTTTGTATAGTAAGAGGTGTAGCCGTCTAACACCGGGATATTCCTGATTTTACTTAACCAGCATTCGGTTAATATCAAAACGTCACAATTTACTTTAATTAGACAAAGGAGGGTTAGAAGTTCGTCAAAGTTCTTTTTTATACTGCGTATGTTGACGTGTAGAATTGTAGTAGAATCGTTTGATATTTTTAAATATTTTATGCACTCCTCCGGAAGACAAGTATACGCTTTTGCAACTGCAATATCCTCCAGGTCAGATAAAATAGTGTTTACTATATCAGCCATTTGAAGGATGAATAATGCACGATACTTTGGTGCACAAAATAGAATTGAAAAGGATAATATGAGAATGATCTATTATTACCATAATCAGGCCATGTTGTTCCCACTGCTGGGACACGGGCCTCCTCTCTATGAGAGGGAATGGGCCGTAATCTACCACACTGGTCCAGTGCGGGGCGGTGGCACATGATATAATATAGTAATAATTAAAGTAACTACAAAATGCTGGTGTTAGTCTAAGGCTGTATGAGTATGTATATAGATTTTAACGTGTGTATATTTGAGTTGATTTCTGATATAAGTTTAAGTGTTTCTTTGTGAAGTGTATATAAGGTGAATTGCTTAAAAATAATAACATAATACAAATATATAGATTTAGATTGATATAATAATATGTCAAATCCGTGGGTGCTTTAAGAATCGAGAAAAGTTAGATGACAATTCAAAAATAGAGATATCTAATGTATTGAACTTATTGTGTAGTCATGCCTTCCCTTGCAGTTCATGAAGAGTGACTTCTGACTTAACAAGTATTTGTGGATGCCCTGGTTGTATACGCAAAAAGATATTACCGTTCCTGGTCCAACAGAATTTAAACTCGTGCTGCTTTGCGTATTCTCTTGCCAAATAAAATAATTTCTTTGTGGAATTAGACAAGTGTTCCTCCACATACACTGCGCATTTTTGACCAGATATTCCCAGATGCGCTAAATTAAGTTTATTTTCTTTATTTTGTTGAATATTGTTGAATCTTCGGACGCAAGATATTAGTTCAGTCTTCATATGTGCACTAGTAAACTCTGCTACAATCGCTTTATTGGTGGGTGATTTCCCTGGAATCCGGTAAATGTCTCGGATACTTCCCGGTGAGATTGAAAGGTCAACTGTCTTACCAATAGCAAACAGGATTTTTGAGAGGTCCTCAGTTGACTCTTTATTATCGCAGGGAATATTCCGTACTTCGACACTTGACGATCTAGACTTGTATTGCAGGTCCCTCACCGTTCTCTCTAATGACTCTGCATACTTCTTGTATTCATTACACTCATCCTGCAGCCGCTTCATTTGAGACTTCATATCATCATACAAGTCACTAATAGTAGTAATGGATTTTTCAATTTCAATATTTGTTTTCTGGATTTGGGAATTTTGGTGTTTCACCTCAGCCATATCCGAGATCAGTTTTGATACCAAAGATGTCTGCTCCGCCATAAATTGCGCTATAGTTTCGTCTTGCTCACTCTTCCACGACGAGAGCATATCTTTTATTTCTTGTTTGAAATCTTGCAATAGATCCCTTGAGGACTCCTCGAGACGTGGACGTTTATGACGTACGTTTATATTGCTAAATTCCGGGTCAGTCACAGCCTGTATTATATTTGGGACTGATTGCGTTTGATCCATTGTAATATTTGAGCTTTTTTGCGGTTTATTGGATGGAGAACGCTGCATGTCCGAAAAATAGATTAAATTAAGCTATTATGTGAATTCTAAAAAAGAAAGAGAAGAAGAAGAAGAAGGAAGAATCGATAACTTTCCGATTTAGTCAATCACTAGCGTATATGTAAAATAAATTGCTTTTGCATAGCACAACGATAGCGACCGATGTTTTTGTGTGGGTAAGTTCCACGGTGCATGGTAAATACACGCTGTGTTTGATGAAATAAGGTTTATTATTGATTGTATAGCACGTTCTGATTTAAGAAATGCGGGTGTGTGCGCGAAATCGTATCTATTGATTTTATTAAACTGCATATGTAGTTGTTGCCCCGCCCCGCGCCTTACTGGAGACACACGGTTCCGATATAATTTCGTCTGTTGGCCATATCTACTTATTTATTTTATCTATGGTTTTGACTTTTGAGCATTGAGATGGTAAAAACATGGAGACGCCGTGTTATTGTATACATGCATTTGCTTATACAAAGATGAGTGTAATTGATTCAGAATGTGAAATATATATTTGACTCATTCTTTCTAATACGATAATCGTATTTGATAAAAGAGACAACAATATTTTAACTTGTTGCTCATTATGGCAACATTTTGCCGTGGCTTAGTGATAGTTGTAGGTAAGTGCCGGTCAGCCATTTTAATTGACGAGTTTTGAGGTAGTTTTGCTGTAAAATGGTTGTTTATTTTTTTGTATTATTGAGATTTGCGAGAAAATAACGAGGATTTTACCTTTGAATTGCATGTAGATGTTGCAAAACTGCAATTTAACATGCCCGTGTGTTGTATTGTGAAGTGTGGTGCAAGAAAGAATGAAAATCAACCTCAATTATCTTTTCACAAGTTAGTAGCCGGGTTTCATGCAATAATACAAAAAAATATACACATTTGGTGATACAATTGAAACGTGATCATGAATTCATGGCTAAAGTTTTGATAATTGGGTTAATTTCAATATAACAGACCTTTTTATTATTTGTTAAATCTTTTGTTTGTTTACAATAATACGTCATAATGGAATAGTGTTGTGCCGTTGCCGTAACAGTTTCCGAAATTAGTTACTCCGCTGGATCGGTATATTAACCATGTTAACATAAATAATTTTGCGTCTTATCCGGTCCGAGTGACCTTGCTAAGTCCGCCCCGTGGTTCACAGCACCAAAAACAAAATATTTTATTTAACACAAACCTACAGGGGCACATATGAGTTGTCAGAAGCTAGGTGCACGGTTCCAACTGGTTGTTTCCTATGGGGAAGAACCAGCAAGAAACTCCACGGTTACTCTTTTAAAAATAATTGGCTTTTACAATGTTTTCTATTTTGTTAAGTACCTGCCGGGTCGACGGCGCGTCGTGTTCCACGCGCGCCTCAAAGAGCGTCAGCAACATGACGAGGCCCCCTCTGCAGAGGGCCGAAGCCTGCCGGGGTCGTGAGACTCATCCCGTTACCGTGGCCCCGGTACGTAAAGGGCTATTGAAGGAACACCGTGGATTTTAGTCAGTAAAAGTCTGACAGTCCCTCCCACCCTGCCCGGAGTGGGAGGACTTATTTGATAATTTTACCAAGTTAAAAAAAAAAAGTACCTGGTACTTGTTGACAGGCCTACACTGTCCTCCCATACCTATAAACATTGTAATTTGAAAACATTGTAAAAGCCAATTATTTTTAAAACAGTAATGGTGGAGTTTCTAGCCTGTTCTTCTCCATAGGAAACAACCAATTGGAACTGTGCACCTAGCTTCTGACGTTTCATATTTGTTTTAGTTACATATTAGCAGCTCTAACCAAAATGATTTATTGATAAAAATACTTGCCTTTTTTATAGGTTTCCTAAAAATGAAGGATTAAAGAAAAAGTGGTTAGAGGCTGTTGGTGAAGAAAACATTAATCCCCGGCATAAATAATGGTATCTCTGTTCACTTCACTTTGAAGAAAGCTGTTTCAATAGAACACTTGATGTAATGAGATTACATGATAACTCTGTTCCCACAGTATTTTTGCTAAGTGTGTATTAAAATTATTGATTAATAGCCTGGCTGTTTGGCCTGAAATAGATAAATATTAATAAAAAAATAATATGCATATTGCTTATCATAGTACCTTTTTTTCAGACACCCGACAAAAAACTTCACCAGGAGTCATCAGTTTTGTGTGAAAGAAGCAATATTAAAAAATCTGTTGTTTCTTGTACATCTACTGTAATGTCTCCATTGCAGTCACCCTATCGAATTATTGAAACAGTGCACAAAGAGGTATGTATCTACTTAGGATGCGACTTTTTAAAAGTTTGTAGGCCTTCTTGCAAAGTACAACATTTTTGAAGATAATAAATTACTAAAGGTTCTTACGAAAATTTTAAAATTAAACACACAACATAACACGTAACATCACACCTGTATTTCCCGAAGGGTTAGACAGAAGTGTGCCTACATTACGCCAGTTATGTTTAAATCCCATGTAATAATGGAGCCTATTACCATTAATCGGGCATAAATCCAGACTCCGGGCTGCGACTAAAAGTGGGTCCGTGGCTTAGGCCCCCAGTGGTCGAGGCACCTGTGGCCGACGCCCCCGATTCGATTAATATAATATCTTTCTTTTTTGTGCTTTTTCACTTAGTACAGTAAATGAGAAAAGTGTTTCACCATAATAATAAAGTATTTTTCTTGCTACACAAAAGTTATCTATCAAATAGCAGAGATAATGGATCGCCACTTAACCTTATCCTTACACACCTTTTTCCCCATTAAAAACATATTTATTATGTGGAGAAATCAATATTATATATATTATAATCAATATTGTAACTTTATACCGACACTATGGATCATTCTGAAATGGAAAACATTACACTCCGCAAACCACGGTCAAGTTCAATGGACAATATTTTTAACGTTAACTTAAGCACAAACTCCACACTATTAGATACAACTATGATGAGTTTGCCAAATACGTCATTAGATGACAGTGACGCTATGTTAAATCTTAAAGACACAATTAATAGGCTGACCATGGAGCTAAAAAGTGCACATCTAGAAATTGATAATTTAAACAGCGAAAACTATCGCCTTAAAATGGATATTGGACAATATGTGAAACTCATAGAAACTTATAAAAAAGTAACTATATTAGATTCAAAAAGGTTTTCTCCGAGGTCCGCAAATAAAAAGAATAAACAACGAACGAGTGGTTTTTCAACACCGACTACATTGAATCTCTCTCCTATGGTGGCTCAAATAGCAGAATCTAACGTACAAACGCAAACAACAGATGATACTGGGGACGACTCCTTCAACTCGGCTTTATCAATGGGCAGCTCGGACGCAATATTACTCACTAACTCTTCAGGTAGAGGTACAGTTGACCAAGGCATACAAAATAAAGGGGAGTTCATACCTGACTTGGATACTAAGTTGAAAAATGGTAGTATACAGACAACTAATGCTATAAATATCTGCCAACCCTTGCCTGAAAATCAACTTTTCGCCGACGTAAACAACGACAACTCTAAAAGTAAAAAGAATATTAGCCCGATTACTTCGCAATTTCCTCGACAAACTAAGAACCAGCAAGGAAACACCATTGAAAAGCACAAGCTGTGTATCTTAAGTAATAATAAAATCAACAAGATACTATCAATTGCAGAAGAGTCATTTCCAAACTATGAAATTTGTCATTACCTAACACCCAATTGTGGAATAGAAAAACTTATCAGTAACATAGAACAAAAATTAAAGAACTACACCATAAATGACTATTGCCTGATTTTGATAGGCGAAGAAGACTTTCTACGAACTAATAACTACGTTGACTTAACAATCTCCATACGCGAAACTCTTTTAAAAATACAGCACACAAATATTGTAATTTGTGCACCTACATTCAAACTAAACGACTACTCAATGATGTTTAACGGAAGAATAGAGACTTTTAACAGCTTGTTATACCTAGATGCATGTACTTATAATTTTGCATGTTTGTTCGATTCAAACTATTATCTTTCTTATGATTATAAAATGTTTTGGAAAAAAAGTGGATCGGTTAACAATCACGGCATGTCAGAAATATTTGTAAATCTTAGTCTAATGATAAACGAAATCGTATTCTGTGATAATGAAACTAATCCATTAAATGTAAATAGTAATGATATACAGCACCAGCAACATGGCAGTATGTTTTTTCGTGAACAATGAAAATGAGTATGCATCCACTTTAATGCATCAGAACATAGCTGGACTACTTAATAAAATTGATCTCATAGAAGTAAGTTTGGATGAATTGTATAAGCATAACATTAATGTACAGATTATGTGTTTCTCAGAGACTTTTGTGAAGTCAGGCGATGAGCTCAATATTAATTTAAAAAAATTTAAACTTGTCAGTTCCTTTTCAAGGAAAAAGGAAAAACGGGGGGGCGTCTGCATCCTAGTCCGTAAGTCAATAGACAGTAAAAATATTAAATTACTCAAAGACCTTTCTACCGAAAAAGTATTTGAGTGTTGTGGTGTAGAGATTCCTTCCATGCAATCTATTGTTATTTGTATCTACCGTGTGCCAAATTCAAATATTAACTTGTTCTTCGAAAAATTGGAATTATTGCTTTATAAATTACTGTTAAAACATAAAAAAAGAATCTATATTGCAGGTGATATGAATATAGACACATTAAAAAATACTGGAGATTCAATTAAATTTAGGGATATCCTCTCTCATTATGGTTTTTACCTACATATAAAGACACCTACACGTCAAAACTCTTGTATAGACCACATATTTAGCAATCTAAAAAGATCTGTAGGAAGGACTTACGAACTTTTTTTGTCAGATCATAACACATGCCAGTTACTAAAAATGCCAGCTCAAAAACAGAAACTTGGCCTAAAGTATTGGTATATGGATATAAGGGATTATTCTGTTGATAATATTAAGAAATTTAATGAGATCATGACTAGTTTATCGTGGTATGATGTTTATAACGATGATGACGCTAATAGAACATTTAATAATTTTCAGGACATTTTCATCTTATTTTATAATTTATGTTTCCCTGTATATAAAATCAAAAATCATAGTAATAATGCTTCACCTAAATGGATAACGAAGGGTATAAAAATCTGCTGTAAAAACAAAAGAAAACTTAAGAAATCCTGTTTTCGAAAACAAAATAAGGATATAAGGATCACATACATGAAATACAATAAAATGTTAAAAAGATGTATTACCCTATCCAAAAAGTTCACAAATCATAAATACATCCAAAATTCTAAAAATAAAAGTAAAGCTACCTGGAATATAATTAATAATAAAGCTGATACAATCAAAACTTATACGCAAATAGACGCACTAAAATGTAATGATGAGTTAATATCGGATCCTGTTCAAATCGCAAATGCGTTCAATGACGCATTCATTTCAGTTTCGAAAGATAATAACTCAAAACAAAAATATACTGGAAAACACTTCTCTCAGCCAGAAATTAACAGTAATAGTATTTTCTTGCGTCCTTGCTCGGAGTCCGAAATCATGAGAATTATTAACTCTCTAAATAATAAGAAATCAGTAGGTTATGATGAGATCTCTACAATTGTGATAAAATCATGTGCACGAGCACTTTCTCCCATTCTATGTCATCTAATAAATACATCATTAGCAAGCGGTGTCTTCCCGGAAAAATTGAAAATTTCTGTAGTCAAACCTCTTCATAAGAAAGACTGCACCTTGGATATTAATAATTACAGACCCATCACTCTTATACCTATACTATCTAAAATTTATGAAAAAGTTATGCACCATAGACTACGTGAGTTCTTGAACAAAAATAAAATAATAAAAGAAGAACAAAACGGCTTTCAACAAGGCAAATCAACAACATTAGCAGCTTTCTCTCTGGTTAAGTCTATTACAGAAAATATTGATAAAAAAAATCCCGTAACTGTTGTTTTCCTTGACATGAGTAAAGCGTTTGATTTAGTCAATCACGACAAGCTATTAGATAAATGCGAGCGCTATGGCATTCGGGGTCCAGCACTAGATTGGCTCCGAAGCTATCTCTGTGGTCGGACACAGTGCGTAGAAGTGACTCGCATAAACAAAAAATTGACATCAACGACCAATAGATCTCAATTTAAGAGCAATCGGTCAGGAGTACCACAAGGTAGTATCTTAGGAGCTCCACTATTTCTCCTGTACATAAATGATTTACCAAATGCCACCAATCATAAATGCGTGTTGTTTGCCGACGATGTCTCAGTGATTATACCTAGCAATAACAATCAAAACCACGAAAAAGAAGTAAACGAGACAATAAATGACATAATTTCTTGGTTAACACTAAATGACCTTAGGGTGAATTTATCCAAAACAAAATATGTACACTTTAGCAACTACAATCGAATTAATAAACATAATTTCAACATAATATTCGAAGAAGAAATACTACATAGAGACGAAAATATAAGATTTCTTGGTATTACCTTAGACGAAAACTGCAATTGGAAACTTCATGTGGAAACAGTATGCAAGAAACTAAATAGATTTGTTTACGCCTTAAGACAGTTAAGAAGAACAGTTAGTGAGACAGCAGCTCTTACTGCTTATCACGGCCACGTAAGCTCCATCTTAAGGTATGGGTTATTGTTATGGGGTAATTCAACACACGTTAATAGAGCTTTCATTATACAGAAAAAGTGTGTCCGAGCTATAAGTAACGTCGGACCTTTTGAAACATGCAGGCCACTTTTCAAAAAACTAGGAGTGCTTACTCTTGTATCTATGTACATAATGGAAATTGGGATGTTTGTTAGAAACCAATTACATTTATTTGTTGACGATAATGAAAACCGTAAATATATTTCAAGAGACCCCACGAAATTGAACATTCACACTACTTGCAGAAGCGCATTACATAAAAAAAATTGCTATAGGATGTCCATTAAAGTATACAACCATATTCCGCGTCGGTTAAGAGAACTTCCCTTACATAAGTTCCAAAAGCAATTGAAACAATGGTTAATAGAGAACTGTTTTTATACCCTAGGTGATTTTTTTAACTTTAAGACTTAATATAGACCTGTAAACGAAGTATGTATTGACTCATTGAAATTGTGACCTTTTGTATTTTATTTTGACTGTAACCGCATAGTTAATAGTAAATTTTCACATGTCTTTTATAGTTGTCAGTTAGACATATTAACATTTAACATTTTGACTGGTTTATATTATGATTTTTTTGTGACACTATTGTTTTTTTTTTTTTTATCTATCGATTTTTTTTAAATAATTTATTGACATTTTTAGTATTCTTTTGATAAGTTTGGGAATATAATATGTATTGATATCTTTAATTATTATTGTAAATTGAATTAATTTTATGATTTGCTGTGCCCTTCGGGGTCCATGATTGTATCCTAGCTTTAAGCAATTATTGTAACATCTAAAACAACATTGTGGAATGCAAATAAATATATGATATGATATGATAATACGCATTTATTATTTTGTAAAACGTTTTTGTGCCTGACGGTACATTTGATCAAAAATTGCTTTGAATTAAATTATTCTAATCGGGGGCGTCGGCCACAGGTGCCTCGACCACTGGGGGCCTAAGCCACAGACCCCTAAAAGTTCTAGGTGGAAAAACTCAATAACACTAATAAAGAAAATAAAAAACAATAATTTATTATTCTCTCTCTGTTCCGTAGCTGTACTACAGACGTCAAATTGCCACCTTTTAATGATTTCTCAGCACGTTTCCTGATCTTCGTACTAAAATATAAATAAGCTTGAGACAAATATTACAAAGCAGCATTTTTGACGTATCTTGATGATTAAAGTAGTTTTAATTTGTTTTTCAGATTGTAGAAAGTGAAAAAATTAAGGCTTTAAAAGAAAAATGTGTCAAGCAACAGCAAAAAATTAAACGCCTTAACGAAAAGATTCGAGAGAAAAACAAAAATTGCCAATTTGAAAGACATTGTAGAAGACCTTCGAAGGAAAAAATGTATCAGCATGGAACAGGCTGTTGTGATAGAAGATTTGGCGGGACCTAAAGACTTCTTAAAAAGACAAATTAATAAATCCAAAGGTTTACCTACACCAAAAAAATACTCTGAAGAAATCAGAAAGTTCGCATTAACGTTGCATTTTTTATCCCCCAAGGCCTATAATTATATAAGGAGGACTTACAATACATGTTTACCTCATACGAGAACTTTGTGCAAATGGTACTAACACGTGAATTGCGAACCGGGATTCACGAAAGAAGCATTTGAAACTTTAAAAATTAAAGTGCAGGGAAGTGAACATCCTGTGATATGCTCCTTGGTTTTTGACGAAATGGCCATAAGAAAGTCTCTGACTTGGGAACCAAGAGCTCAGAAATATTATGGTAGAGTTGATCATGGCCACAACCTTGATAATGACAGTGTCGAAGCCAGTCAAGCCCTAGTAGTCCTTTTAACGGCTATCAATGGCTCATGGAAAATACCTATTGGTTATTTTTTAATAACATCCCTCACAGGTGAGCAAAAGAGTATCATCGTGGGCACGGCTATAAAATTGTGCCTAGACGTGGGTGTAAAAGTTGTTAGCATTACTTGCGATGGCCCTGCCGCAAATTTCCGCATGTTCACTTCTCTTGGCTGCGTTATCTTAAAAAACCAAGACTGTACTAGTTTTGAGAGCGGTGGAGAGCGGATCTACGCTTTTATCGACCCATGCCACGCAATCAAATTAATTAGAAATGCATTTGGTGAATTAAGAATATTTATTGACTTATTTGGTCGAAAGGTTTTTCCATACGCCCGACAGGATTTAAAAAAGCGATGTGTCCTGCCAATATTGGTTTCATATCAGCTCTATTTGAAGGTGCGACTAATTACATCAAAAGTTTAAAACTACCGTCAGGTGAACTTTTGATCAATTCCCGCAGAAAAATCGGTTTTATTGGATTGTTGATAAACATGAAAAGCGCATTGGCACTGTATAGTTACTTGGTGGAAGACACAAAAATGCTGAAATACATACCATTTTACAAGATCAGCCAAGATCATATCGAGCTCTTCTTCTCGGCCGTGAGAGCAAGAGGGGGTTTCAACAATAATCCTAATGCCAATCAATTTCGTGCGGCTTATAAAAAGCTGCTTCTGAGATCAGGGATGATGGCAATGGGAATTGTACTCCACTGGAACAAGTTAATATATTGACATGCTCCAGTAAACATCCTATACAAGCTTTAAATGAGCTAACTGACAAAAACTGTTTTGTAGAGATCGCAGAGGATCACAGTGATTTATATGATGAATATACGGAATGCATTTTAAATACAGATGCTGTCGCGTATACAGATAGGGTCTTAGAATACATATCTGGATTCATTACAAGAAAGTTAATGCATACAATCAAATGCGATGTTTGTGTATCGTTATTGATCGGAGAGGAAAACATCAATAGCCTGATTTATATAAAATCAAGAGGAGGACTCAAATATGCTTCTTCTAGTGGCATAGGTATATACCTATGGCACTAGAAGTTTTAATAATTTTTTCCGTCTTTTTTAATATTAATAAAGGCGGAAAAAATGATTAAAACTCAATTTGAAAACAAAAACTAAACCGGAACTGTATTATCTGTACATTGTTAAATTCATGTGTGAGTTGTGTGATATAAATACTTTTTTCCATGCTGACTCTGATCCCGAGCATAACAGTAACCACAAGTTACTCTTAATTAAATCAATAATTAAGACCTTCCTTGATATAAGGTTTAGATACCACGGTCGAAGAAAATCTGAAAAAGTGTCACATAGACAGTTTTTGAACAAACTAATATTGTTTAGAATTAGAAATGAATAGATAATCATTCCTTTTGTAAGGCTACTTTCTAATCAAACGTAGTTTAGTACAGATATAACACAGATAGGAAAATACATGTATTAGTGTTTTAAATTTAACTGCACAACCAATTACAGGCAAACACCACAAGCAATATGCTCTTGGGAATTTTTTTTTTTAATTGTTAGTTCTTATATCTATACTAATATTATAAAAAATTGCAATATTGTATATAGGAGGTATTCTTTCGGAGTAATTATTATTATTAAGCGTTAATAGCCTAATGGATAAGGTATCGGACTTGTGAGCGAGAGGTCACGAGTTCGAACCCCACCCATTACACTATTGCTGTGAACCCACTCCAGACACAAGCATATTTAGCTTAGTTGGAGGGGTTAACAATATTGCTAGTAATGTGAATGCTACCCACATTACTAGATATATTAAATATATATATATATATATCCCATTCTATTTTTTTTTCTGGTTGCAAGGTACACTTTAATCATTATCACACCAATAAATAAAGGTAAAAATTTACTCTTATTTTATTTTTACTCTACCACTCATTATAATATAAACATCCCATCCCATTCTCACTAGTGATTATCTGGTTTTTCACTAGGGTCTGCATACTCGGGCACGCCGCAATTGCGGCGGTAAGACCCCTCTTTGAGGAGTGGCTAGATCGGCGTCACGGCGTCCTGACCTACCGCATGACGCAGGTCCTCACCGGACACGGAAGTTTCGGGAGGTACCTGTGTCTGATGGAAAAGGAGGAAACGCCTGGGTGTCACCACTGCGAGGGTCGCCCTGAGGACACCGTAGAGCACACGGTGCAAGACTGCCCCGCCTGGGCAGAGCACCGACGTGTCCTCACGGCGGCGATAGGCGGAGACCTCTCGCGCCCGGCATTGGTCAAGGCCATGCTGCGGGGTGAGAGGGAGTGGGAAGCGGTCGCCTCCTTCTGCGAAGCAGTCATGCTTCCGAAGGAGGAGGCGGGCCGCGTGAGGGAGAGGATGGCGTCCTCCCTCCAGCCCAGCCGCAGTGGTAGACGCCCACGGCGTCGGACGTCGGCCGACGATCTCCGGCCACCGTAGGCGCGGCCATGTGGACAGCGAGTAAAGGGCAACTCGCTGTCCGACCATGGACCATGCCCGGGTCGACGGCGCGTTGTGTTCCACGCGCGCCTCAAAGAGCGTCAGCAACATGACGAGGCCCCCCTCTGCAGAGGGCCGAAGCCTGCCGGGGTCGTGGGACTCATCCCATTACCGTGGCCCCGGTACGTAAAGGGTTATTGAAGGAACACCGTGGATTTTAGTCAGTAAAAGTCTGACAGTTATTTGATAATTTTACCATACCTAACAGAAAGTACTGCTCTCTGGAATTCCCACCCAGAGGTAAAATATGCGAAAGCACATTTTCTTGGGCATATGGATCTATTTCTTCACGCTGTTTTCCTTCACTTTAATACGTAAACGTGATGCATTTAAATTGTTTTTTTTTTATGTACACATCGAGCTATATATTTCCAGTTTTAGCTGACATGGTCTAAGTTTTTCGTATAATCAGAAGTCAGCTTATACTGGTTATACAACGTGTAACAGAATAAACGCAATTCCTGAAAGAAGTTGGTTCAGAATCGGCTTCTGAATCGATTTCCGTCATAAAAAATAGGTGTTAAATTATGATAGAAAAATCTTTCATTTAACTTAAAATGGAAACACAGTATCATGACAAATTAATACCTACAATACTTAATTCAAGGAAATGCGCTCCTGTTCGTGTCGGCCGCTAATTTTGCATGAGTGTATGCGTCTGCGTAAGTATATTGTATGACGCACATACGTTTTGCCGTTAGCAAGGATAAATATTTTATAAAAATGTCTAGGTTTGGTTATAATTTATTTAGTTATGGATGTCGTTATAGACTTATAACTTACACCTTGTATATAGCTTGGTGTGTAGCTGTTTCACCGTGTGTACCTACGAGACTGTTCTATTTATTAACCATAGGAGTCTTTCGATTTACGTATCGCAGAAGATAAAAATATAGTTTATTGGAAAAAAGAAGGATACGTTATTATAAAGTATGTTTTGCAACTCTAAGTTACAACGGACTATGTAAGTATATAATATTATGATCCAAACGTGATAACTAGTAGGACTTTAGTATCGATACTCGTTATAGTAACACCTAATGTTCCTTCATTTTTTATTTATTTTATTTATTTATTTATTTTTGGAACATAAAAGCATATACAAATTACTAGGGTACGTTAACAGCCACATTAGTTGAGAACTGTGTCGTAGCTATTAGCGCCCACCTCCAGGCGGTTGGAAACGTTAGCGTTCCAGATTTAATAGAGCTGAAGTTAAAGCAAAAATGGACAGACAAAACGAGAGTTTTAAGAATAAATAGGTGTACTGTGTTTGTGTTTGCGTGAGTGCATGTGTGTACATGTGAGTGTATGTGTGGGTGTGTTTATGTGTGCGTGAGTGCGTGTTATGACTGAGTGTGATTGTTTGCGGGCGTGTGAATTCATGGGAGTGCATAGAAAGGCTATGTAGTAAAGACATAATAGACAGAAACGAATTAGAGATTTCGTTTCACTAAATCCTCTAATTCCTCATATGTGAGGGTGGAGAGCCATTTGTCAGTATGTACTTTGCACTCACGAGAAGTTTGTGGGTAAATATTGAGGACTCTATTAATTTTATTATATAGGGAGGGTGCAAAGAATAAGTATTGCCGTCTAAGTAATTTACTGACAACTAATTGTGTCATTGACACAACCCTAGCAATGGCAGCCATTGTATGCGACAATATGAGTTGTAGGTATGCACCCTTATTTCGTAGGTATTTCAAGTCCATACTTATAGGTCAACTAGCTTGTGCCAGCGGCTTCGCCCGCGTGGGAAGTTTTTCCCGTGTAAATCCCGATCCCGAGGGAATTTCGCAAAATCCTTTCTTAGCGGATGCCTACGTCATAACATCTACCTGCATGCCAAATTTCAGCCCGATCCGTCCAGTGGGTTGGGCTGTGCGTTGATAGATCACTATGTCAGTCAGTCAATCAGTCAGTCAGTCAGTCACCTTTGAGTTATATATATTTAGATGGTTTTGAGGGAACCATGCCACAGATTACTAATAAGTAACTAATGTAACAGATACATCACTTCCCTGCAAAACGACAAAAAATACCTACGCTATAATTAACTAAACTTTCTAGCTGTCAATCGACACGAGGAAATATGAGCTTAACTGCTTTGACTTAACGGAGCGTTTCAAGTGCACAGCGGGCGATGACGTCTGACGGTATGAAAATACCTTAGGGTTGACCCAATAAAATAAAATACAAAAATGTTTTATAAATGATTTAATTTTATAAAATGGTCAATTTGCTTTTTACCTTCTCTAAACGTTGCATTTGTTTTGATAACAGCAAAAATTCTGAATCTAATAAAAAGTTTGATCAAATAATCATGTGGGAAGCATGGACACAAATACTTAAATGATATTGATTTCCCAAACAAAAAACTAAAATAAGTTAATAACTAAGAGTGTTGTAGGTGTAAATTTAGCTTTAACTAGTTCCTGAAAGTATTTTTTTATTCTTTTATCATAGCAAAACAGCATTCATACTGTCAGTCATTGTTTATGATGATATTAGAAATTGACAGATTGTTTCGCGCGGATTTCATATATTTCGAAAAATTATTTTGAGATGCAAAAGTTGTTATCAAAATATTATATTGTAAAATATTTACTGCCTGGTAAGTATTTTAAAAATATATTGTAAAAATCGTAAATTATCAATAAATATAATACACGTAAACATAGCAGAATGAGCAAAAAATCAGGCCTTGACGTCCATATGTCCCAAAAAAAAAACAGCTAACCCATTCACATTTTTGGTATTTTTATTTCAAAGTATGTTTAGTAGATGCCTAATGAACCATCTTAAACAGTCAGAATGATTACTTTACCTCCTATAATCTTATGGTCCTGAAAGGGTCATACAATTTGCTCCCAGGCCGTACCATCAAGTTCGATGAAAAGTTTTGTATAAGTGCAATTTCTAATCTTCTAACATAGTCATTGAACGTCTCAGGTGGTACTTTCAAACCACCATAAAAGGAAGAGCTCTTGTTATATGCTTTGAAATGTATGAACATTCCAGAGTTATTCACATTTGCTATTTTTTTAATTCGTCTGCGAGGGTTGGACAATTATGTTTTTTGTTGCATTTAAATAGTAAATACTCAGAAATATACGTGAGAGCATTTTGCATGGGTAAACTAAAACGGTAATCAGTATCACAGGCGGGCGTGCGGACTGCGGCGCCCTTCTGCCACTTGTGCGTTCGAACACACGGCTAGCCGGTAGGTACTTATCGCGCGACCTTGAGCGAGTGACGGAGGCCTGACCATGCTCTGACTAATGAAACCCTATGGACATGAAATGATTGTCTATAGGAAAAATAGTTATACAAATATGTTGTATTTCTATAACCCAGACTTAAAAATACTGTCATCTTCTTTTTGCTTATGGTTGTTTATATGAGCAAAAAGAGATAACACTAGTTTTCATCATTATCATTCTGGCAACTCTTTTCGTTGTCGTCCTCAAAATACCTATTTGCGGCAAGTTCGCCATTACTGAATCCCGGTCGTGTGGTAGGTGATCTGTCAAACAGCGTTGTTTGTGGATGTATTTTGATAATTTTCGTTATGAATCATTGGTTTTATGTGAATAACTGTATTCAGAGGTGATAATCGGTGTGTAGGAAGATGCCGCAGTGCAGTATTATTGGTTGTAAAACCAAAACAAGGCCAAAACCGGCAAATATAACATTACATCGGTACGTACTACATAATTCAAAGATATTCCATATTATTTGTATAGTTATACACGTGTGCTTTCTGTAAACAGTATAAGATGAAAAATTATATTAATATCCCTATTTATTTTCATATATTTGCAGTTATTTCACTCAAATATCGTAAAAGCATTTTTGTTTGTTTGAGAATTAGTGTTGTACTTGTAGCAATGGTGATTTACGTGTCGATAGATTTAGCACTAATTTTATCTAAGAAAATGAAACTATGATTACACAATGTATAAATAAAATGAACATATAATTACTTTTAGATTGCCTAAGATTGAAGAAAGGGGAAATGCTTGGCTCAAGATAATTGGTATAGAAAATATAAACACTGCAAGGAAATATGTCTTTGTATGTTCACTGCATTTTGAAAATTCATGTTTTAACAGAACTATGGATGTAGTCAAATTACGTGATGATGCCCTTCCATCACAGACTTTATGGGTAAGAATAGTGCAAATTGTTTTATTATTTTTTCAATCCAGTACATATTATAATGTAAATTCAGTAACTTTGGTTTTAATTTAAAACTACCTTGTTGGTCGAGTGTTCGCAAGCGCGGCTGCTGATCACGAAATCTTGGGTTCGATTCCAAGTGCTATTGGGTGTTTCTGTAAGAAATTTCTCAGTAATAGCCTGGAGTTTAGAAGTTGGTAGTGTGATACCCCGTGTTACCCAGCTACTGGGTTGTGCAGGTCAGATACGCAATAATAATAATAATAATATTCCACAACTTTTTCACACAACTCCATCTAGTCCCAAACTAAGCAGAGCTTGTGATATGGATACTAGACAACTGATAAACATACATATATATTTCTAAATACATACATATTATAGATAAATTACACCCAGACAAAGAACAAATGACCGTGCTCATCACACAAGCATTTGTCCTAGGTGGGAATCGAACCCACGACCTTGCGCATAGCAGTCAGGACCACTGACCACTATACCAACGGGCCTGTCAAATAATTGCCTGGCAATATTTTAATATTATTCATTTAATATATGGCAGTTAATGTTAACATTCATATAATAATGTTAATGTTCAAATAAAGTATTTATTCATGTAGGTATTGTAGTACTTACATCTGTAGTTTTAATTTTTTGTGTCAACCACATACATGTTGCAGCCTTTGACCAGAAAAAGTGTTTCGGGGATATTGACTGACCGAGATCAAAATGAGGTTGCAAGTGCAACAATTGGAAACATGCCACTGGAATACGATATAATCTTCCCTGCCCCGAGTACTTCCTCTACCCCAGGTGCACTGGTAAGCATTGGAGGATTTTTTATTGCAAAAATCAACAATTTTTTGTATTTTTTTAAATCACAAATTAAAAAAGAAAACTAAATTCTCTCTCCAGGCTTACCTACTGAATAAACCATAGTAATTAATGGCTAACATGATAAAAGATTTAAAATTTTTAGTAGCCAATTTAATCAAATTAAAAAATAATTTAAGTAAGTTACCATTTAGAACAGCTGTTTTTTCATAAAAAAGTAGTTTACTATATTATTATTAGAGGCATTTATTTTCCTGAGCATGAAAATAAATCTGGATCATGTGCTGGAGTCATCTCGAAACATTGAGTTACAGATATACCGTTTTTCCGTTTTACCGTCGTAATTGAGTGTATGATGTTTCGTTACTACAACTAATTCTCAATGCCCTATGCATTGAGAATTAGGTAATTAATTAATGGCCAACATGATAAACGATTTAAAATTTTTAATGGCCAATTTAATGAAATTAAATCAAATTAAACTTATTTATTTATTAAATTTACTTAGTAAAACTAAGTTAAGGAAGTTAACATTTAGAACAGCTGTTTTTCATAAAAAAGTATTTTACTATATTATTATTAGAGGTATTTGTTCAATCACATGTTTATTATTTTTCAACCGACGACCAAAAGAGGAGGTTATCAATTCGACGCGTATATTTTTTTTTTTTTTTATGTATGATCACCGATTACTCGAAGACGGCTGAACCGATTTGGAAAATTCTTTTTTGTTTGAAAGGGTATACTTCGAAATTGGTACCATTTATCACCAAGTCAGGATCTGATGATGGGATCCTGGAGATATCGAGGGAACTCTTCAAATATTATAGGCACACCTATGGCGTTTTGGGTATTTCTTATAGTAACTTGTGCAGTTGCTCTCAAAAAACACCATTTGGGGAAGTGGAACTGATGATGAAGACCACAGATGGCCACCAAACCTACTCAATAATAAGTATTTCGTGGATTGCGATTCGAATACTTGAATATGGATGTTAAGCACTTTATGTTCGTCACAATGCATATGGTGATGTAGAGCTGATGGTGAAGTACCAGGAGAACTCCTCAAAAATTAACGGCCCAGCATTGGGAAAAGCAATATGTTGTAAAAGGTTATAAGTAGTTGACATTTAGGCTCTTTTAACTAGGTAAATTAAAAATCGACCAACTAAAAAGAGTGAAATAAAAACTTTTTACCAAAAAATTAAACCGACTCCCAAAAACACTGCAAAGTGAAAAATAACTTTAATTTCGGAAGTCGGTGCCAAAAACGAAAATACAAAACTAAAGACACCGACTACCGAAATTAAAGTTATTTTTCACTTTGCAGTGTTTTTGGGAGTCGGTTTAATTTTTTGGTAAAAAGTTTTTTTAGACTCTTCATTTGCCTGAGCATGAAAATAAATCTGGATCCTGTGCTGGATTCATCTCGAAACATGGAGTTACAGATATACCGGTATGATGTGTTTCGTTACTACACCTAATTCTCAATGCATAGATATCTGATAAATATAAATTGATAAGCTAATAAAAATATGTATTTAAAATTAAAAATTTTAAATATATTATTTTTATTTGTTCCAGGCTCACACACTTCAGATTATTAAAAAATTTAAAGAAAAATGTAAAAAACAGTCGAGACAAATCAAGAGACTTAAGGAAAAAGTAAGAAGAGAAGGGAAAAAAAATTGCACATTTGGTCAATAAAATAAAAGATTTAAAAGAAAGCAATTTATTGAACTCTGAGGCAGCGGGCTTGCTTGAAAGTTATGCGGGACCTCAAGACTTCCTAAAACGACAAATTTCAAAATCAAAAGGATTACCTTTAGAGAGACAATAGTCTGAAGAAATAAGGGAATAGTCTGAGGAAATTTGCAATTACCTTACATTTCTTCTCTCCAAAAGCATTTGATTTTGTACATACGTCGGACGTATAACACATGCCTTCCGCATCCTCGAACTCTGAGCAATTGGTATTCACACGTAAATGCCGAGCCTGGGGTTTGCACTGAAGCTTTTCAAACATTAAAAGCACATGTGCAACAAAGTAAGTATCCTGTGGTTTGTGCACTTACTTTCGATGAGATGGCGATCAGAAAATCTCTTTATTGGGATGCGCGAAACAAAACATATTGTGGACGCGTTAATTTCGATGCCACTATTGACAGTGACGCCCTCGACATCGCCAGTCATTGTCTAGTGTTTTTGCTTACCTGTATAAACGGCAGGTGGAAATTACCTATTGCATATTTTTTCATGACATCTATGACGGGTGAACAAAGGTCAGCACTATTAGAAATGTGCATTGAAAAGTGCACCGATGTGGGTGTGAAAATAGTAAACGTAACATGTGACTTAGCCCTTGAGGTTGTTGACATGTGGAATGTGGACTCGACTGTCATTGTCATATTCGACAATGGGCTGATAGCGGAAAGACGACGACCATCTGTCGAAGTTGGCGTTGCACGGCTGGATAAAGTGCCTGATACAGAAGACAGTACTCGATACAGCTCTTTCTTTAGGTTTCTTTTTCTGGGGACCTACCCACCAGTAGCTTGGATCTCGCTTCCGATACTCGTGGACTGCCATTTTTATAGTTTTAAGTGTTTTTTTTATGTATTTTAGTTTTAAGCGTTTTTGTGAAAATATTTAAAAATGTAAATTGTGAATGCTTTATAAAGAGATAATTTAATCATAATCTTGCGTTTTTTTATTATTTTCATACTATAATACCACCTAGCAACATTCTATTCGCCTTTACAAGAAAGCCTCGTTGGCCTAGTGGTTGCAAGCTCAACTGCTGAGCATGAGGTTCTGGGTTCGATTCCCAGGTCGACTGGAGTGTTATTGGATTTTTGTGTTTTTAACACATTTCAATTCCCAGAAACCGTCCGAAATCTGTAAGACGGTGATGGAAAACATTTTGAGTAAAGCCAGCCAGAAGCCTTTGTTTTTTGTTGTGGTGGGAAAATCATCGAATGACTTCTTCCGCTCTGGGTCAAGCGGAAGGGTGTGTCAGATTTCTACTGACTAATAACCCACCCTGTTCCTTCGGCTGCCCTAAATTTCCGGGGCCGCGGTAACTCGGTAGAACTTTCCCGCAAACCCCGTGCAGCCAGAAGTCTAAGGGCGGGATTAATTGTTTTATGATGACAAGGCCGTTACCGTTAGCACTCCAGCATTTTTTACTACTAAACAGTTCAAAGTTAAAATCTACATGCGGTAGAAGGCCAGCAAAATAACTGGCTCAGTCTTTATCTCGTCGATACTTAAGCATAGAATAGATGTAAATGTACTCATGGTCATGAGCAATCCGAATAGATAGCTAAGAAATAATCAATAGGTACCAACTTAGTTTATTGCATTCCGTGTATTTTGCTTTTTAATTTCCTAGTTGGATGCTCTAGCAGCAGATACGATTATTTGGAAAAGGACGAGGGAGGCCTTTACCTTTATCGGGGGGGGGGGGAGGGATCTTCAAAAGGTGCCTGAACCTTTGGGAAAAAGGAAAATAACAGGGAGTGTGGGATACCTACCTCACTAAAATCACCCCGGTCATCAACCAGTGCAGGGCAACAACCAATTTCACAGATAAAATGCGAAAATGTTGACAGCTAATCGGTTATGCCGTAAGTCAAGCCGTAAGTATAGTATAGTCCTCGTCACGTAAGTTGGCAAAGTTTTGTCAGCGAGACGCGGGGTATGGCGTAGCGCCCGCCGCTCCGAGTGCGCGATTGGTGCGTCAGTAGTTCTCGTTCAATTTGCTCCCGAATACACTTGCGTACACGAAAGTCATACCCTTTGTTTTTGTTACGAGTTTTTTTTTGTTATGAGTTTGATTACAATCCCAGGACCAAATACCGTTTTACGCAGACTATTAAAACGTCAGAAAGAACAGTTAGACTATAACTAAACTATAGTTAAGGAAGGTTGAAATTCCGAATTCGTCACTGTCTTTAGGACACCGGGAAAAAAGAAGAATAAAAGTGCTTTTATTAACTAATTGTGACGACGAGTACATATTATTTTTAATGTTTTTTTTTTTAAAATACATTTTTTTCATTCTTAAATGTATTTATGTATTATACCTATTTTATTTATAATACCGAATTAACGAATGAATTCCTCTTCTTTCTTTAACATTCTTCTGAACAGATATGATTTAAAATAAATTATGGCAATAACCATAGAATAATGGCAAGCAGTAAAAGTGACCACTTTTTTCTTCCACTAAGTGCACGATGCGCGAACTTACCTCCACTACGCCAGAACCTTGTCAACTTACGTGACGAGGATCATTTTCGTTTCATTTTTGGCCTTCGAAAATATGATCACATTTCTTCCTTCCGTTCTCAGCTTAAATGGTTGCCTATCCGTCAAAGGAGATCCCTCAGATCCCTTTGTATGCTCTTCACTATTATGAACGATCCTTGTGCTCCTGTTTACTTAAAACAAAATTTTAAATTGTTAGGCAGTTCTCATGATCTTAACCTTCGCGCATCCAAAAACTTACTTCTTCACATTCCTTCTCACCGCACCGGGTTTCTATCTAATTCTTACGCTATTTCTACTATTAAACTCTGGAATTTGCTACCCCTTGACATCAAGAAGGCTGAGTCAAAATTTTCTTTTAAGCGCAAAATTAAAAACCACTACTTAAGGGGCTGTTATTCTTAGTTTGGTCTTCGTCATAATTATTATGAGCTCTCTTATTCAGAAAGAATATTATAAAGCACCGTATCTATTAGTTTGTCATTTTAGTATATATGTGTATTTTATTAGTATTATTATATATTAGTATTATATTTATTAGTATTATATTTATTAGTATTAAATATATTATTTCATTCCATTTTCTTGTACACCTACCACAGTGTGTTTTTTTTTAACCCAAAGGTTGACTGGTAGAGAATGCCTTGCTGCATTAAGTCCGCCGATGTAACACAATTGTACATAAAGTTTAAATAAATAAATAAATATAAAGGGAATAGAACCGATGTGGCATATTGACCCGCCGACTTATTGATGTTTTTTTCTAAATCGCGGGGCACGATGAAATTGGTATCTATGGGTAAAGGACTCACAAACAAACAAAAAATGTCCAGTGACACGATACGCCGAAGCGTCAAAATGTGTTTTTATGGAACAAACCACGATTTTGAAAAAAAGCCAGCTTTCATCAAAAAGTTCGAAACCCTTTAAAATACATAATCCAAAAAGACGCTGAAAGTTACAATTTCATTACTCAAGCTTAAGAGAAATCAGTAAACATAATATGTAGATGGTAAGTCAGAGATATTTTAAATATATCGATAAAATTCTTTTGATTCTTGAGTAGCGTCACTAGTTCAATCCGCCATTTTGAAATACCATTTATTGTAGGTATAGCACGCTTATTTTGTAGGTATATCAAGTCCATAGAGTTTCTTTCATAGATGTAGAATATTTCCATAGATCGGACTTGAGAGTGAATGAGAGCTCCCGCTCTTAACGGAACCTTGCTGTGTTAGAAAGAGAGAGGAAATGACTCTGTTAACAGAACCAAAACACGCATATGCTACCGGCCCATACCGGCCCCGGTGACTGTTTACGCGAGCGTTTCGTCATTTATTTCAGTGAACTACAGTGATAACCTGCGTTGAAACAATTATAATACAATGGTGTCTTGTGCAGTACCAGGATGTGAATCTGCCAAAAAGAAAAATCCCCAGGATTACTCGTTTCACCAGTAAGTTTATAAGTTGTTTACATCGTTATTTCTGCAATAACAATGCACTAATAAGCCGGCTTTAAGCAAAATATGATGAGAACAGTATTTTATTTACGATTTAGACGAGTTAGCATGCCTAAAACCGACGTATTTGAGAAATAACAAATAGAGAAATACGAAGGAGTTATAACATCACTTTTTAGTGATGCGATGGCCTAATTTTTGTTGATATCGACAGCTACGATAGCTTCATACAAATGCATAATCTTGGAAAAATAGATTATATGTAGGTACTTATTGTAATAAACAAAATTAAATATAGATATATTACAATCGTATCTATACTAATATTATAAAGCTGATGAGTTTGTTTGTTTGAATTTTAACACGCTAAACTCTGGAACTAGTAACTACCTGATAGTTCGAATAGAAAAAATATTTTAGTGTCCATTTAATTTAGTAGGTATCCATTTATCGAGTAAGATTATAGGCTATATAATAATATATATCGACCAACGGGAGTGGAGCAGTAACCAAAACAGATATGGGTGAAGCCGTGGGGGACAGCTAGTTAAATAATATTGATAGACTAGATAACAGATTTGAAAAATTATGAAACATTTTTCCATTGAGATTTGAGATCACTTAACAAGACACATATTGTTTGCAGATTTCCTACAAATCCGGTGATAAAAGAAAAGTGGTTGCGAATGCTACATAGACCAAATTGGACTCCGTGCAAATATTCAACAATATGTAGCAAATATTTTCATGCACACTGCTTTGCAGTCACTTTGGGTCAAAAAAGAAGAAAGTTGCGGAGTGGTTCTGTTCCAACTATTTCTATGCCGGTAAGAAAAAAACAATGTCACAATATTTATTTAGATATCACTCAGACTATCTGTTATATTTGGTAAATTCAACAATAATTTTTTAATTACATATCCTTCTCAAATTAGGTATGTATAGTGCGACAATGTTGTGTTCATTTATTTAGATATTAAATAAAATAGTGGGATTATGCTGACAATAAGATGCTTCTTATAATATTATAAAAATGCTAAATACACAATATGTTTATTTATTATATAAAGTATATAATAAATAAATAAATAATATGTAAAACAAAATTATATTTTTTGTTGTTTAAAATTATAAAAACAACTAAATAATTATGTTTAAGTGCACAATTAATTATTTTTGAATATAATTTTTTATGCACTTAAGGACAATTATTGGCATAAAATGTAAATACCTTTTAAAATAAATCTTCTTTACCCATTTAAATTATTTAAATTCCAGGTTGAACTTCAATGTCCACGCCGAGCAACTACATATCAGTACAGAGATATTGAACCTGTACCTAGTACATCTACTTCTACTAGTATACTATCAGCTAGTGGTATTGAATTGACTCCTAAAAAAAAGAAAATGGTGAAGACTATAACTAAATTAAGAAGAAAAATAATGGAGAAAGAAAAAATGCTAAGAAAATTGCGGGCTCAAAAGAAACGTAAGGAATTTAAAATCATTCAACTTAGCCAAGTTATTCAGGACTTAAAGTGCCGTCCATCATTGAAAAATGATAATTATGACGACTATTATAGAATCTTGCCCATTTGGGCAAGATTCTATAATAGTAGTAACAAGAGTTCATTTGAACTCTTGTTACAATGTTAAATGCTGATAAACAAGAAATTAAAGCACTGCTCTTGCACACGGCGATATTATATACTCGTATATTTAACATAATATTTAAACTACCTGGTTTTCATATGATTTGACAAGTGTCTGAGCTTAAAAAGATACTGTAACATTTGATCTTGTTTCAGTGTTTCTCTCAAAGTAATCAGCTAGGAAATACCGAGGTCAACTAATCTTAACTAAATGTGGTCATAACTTATGCGTAAAAGTGTAACGTATTTTTTTTGTATTTTTGTATAGACACAGCAACACTTTTTCTTACTTGTAACCTATTTATAGAAATAAATATCATCGACACAAAAAGTGTTATCTTTCTTAGTTAAGTAACACCAAAATTTACACTTTTGAGTTTAATTTTGTTGAAGTCGGTTATCACATAACTTGTATTTTTCTTTTAAATATATACTTTATACAACTAATACATGTGTTTAATCTTTTTTTTTATCTTAAGACATTCAATTAATCAAATCACTTTTTCTCATAAAGATATAATACCAGCTCAAGATAATAACAGCTCAAGACTGTTTAGTCCAACTCGACATTCGCTCTACACTATTTGTGTTGTATATGTGTGTATCGCCACGCGGACATACCAATTTTTACCTAAACTCGAGTTTTCAAATTTTGTACAATGGCTCTTAAAAATGCAAACTGCATTTCATTAATAAATCATTATTTATAAATAAATCTTTTTGTTTTACTATTTTCCTTAAAATGTTAGCTTTATGGCCGCTCAGTTAGTGGCACAGCGTGGGATGACATGGCAAAGCATTAATTAATAGAAATGTCTAGGGACGCTCGAGAATCCTTCTGGTTAACTTAGGATCCCCTGTTAAACCGAGAGTTACCGGGACATACTGCGTTAATTGTGAAGATGTTTTTTGCCATTGAGTAAGTATATATTTTTTTAATCTTTCTAATAGAAATTGCATGATACTCTGATAAGTAAACATTGTAATGAAACATACTTACGGCAATGACGTATTATAATAGACGCGTCATATTCCCACAAAACACCTCTCAAAAACAGCACGAAACACACACATAGAGAATACATACATAGATCTAATACGTGTAAAGAATGGGACAGAAAATAAATGCCATCTTTAGGTACACCTGATGTTAGAGAGAGATGAATATACATCTTTAGTTAACAACCTCCCCTAACGTCACGTGACTGACTTCATTCATACGCTAGCCGCCATTAGCCGTGTAGAAAAATTAAAATAAAAAATGTATTTCTGTTAATATTTGCCTATGAAATGACACATTTTGACCTCTCACGGAAGCAGTATAATTAGTGCAACGTCTCAAAACACACAAAGGCATGCTTTTTTCCTAATTTTCTCTTAAAACACATTTTTTCTTAAGATGTGTAGTGTCGCGATCGCGACACAGGTTCGTGCGTAACTAAACAGACACGAGGCACTTACCTTGATTTCAACTTGCCACTTTAGAGCGCGGACAACGTATCTATAGTTGATTATATATCTTTGACTTACGGCATCAGTATTGTTCTTAGAAAACGCACCTAGTATTTATTTATTTATTTTATTATTTATGTACACAGTAAAATACATTGGGATAAGCATAATTATAATTAGTATTTTTAACTTTTGTATATACTTTGCTGTTCGTCCATCTCACGTTTTACCGCTAAATGAGGCTAGTCGCATGCTGACAGCATTTGCATCAGACCTATAAGACATTTAATAGAATGACTCATGACGTTACATAAATTATCGATAGAGACCAACCAAGGAATGGACAAGTCACAACACTGTCTATGCACACACTCACATTTTACACACACTTAGATCAATGGTTTTTGGTCACGTTTGATTGTTGACATTACCAATCTACGGAAATATTCTACATTTCTATGGTTTCTTTAGTCTGAGGAACCATGGAACATCTTATTTTTGACTGACTGTCAAAACTTCTTGCTTGACAGATTAGTGTTGGCTAGTGAACTTAGTGTTGTGAATATTAAGTGCGATTCTTTATCCCGCCCGCCGCGCCGGCGCCGCCACTGGAAGAGTTATTAAAAGACAAAAATACTTACAAACCGATACATAAATACATTAAAAATACCATTAAAATAATTTAAAAATGAAGTGATAGAATAGATTCTAGTGCAGTGTTGATATTAAAATTAAAATAAGATTTGACCTAAAGGTCCAGTTACTAGGTCATAAAATCCCAAAAAAAAATCAGTGCCTACGATCCATAGACAAGTCAAGATTGACATTACAATCGGAAAAATAACCTTTCTTTCGTATCTGTCAGTGAAGATTGCTGCAGTGTTTTAGCCATGGTAAATAAATTATTTTGCTCTAAATCTTGAGAAATCTCTGTGATCCTTTGAATGTTTAGTGCATCGGGTTTGCCACCATCTGTCTACATGGGGAACTATAATTCTGGAAGCTTATTTACTTATAATCTCTCCGATTTCAGGGTCGTGTCAGGACTAAAACCGTCAAGAAGGCGGCGAAGATTATCATTGAGAAGTACTACACTAGACTAACTCTTGACTTCGATACTAACAAGAGAATATGTGAGGAAATCGCTATCATTCCCACCAAGCCCCTCCGTAACAAAATCGCTGGGTGAGTATTTATTTATTTATGTTTAAATAAACTAGCATGTATTTCAACATCCTTCCAAAAAAAGTACCTAAGTTATAACTTAGGTACTTTTAAACGTTTACTTGGTTATAAGTATTAGTGTTCTTGTTTCACTTATATGTGAACTAAAACGACTTTACTTTCCAATTATATACTTGATGCAAACTAGGTCGAAACTTAACCAAGTTGTGCTTATCAAGTTCTTACTTTTTAATTCAGATGGAAAAGGTAGATTCCAAAATCTGTCAATCTCTTTCAAGTTTTGTATGGTAAACATGAAAAGTATCTTAGTTATAGTGTTGACCTCATAGTGATACATTTTGAATGTAACTCATACATGCAACAAAGAAACATGTTAGTTCCTAGGTTTTGAATAAAACTAAGCATTAGGGTAAATGCCAAGAAATCTATTTGCAATTTTGAATTAATTACTTATGTCCGGTGGGGTGATGATCGGAGCCTGGTCATGGTGCAAACATGGTCCGAAACTGCCCAAGATGGAGAGTTTGGAAGGAAAAAGGAGGCCTTTGCTCAACAGTGGGACACAAGAAGAAGAAACATATCCTGCTCCTATATTTTTATGTTGACTCTTAACCTAAACAAACTAGAAGCTGAACTTAATGCTGTTATTTCAGGTTTGCTACCCATTTGATGAGGCGTCTCAGACACTCTCAGGTCAGAGGAATCTCTATCAAGCTGCAAGAAGAGGAACGTGAGAGGCGTGACAACTATGTGCCCGAGGTCTCTGCCCTGGAGCATGACATCATTGAAGTTGACCCTGACACTAAGGACATGTTGAAGATGCTCGACTTCAATAACATCAATGGTCTGCAATTGACACAGCCTGCCACACAAGGCGGCTATGGTGGCAGACGTAATTAAGGATAATAAATAATTTAATATCTATTGCTCTCTTTTATTACTTTGTTATGATTTGTAAAACAAATACCCATTTAGTAGTGTCTAGTAAAACAAGAAGCACTTAATATTTTATACTATACTAACAAGTGAACTTTTATACTAAACTAAAACATTAAGTATTTAAACTACTATTCAACAACAGGTGATTTAGGTGTAAGTAACCCCTGAAGAAAAAAGGGGGTGACTTGCTCGCAAATCCTGAATTGAGATGAGGATTTGAGCTAGCAGCACTTGGTACCATTTCAACATGTCTGGTAAATATTGACAACAGGCATGTTCTAAGAACAAAAATACTAAAGTAGGACATTGCAGTGGGCCAATATGATTTGTGTCCATCAGTATAGTTCATAGGTATAGTCCTCGTCACGTAAGTTGGCAAGGTTTTGGCGTAGTGGGCGTAAGTTCGCGCATCGTGCACATCGTGGAAGAAAAAAGTGGTCACTTTTACTGCTTGCTATTATTCTATGGTTATTGCCATCATTTATTTTTAATCATGTCTGTTCAGAAGAACGTTAAAGAAAGAAGAGGAATTCATTCGTTAATTCGGTATTATGAATAAAATAGATATATAATACATAAATACATTTAAAAGTGAAATAAAAGTAATTAAAAATAATATGTTCTCGTCGTCGCAATTAGTTATAAAAGTAAAAGTAGAAAAAAACAGTGACGAATTCGGAATTTCAACCTTCCTTAACTATAGTATCCAACTGTTCTTTCTGACGTTTTAAATAGTCTGCTTAAAACCAGGGGCGTAGCTACCGCCGTATTTGCCGTATCAATTATACGGGGCCCCCGGGCCACGGGGGCCCCCAAAGTGTGTAAGGAATTATAAAAACTTTCTAATTTATTTTATTTTACAAATGACAAAATTCTATAAAGCAATTCCTTTTTTTCCCGCCTTAAGCGTGCGTTCAAAAGTTGGCAACACTACATCGTTATGGCGGGCTGCGGGACTTCCCCGTTTTACTTACTTCATCTTCAACTCAGCGGGGAATCCCCGGGAATCCTTCATCGATATCGCGATGTACGTGTACGTTGTTGTACTTTGCATTGGATGTTAAACCACGGAGTGCAGTGCACTGTTTATTTACGCGCCTTATATAAATGTGCATTACATTGTAATTCAGTACAAACAATATTGTTCTTCTGGTTTAGCAGTATTAGTAACGATTTGTAAAAGAAATGAGTGAAAGGAAAAGAGATTATCCCAGCGGCGCTGAGAAAAGAAAAATTAAACAGAAAAGGGACGAGGTTATAAAAAAGTGCCCAAAATTTCTTCATTTTTTCAGAGACAAGATACTGTGAGTGATTTAGATTGGAAAGGTAAGTACTACACTACTACCCAACCCATTTATTAGGGGCCCGTAGTGATAAACAAGGAAATCTTTTAATTTCGGTCTGTCCATCTGTCCGTCACAAAAAGTTGTCTCCCCCCTCGATTTTCACAATTATACTGTTTTTAGGGTTCCGTGCCTTGATTAAAAAAAAACAAAATTCTAACTTATCTATAGGATCGATTTGTTTTGTTGTTTGTTTATCAGTCCGTATCGTATCGTTAATTGCGTGTTGAGAACTTCAGATGTGCAGACTCGCTTTCGGGTTCTCGTTTTGTATGGCCACTACACTACGCGCTGCGTTTAAATAGCACGCAGGTGTATAGTAATGCACGGACGGGCTGCAGGTGATTTTGTATCTACTAATAGGTACGAGCACAATCCGCGTAGAATCTGTGTGCGTCTGAACTGAACACTCTCTAACTGTGACCCTTAGTAACGTTATTTATTTATATATAACTCTTTTTAGTTTAGTATCAAAGCATTCGTATTTATTTTTTAACAATTACTCGTTTATTTTTAGATTCTTCTGAAGCATGTTCTTCGTCACATATCCATCCGGAAATAGAAGAAAGCCAAGCATATACTTTATCGGATGTCCATCCAGAAATCGAGGAACCCCAAGTCAACGATTCTGATATATCTGCAGATAATGCAGATTGTAATATAATTTCATCAGATAGAGGAAATTTTGGTGACAATTTAACTGAATGCGAACGAAAAATAATTTTTAAATTGGGTCCATTTAAACCACAAGGACCATTTCCAAAAGTTTCAGAAAATAACCGACCTTTTTCAGCTTATTATTATTCATATTTCAATCAGGCAGGCATAAAAATTATAAGACCATGGTTATGTTATTCTAACGTTTTAAACAAACCGTACTGTCACTTCTGTTGGTTATTAGCAGATCGTCAAAACAAATCGTACTCCTCTGCTTGGGTTAACGGTGTTTCGGTTAGAAGCAATTTCACACAAACTATTCTTGACCATGAAAAGTCACAGCAGCATATTAGTGCCTCACTCTCTTATAATAATTGGTTGCAAGGAAATACCATCGATACTCTATTGAAAAGTGAAATCGATAGTAAAATTACATTCTGGAGAGATGTACTGCATCGTATAATTAATGTTATAATTACTTTAGTATCTTGTAATCTACCTTTGAGGGGGCATGATTCTGATTCTGGCAATTTTATGGCAATTTCACGTCTGCTATCTAACTATGATGCAACTTTAAAAGAACTTTTTCTAAAACCGAAAGGTGAAATAAATTATTTAAGCCCTACGATTCAAAACGAAATTATTAGTTTGCTTGGTACTAACGTTAGGAACAGTATTATCTCAGAAATTAAAAAAGCTCCATTTCTGACAATAAAGACTTGTCAAAAATTGACCAACTATCTGTAGTTTTTCGATATATCTCGGTTACAGAAAATGATGATAATGTGCCTAAAGAAATAAAAATCTGTGAGTCCTTTTTAGGATTCATAGCAGTAACCGATCGCAGTGCTGCAGGTCTGAAAACTGTCATTTTAAATTTGACTAAAGAATATGGAATTGATTTGACTAAATGTAGAGGACAGGGATACGATGGAGCAAATGTTATGTCGGGTGTGTATGGAGGATTACAAACCCTAATAAAAGAGCATGCTCCAAATGCCGATTATGTTCATTGTGCTGCGCACGCTTTAAACTTGGTTTTGAACGATGCTGCGAGACATGTTCGTGAAGTATCGACTTTTTTCGATAATTTAGAAAAAATATATACTTTTTTTGGCAATAGTATAAAACGCTGGGCTATGCTAAGTGACGATTCATCTGAAAAATATTTGATTACCCTTAAAAAGGTATGTCCTACCAGATGGTCTTCTAGGTACGACGCTTTATTAGCAGTAAAGAAAATTTTTTTACTAATCATGAAAACTTTGTACCAACTAAATTTAATTTCAAATAAAAAAGATGAACGTGAAGAATGTAAAAGTATAATTAATATTTTAGAGAGTTTTGATTTCTTAGTGCTCGTTACATTTTTTTCTTCACTATTTGAAATTATTAATCCTGTTTCTAAAGCTCTACAGCATGATAATAATGACTTACAGAAATCTAGTATTTTATTAAGTAATCTTTTAAATAGACTGTGCCAATTAAGAAATCAGAATTCATTTAATAGTTTGCTAAATGAATCCAAAGATTTAGCAAAAAAGTGGGGGGTAACAACTGTTTTTAAAAACAGTAGGCGAAAGATAACGAAGCGTTTTTTTGATGAGTTATCACAAGATGAGAGAATTTCCGACCCGGAATCCTATTTCAAAGTCAATGAATACTATTGCTGTTTAGATATATTAATTTCTCAAACTAAAGAAAGATTTCAGAGCCTTTGCAACCTGAGTAGTATATTCGAAATATTACAACCGGAGAAACTCCTATCTTCTTCAAGCGAAGAGATATTAAACGCTTCCGGAAAACTGTCTGCTAAATACAGTAAAGACATCTCACTTAATCTTTGTGACCAATTAAAGGCTCTAAAAACATGCTTAAATTCTGAAATTAAAAAAAAATATTCCATTAAAGAACTCATTGAATTATTGCTAGTAAAATTCAATAGTCTTGCATCCAGTTTTCCCGAGGTAATCACAGCATGCTTTTTATTCTTGACCCTTCCAGTTACAACCGCAACGGCAGAAAGAAGTTTTTCAAAAATAAAACTAATAAAAAATTACTTAAGAACTTCGATGGGACAAGAACGGCTGTCAGACATCTCACTATTGTCCATAAAGGCAGAAACTTTAGAAAAACTAAAATCATCATCAGCCATAAATGATTTAATAAATCAGTTTGCCGATAAAAAGGCAAGGAGAGTGAATATTTAAAATTCGATTTTTATTTGTAAAATGGGTAAATTATGTGATAAATAAATATTACTTCTCACAATATTTTTTTTTCTTTTGTGAAAAATCTTTACCTCCATATAAGGGCCTCCAAAAAAATTTTTATACGGGGCCCCGACAAGGCACGCTACGCCACTGCTTAAAACGGCATTGTAATCAATGTAACAAAAACTAAATTTAAAACAACAAAAACAAAGGGTACAACTTTCGTGTACGCAAGTGTATTCGGGAGCAAATTGAACGAGAACTACTGACGCATCAATCGCACGCTCGGAGCGGCGTTACGTCTATCCCGCGTCCTGCTGACAACCGCTGACACCTAAAAATCGACTTCTGCGCATTGAACGACTCTTGCCAAGTTATTTGACGAGAACTATACCTCTTAACGAGAAGAGGAGGCCCCTAACAATGCCCCTAACGGAGTGTACTAGAGGGCTAATAAATCAATCGATTGATATTTTTCAGGCAACTTTGCCCATATGGATAAAATACATCCATACTGAACTGATGAACTGACTGTAGGCGGTCAGTCAGCGCATGGGTCTCGAACTCTCGACATTAACAAAATTGATGATTTTAGATTGTACTAAGGATTCCCTGGATGGCTCACCGCACAAAAATGTCTCTGTCTTATAAAGAACTAAAGATGGAAGAAGCCCAGCGACTGTCTCAAGTTTGCCTTTTTTGGGTAGCCTCTTTTCAGGCGAGACAAGATAAAGAAGTCGCAAGACGGATGGAAAACGCCTGGAACAGTTATTGGTCTATGAAGGAACTATTTAAGGGCGAATTGCCTATTGCACTAAAACGCAAGCTCATAGACATGTGTATCCTCCCCGTCTTAACATGGAAAGTGGGAGAATTGGGAACACTTAACAACCAATGCTCAAAAATAATAGAAAATACTCATGGACATAATACACTTTTATTGCAGCATTAACTTTGCTATTTATCTAATTATTAGTGAGAAAACAAATCTTAAAAATCAACGTATTATAAGAAATATGAACGAAAACAAAAAACATTGCCGTTCCTTTTTACCCAGTACCCTATGGGGTAAATGAGATTAACCCACGGGGAAAATGGAAACGGTATGGGGCAAATAGAAATGATACAGCTAAATCTTATAATAAACTAAAATTTCTAAGTGTGGCACATATCACACACGTAACCTTTACTGGTCTCGCCAGCAGTACATTTTTCATGTGCCCAGAGTTTACAAATGGCGCACATGATCCAATCTTCTGTCGGTGGGGATTCAAACTTTTCGTTGCATATTATACAGTAAAACTGCTCTACGTTTTCATTTCCTTCTAAAGCCTTCGTCTTTATGACTCCTTTACCCTTGACTCGTGGCTTCTTTTGTATAGTTTTAATGTTCTTTCCTGGTTTTTTAGTTTGCATTTTTTCTATTTTAGCTATTCTCTCACTTCGCTTTTTCTGTTTTTCTTCTAGTTGGATTTTTATAGATGTACTGGATAATATCTGAGAATGCTTCTTATTCTGTCGCTTAGAAGTGGTTCTTATTTTAGGAATGATTGGCACATTGATAATATCGGAAAGAGGCACAGAAGTGGATCGAGGAGGAGTAGTGGTAATGCCCAAATCATTATTATCTTCAGGAACAGAAGTGGCATCCTGTGTTTGTGTTTGACTTTGGCTAGTGCCAGTGTTAATGGACTCATTCAAATTGTTCTCAGATGCAGTTTCATGAACGTTATCATTTTGATTGGTATGGGATTGGTCAAATACCGTATTTTCAAAGCTATCTTTAAATTTGTCAGGATCAATAGGATGAATTCCAGCAGCTCTAAATCCACTGACAGCTTTGTTTATGTTAGCTATTTTATTGTACGCTTTTGTAAAAAGTTCTCCAACTTCGTATTGGCTTATTCGTTTTCCGGGATTATTAACCATGTAGAGCTAACATTCTTTATTGTATGCCATCTTCAGTGAACTGAAGATTGTAAGATGCAAGGCTGCATTTTGTGAGATACATGGGGAGGCAAAGAAAGAATTTGCAGATTGTGTTCTCGGAAAAGTTCGTATGCTCCCAGGCTGATATGACTTTCATGGTTGTCGAGTATTAATAATACTGGTTCCTCTTTGGTAGGTTTCACAAAAGAAATGAAGTGTCTTAAATAATCAAGAAAAATAGACTCATTTATCCAACCGGAATCCGAAACAGTGGCAATCATATCGCCGTTACAGCCTTTAATTAATAGTTCGTTCATTCTTTTTCTTTTGAAAATAAACATGGGAGGTACATATATGCCACTAGCGCTGACTGCACAAACTACCGTAGTTGTAACACCATGTTCTCCGCTTGTCGCTTTTCTTATCTGTTTTAAACCTTTTGGAGCCAAAATCTTGTAATTTTTTGTAACTGTACTAATGCCAGTTTCATCAATATTAAAAATACGATGACCAGGTATATTGTATCTTGTTTGGATCGTTTTTAGTTGATCAAAAAACAGATTGACTTCAGTGGCGTTAAAAGCTATTATTCTGTTAAGTGATGTAGCTTCTGGAATGCGTAAACTGATTGAAGGATGTCGTGACATAAAGCCATAGTACCAATCCTTGCCGGCCAGCTGGGTTTCTTTGTTAAAATTATGTTTTAGTTTATTAGCTTCAGCAAATCGAAAAGCAATTCTGCGTAATGAACTTGGTGTTATGCCATAAAAAGACTTGCAGCAGTCAAATATGTATTTGTCTAGCTGGTCTTCTTGTTCTTTATTAAATACAGTGTACCGACCTTTTTTTGGTGTCTTGAATTCGTTTTGTTTTATTTGTTTGAATAATGTTGTTTTTGGTATTGAGTATATGGTAGCAGCTTTGCCCAGGGTAAGCTTCTTACTTCTGACATCTTCGATTGCATGGCGAAGATCTTCAATTTGGTACTTTGTTTCAGTCTTTCGTACGTAATTTCGAGGCATCTAAAACAATTTGTAACGTTAAAACATTTTTACAAAATCAACCAGTAGTACTAAGGGTAATTAAGAATGAAATGGGGTAATTGAGATCGTTCCCAATTACCCGCCTGATGCCGTTCCCAATTACCCGAAGTAATGAATATAAATCAAAATGGCGTTCATTCATAACAGCATTTTTGATGGCCTTCAAAGCACGCAGGGTTTTAAAATAGATAAAACGTGTATGATTGTAATGAAATACGGTATCTCTAAACTCAAAAATATCATATTAACATCTATTATAATACACGACAAAAATATAACAGAAATGCTAAAAAAATGGTTTGACTCACCGTGACAGCGCGCGTGCGGTCTTTCACTCTCACTGTCGCGTACATACTGAGGGGCGCTAGACGCGTCTGTTGAACGGGTGCGGAGCGGTGTAGTGCGGGGGAAAGTATTACTTACTTAGCTATTCCCAATTACCTGCCGTTCTCAATTCCCCCACTCTCCCCAAACTTGGTCTATGACTAACATCCAGAAGTCCAAACTCAAGGTTTGCCAACGAGCAATGAAACGCAGTATACTTACTAAGTGTTAAATTAACGGCTCGTGTTCGAAACACAATACTGCGTTCCAAGACAAATATAGCTGATGTAGGTCAAAAGGCTGCCTAACAACCAAGTGGGACTAGGCAGGACATGTCGACCTACTGTGAGCAAACATAACACAAAACTGGAGCCCTGCCCTGAGACAGGGACTCGGCAGACCACGAAGGAGACGACATGGCGAACTGGATAGGTTCCGTCATAACTGGAGGGCCGACGCGCGTTCTCGCGAGAAATGGAAGGAGTGGAGGAAGGCCTTTGCCCAGGAGGAGGAAAGAGCAGGCTCGCAAAAAAAAAAAGTACTTATATATAACTTAACCAAAACTTATATTATGTTACACAAGTTATCGGCGTTGTGCGTCGCGCGTAGTCCGGTAACGGCGGTAACCGGCCTCGAAAACGCCGGAACTTTACACTTCTCGGCCAAAATTCCTCCTTCATGAAAGTCGACAGATGTCCAGTCGGCGCTCTCACTACAAAAGAATTAAAATCAGTTCCATGATGAGACTCCAGCCGTTCGCCCCTCAGGGAGAAATTAAATTGCGCCATAATGTATTTCACAATGTATTCTACTCTTGTCGAATAATGATGAATTGATGTTGAATATTAAAAATTGGCCAAGTGCGAGTCGGACTCGCCCATGAAGGGTTCCGTAGTAACTATAATAAATATAATATACATAATATATTTATTTGAAAAAACAATAAACCTTACAAATTTCTTAAAACTAGCTTATTTACATTTTTTACAACTACGCCAAATAACTTTGTTTTTCATAGTATTTGTATGAATTACAAAGTTATATTTGCGGTTTTAGAAAATATACTGTATCTCAAAAACTCCTGACTCGATCTCGTTCAAACCAATTTTGGTTGAAAGTTTACATTAACATCTACAATATATGGTTTTTTTAGATTTTTCACTTCATTTTTATAGAAGTTACAGGTAAAATGTGTGTCCCCCCCGGGCACACATTTTACCACTTTGTGAGCTCTTAAAAATTTAACTTTATGATAAAGTCATTTTAGAAACCTTGAAGTCATTTTTAAAGACCTGTCTATAGGTACCACACACGTATAGGTTTCATGAAAAAAAATATTTTCAGTTTCAGTTCCATGTATGGGGAGCCCCCTTTATTTGAAATATTTTTTTAAATTTTCTCTTAAAATCGGAAAGCGGTTCACAGAATACATCTACCTACCAAGTTTTACATGTATAGTCTTAATAGTTTCGGAATAATATGGCTGTGACATACGGACGGACGGACAGACAGACATACAGACAGACAGACATGTCGAAACTATAAGGGTTCCGTTTTTTGCCATTCGGCTACGGAACCCTAAAAATCCCTTCCGAGAATCGAATCTGTGACCGTAATCAAATGTTTATTACGGTCACAGCTTCGGTTTTCGCAAGAAATTGATGGAAAGATGTTATGATGACAGGCCCGTTGGTATAGTGGTCAGTGGCCCTGACTGCTGTGCGCAAGGTCGTGGGTTCGATTCCTACCTAGGACAAATGTTTGTGTGATGAGCACGGTCATTTGTTCTTTGTCTGGGTGTAATTTATCTATAATATGTATTTAGAAATATATACGTATGTTTATCAGTTGTCTAGTACCCATACCACAAGCTCTGCTTAGTTTGGGACTAGATGGCGTTGTGTGAAAAGTTGTGGAATATTATATTATATTATTATTATTATTCAGGCAGGCATCTCATGAACCGTGATAGCTGGACAGTTCAAATTTTCACGGATGATGTATTTAGCTGTTGCCGCTATAACAACAAATACTAAAAACAGAATAAAAAAATATATTTTAGGTGGGTCTTATACAACAAAAATTATGTTTTTGCAGTTTTTAGGGTTCCGTAGCCGAATGGAAAAAATGGAACCCTTATAGTACATTTCGTCAACAACTATATGATAAACGCAATATTTAAAGGTAACTGTTTAAATATTGCATATATCAGATAGCTGTTTTTACAGCATGTGTATATTAAAATAACTATTGAAACTGCATAAAAGAACGAAAATGACTAAATAACACATAGCGACTTTTGCACGCGCAACGACGATGGAGCATAATTATTTTATAAAACCGCAAATATAACTTTATAATGCATACAAATACTATAAACAACAAACTTATTTGGCGTAGTTACTACGGAACCCTTCACGGGCGAGTCTGACTCGCTCTTGGCCAATTTTTTATAGATAATAATACAGAACGCTTCGTGCGCGAGTCCGACTCGCACTTGGCCGGTTTTTTTAATGTCAGAAAGGCAATAGCTAGTTTATTTACAATTATACAGATTACTCGAGGATAGACCGTTCGATCTAACTTCTAAATCTAATCACGCTGAACCCAAATCACACGTCGTATAGTATTCCATTTCAATTCTATTGACCAACCAAAAATTTAGCTTTAGCTACAGGGTCAATGATTCGTGTCTATGAACGGATTCCTACGTCGTGATTTAATGTTTATTTGCCTTCATGTGCATCATCATGTCAATCATTATCTGATTAAATCACTAAGCACGTTACATCGAGCTATCATTTTATTTAGTACTCAGAATATTTTCACTATTTCTTTCAACTTTTTTCTAAGCTGTCAAAAATCGTTTACATTGTGTATCCGAACGAAGCGTAATTGTTGTGTTTTTCAAACGGGCTCGCCTTCTCGCTCTTTCTCTAAAATTTGACCAATGAAATGAAGGAAATAACTATGTCGCTCTCGTTCATTCGTTTTGGGCTTGCTTGGTACGAGTAAATTGAGCTCGAGGCGCATAGCTGGTCAAAAAATCAATTTTATTTAATTTTCTATGAATTAAATTAGTGTGTTACTATTTCGATTCTATCATATTATGAAGAATGGAATGTACACATTTATTAGATAACGTCAAGGTAGATAATTTCAACGTTGAGGACACGACGATCACAAAGAACTTCAATTGTTCAGGTAAATAGAATAATTTTCTTTTAGGTATAATAGCTCTAGCTAGTTTCCTATAGTGGGTATCTATGAAAAGTTGCCGCATTGAACTCGTAACGGGAGGTTAGCTTAGAAAAATCAATACAACGAACTTTAATAATCAGCTGTTCGAAGGGTACGGGAGGGGGGCGCGGTATGGGTGACCGTGACTGTCGATGTCGCATTTCTGACGCGATGGTTAAAATAATGCTATCTTCATTATGCTGGTCTATTTCGGATTGGAATATAGTCGTCCACCATGGCGTCGAATATGATTATGTCAATGCGTCTGATTCCGCTATGCCGCATATTCTGAGGAACTCAGAATCAGAATTATCACGCGTAATGACCCATAAAAATGATCTCATTACAATCAACTTCAAACAGCAGATTATTCCTAGGTTCGTGTGGTATCTGGCTTGTTTCTGTCTCTAACGATGTACTAAGCCCAAAACGTTTTATCACTCTCCAATCAATAATATATATGACATAGATGTTACCAAAATAAACAGATGTTACCAATAACACTATATGGCTAGCCTGGAACTAAAGTGGTCTAAGTAACATTTTCATGTTAATTCTTCTATGAGCAGTTTTGAACATAAATACAAATAATTAACTTGTACTGTACAATGGCCTGTGTCATTTCTTCACCAAAATAACACTAGAACTTATTGATTTTTTGGGCTTTGTTTCATTTGCTATTTCAAAATGTTTATTTTGTGTCATAGACCACTTTAGTTCCAGGTTAGCGATATA
This sequence comes from Tholera decimalis, assembly GCA_943138885.2. NCBI lineage: Eukaryota > Metazoa > Arthropoda > Insecta > Lepidoptera > Noctuidae > Tholera > Tholera decimalis. The sequence continues at coordinate 10,748,989 of OW964562.2, read as the reverse complement.
CCTATCAGTTTGATTTGCAGACAGAATAATTTATAATATACCTACAGTGAGCTAGATTTCTTTAGAACTACATTTGTGTTTCTATTTTGTATTCTGATTCAAACCACTTCGGAATGATAACTATGAAAAAATGACACAGAAATTAACATATTGCATTGACAAAAGAATGATGATGATTAACAATTTAAAAAATAAAATGTAACCAAGTTTTATTTTTTCTATAGAATGTACAGTAGAGGATCAAAACTGGTTGTGCTTGCAATGTGGGGTGATCAATTGTGGCCGTTATGTCAATGGTCATGCAAAGCTTCATGCGGAGGCATTGGACCACCAGCTCTGCATGAGCTGTGAAGTGTATTCTGTTTACTGGTATTTAATTTTTTCATTATTCACTATTCTTATCATAGACTCATAATGATAGTCAGTCTTTTTTGTCATAACAGTAAAAATGCCTAATAATAAATAATAAATAAATAATCTTTATTGCTCACCACTTGCAAACTTATATACATGGTTTAAAAAGCATATATATGTAAATAAAGTCTAAAATAAAAAGATTAAACCGACTCCCAAAAACACTGCAAAGTGAAAAATAACTTTAATTTCTGTAGTCGGTGTCTTTAGTTTTGTAGTTTCGTTTTTGGCACCGACTCGGTTTAATTATTTGGTAAAAAGTTTTTATTTCACTCTTTTCAGTTGGTCAATTTTTAATTTACCTAGTTAAAAGAGCCTAAATGTCAACTACTTATAATCTTTTACAAAATATTGCTTTTCCCAATGCTGGGCCGTTAATTGTTGAGGAGTTCTCCTGGTACTTCACCATCAGCTCTACATCACCATATGCATTGTGACGAACATAAAGTGCTTAACATCCATATTTGAGTAATCAAATCGCAATCCATGAAATACTTATTATTGAGTAGGTTCGGCGTCATCTGTGGTCTTCATCATCAGTTCCACTTCCCCAAATGGTATTTTTTGAGAGCAACTGCACAAGTTACTATAAGAAATACCCAAAACGCCATAGGTGTGCCTATAATATTTGAAGAGTTCCCTCGATTTCTCCAGGATCCCATCATCAGATAATGACCTGGTGACAATGGGACCAATTTCGAAGTATACCCTTTCAAACAAAAAAAGAATTTTCCAAATCGGTTCAGCCATCTTCGAGTAATCGGTGATCATACATAAAAAAATATATATGTATACGCGTCGAATTGATAACCTCCTCTTTTGGTTGTCGGTTGAAAAAATACATTGGCATTGATTGTGGTGGTTGTAGAGGTTGCACAGTGTGCTTGTTTGCTTGCTTCCATTGTGCATAAACCTTTCCTATGTTGAAATAAATTTGGAATAAGTTATTTATTTCATTGTTTTCAGTTACAAATGTGACGATTATGTATCAAATGATTTGGAATACAATCCGATAGACAAAATAAGGCAAAGTATTATGCAACTTCGGAGGCAACATGATGTAGAAAGTAATGGTAATTTGGAGCCAAGTGAGGATAATAGCAAAGATGGCAGTGAGGGGGGCAATAGTTTGGGGTCCAGTGCTTCAGTGTCAGATAAGCCAGCATCCCTAAGTGGGAGTGGGGATGACTCGAGACCTGGTGAAGTTATATCTACTGTCTCTTTTGGCGATGGACCAAATCTAACCCTGGAAGCCAGTGAAAGTAAACCATCAAAAAGTATTAAGGTAGGTTTTATTTTCATGAGCTTGTCACATCCACACATGAGACAAATAGATAGTCACTTCAGTGTTGATTGCTTGTTAATGATTATTTAATTCCTAATCTTACCTAATAATGTTACATAACAAAAAAAAACATGAATATTATTATTAACTAATCAATACATATTTTTGGCTACCACTGCAATACTTAGTATTTATATTATTTTGTAATGTAAAAAATGAAAATCTATATTAATATTATAAAATGGAAAGTTTGTTTGTTTAAATGTGCCAGTCTTCAAAAGTACAGTGTAGATTTGGATGAAATTTCATGTGGAAGTAGCTTTAAGCTAGTAGGAAGGCTATGGATCTTTTTTAAATCACTGCAAAAGGAGGGTTATGTTTTTATCATAATGATAAAGTCCACGAGAGTGAAGCCCTGTGTGACTGCTTGTATTAAAATTAGCAGTCCGGTACAATGAGCACCATTTGTTTTGTATATTTTTTGTATTTTATATTTATAAGTGAATGTTGCTTATACATTTTGAAGCTTCGGAATAGAAGTGACCTAACTACATATTATAATCTTAAATTATGAGAAATGAACAAAAAGTGTTAAAAAAGTAGGGTTGAGTAAATAATGGCAACTTTCCCATGCCTGATGCCTGACTATGACTGCCTTACTCTTAATTCAGTGACATTCACCAGGTTTTAGAATAGAATTTTTAGGGTCAGTATAATATAAGTTACATAGAGATTTAGTAAGGTTAATTTCAATGGAGGAATTAATTTTACATTAAATACTCACATTTTTCAGAATTCAGAGGAACCAGTGAGAAGTCTAAGACCTCGTTCACGCAAACGAACTCACTCTGATGACAGCAGTTCCACAGAGAATGGTACTACACAAACAACTAGAGTAAAAGAAAAGAAAACATCACCATGTAATGGAAAGATGCTACGTGAGAAGAAAATTGTAGGATTAAAAAATTTAGGCAATACTTGTTTTATGAATGCGGTACTACAAAGTCTTAATAACATACAGGAGTTTAGTTGCTACTTTAGTCAACTGCCTTCACTAGAAATGAAGACAAACGGACGAAAAGTGTATCACTCGAGGAGTTACACAAGGCAGGAGATGCATGATGTTGTCATGGCTGAGGAACTGCGAAAGGTAATGTTAGGAAAGGAATGTATATTGTTTGTCTCCATAATTGACAGCAAATACCCTACACCCAACATACAGTTAAGATGTTAATAAGATAGACTATCATAATTGAATCACTGAATAAAGCTCAGATAAATGCTGACAATAGTTAATATAGTTCAACAGAATGGAAAGTCAATATATTATAGCCAATGGTTGTCGAAGGGTGTCGAAGTTGAAATCGAGAGTTCACGGGTTTGAGCCCCACCTATTACATTATTGCCCTGAGCCCACTCCAGACACAATCATATTTAGCTTATTTGGAGGGATTAACAAGATTGTGAATTCTACCCTCATTTAAAGCTCTCTTTAAAAAAAAAATTATGGATGGCCTGTGTTTGATCTTCATGTTGTCAAAACCAATTACTATTAGAATTTGCTTTTAAGACAGGTATACACATTTGTGCAAAAATTTGTAAATAACTAGCACTAAGAAGTAATTTTGCATGTCATAATTTTTCCTATCCCTGTATTTCTTGTGGTTCCACATTACCGTTGTTAGTAAAGTCATACTGCGAACAGCTTTTTATATAACACATTTCCTTTCAGGTATTAATTAACCTAAACAGTGGGTGTGGGTCTAAAGGTGCGATCTCCCCGGAATGCTTGTTCCTGGTCATCTGGAAGGTGGTGCCTCGGTTTAGGGGCTACCAGCAGCAAGATGCGCATGAGTTTTTGCGCTATATGCTTGACAGGTAAGATGTCATCAAAAAATATATAAGTAATGTTCTTTTTTTCTAGTTTAAAAATATTTTATTGGATAATTTTCGATCTACCCTCAGCACGTCAATTGTACATTTGATCCTAGGTTTCATCTCCACAGGGGTTGTTGTAGTCAGTAGAAGTCTGACACTCCTTTCCGCTTTACCCAAACCGGGAGGAGACATTAGATGATTTTCTCACCGAAAAAAAAAAAGTTCCATCTCCAGGTCGGTCAATGTTGTCGGGATATTCTTCAGCAATTTAGTGCCAGTCTTGTGTGGCTGGTAGATGGCACTTCTTAATCTTAACACAGTATAAAGCAGTCGCCTCCCTGTCTGTCTGTCCCTATGTATGCTTAAATCTTTAAAACTACGCAAGGGATTTGATGCAGTTTCTTTCAATAGAAAGAGTGATTCAATAGGAAGGTTTTTAAGTATATAACATGCATAATATCGTAGAGGAACACTGATCATTTTTGAGATTTCTAATGTGATGTCGCAAATAAACACTTTTTGCGCTTGCATTGCAAACGCTGGCTGAACCCTACGAGATAGATCAAAATAATGTACTACAGTATTGTACACCTTAAAAAGGTCAACAAAAAAGTCCGCGATGGCATATGTCTATCTCTTATAGATAACCCACAACAACCATTTTTTATCCTTTACTTTTTACGAGAAATACGAGCATATTATACGAAGCGATTTCCTTCTAATTAAGTACCATAAATACATTGCATTTGATATAGATCAATATTGCCCTTTACAGCATGTAATTTAAATAAATAGTTTCGAAGATATTACAGATTTAAAATGCAAGGATATAGCGGTTGCGGCGCGGTGCCGGTGGAGGCCCGGCGGCGCGCGTGCCTATGTTGCTTTGATTTGAGCGTTGAATGTTTTTCTCATGGTCAATTATGATATAAACATTGCACCCGTGCGAAGCCGGGGCGGGTCGCTAGTAAATTATAATATGCTGCGGTATTTAATCCAACTTTTTTTTAAGGAGTTCTAGCAACGTGGTTAGTACTCACATTACTAGTAATCTTTTTAACCCTTTATGTACTTGGTAGGTGAAAAATGGAGCTCTATAGGTTCATATAATTAGTAGGTATCATAATGTTTAGATTTAGTTATAAAAGAGTAGTAATAAGTTATTCTCTTGACAGACTACACACGGAGTTACAACAGCTGCTGCCAGCGGAGCGTTCGGACGCGAGCTTCTTGCCGCGAGCGCCCTCCGCCTCTATCGTGACTGCTGTGTTTGGAGGCACGCTGCAGAGTGAAGTATGCTCTTACTTTGGTGATACTAGGAAAATCCAATGTGTCATTTCTAGTTCATTTTCGATTTCAGCCTTAGTGACAACAAAGTACAAATATTAAGACATTTATTGCATTGCACAATGTGAACCATCTCGCCCATGAAGGGTTCCGTAGTAGCTACGCAAAATAACTTTATCTTCATAGTATTTGTTTTAATGAAAAAGTTATATAATTATGCGGTTTTTTTAAATGTGCTATATCTCAAAAACTGTGTTTACTGCTCGCACAGCGTGGATCAGGAGACAACCGGCGGAGTCAGGCGGCAGATGCGGCCCAGCAGCGGTACCCTTCATCTCGGTTCGCGTTACTGGGGGACTTTAATGCCCATCACCAGGAGTGGCTCTTCCCATACCAGTGCACGGATCATGCTGGGCGAGAGATGCACAATCTTGCGCTTGCATTAAATCTCACTCAGCTGGACCAGAGAGCAACGAGAGTGCCGGATGATGTTACGGTTACGATTTCTTCACCGTTAGATAGTTCCGACCACTGTCTGGTGAAATCTGTATCTGACTACTCCCCGCCCGATACCAGCCTTAAAGGTACTCGGCGGGTTTGAGAGAGAGAGAGAGAGAGAGAGAGATCTCAACTACCGTTTAATAACTAGCAATAGGATAATCGCTAATTGCAAGACTCTTGCGAGACTCTCGTTTGGGCAATACTAGACATGACCCGTCAGCCTGTAAAGCAAGAGTGAACAGGCATCTTCTGGGCTCGCTCGTTCGATTGTAGACCTCATCTTACACTTACCATTAGGTGTGATCGGGGTCAATAGTGGGATCATTGGTAATAATAAAAAAAAACTGCTATTGTCTGCATACCCAAAGGTACCGGGCATAAGCAGATCATTAATGTGCGGCAAGAATAAAGTTGCTGAGAGAACCGACATCTAAGGGACCCCGGCATTAATTGCCAATTGGCCAGATGATCGATTGGACCGATCTTTCAGGAAGTCTTTAAACCCAAAGCAAAGTTGAGTCAACACACACAATCAACTTTGTGCTTTGTGTCAGACCCTGCATAGACCTTGGTGATGTCGAGGGAAACCGCAAGTGTTTCCCCGTGCTTCTCAATGGCCTCACTCCAGATATAAATGGCATATGCTAGAAGATCCTCAGTTGACCGGTTGTTGCGGAAGTCGTATTGTCGGTCACTGAGGATGTCGTTGGCTTCTAGGTATGCCAGGAGCTTACTATTAAGTACACGCTTCGTCCATACTCTTACAAAGTATGGACGTGACTGAGATGGGTCTGTAGTTGGCCGGGTCGGCATGACTGCCCTTTTTCGGCACAGGCTGCACGTTAGCCAGCTTCCATGCAATTGGCACCTTTCCAGTCTCTAGCGAAAGGCGAAACAGGCGGGTCAAGATTGGAGACAGTTCTGGCGCACAAGTTCGAAGAACAATTGCTGGAATCCCGTCGGGGCCACTAGCTTTGTTCACGTCGAGATTACGCAGCATTCTACGGACGTCCTTCTGATGTATGCGACATACATGTCTCGCATCCAATATCACATCAGGGGGGTGAGCACCACCACTATCCAGACGTGAAGACTCTGCAAAAAGAGCGGCAAACAAGTTTGATTTTTCCTCCGCGGAGTGGGCCAGAGACCCGTCGTGTTTGACCAGTGGTAGTAGTGAGGGGCGATAGAAGTTCGATTGGATCGACGTCGCCAGGGACCAAAACGCTTTGCTGCCAGCAGGGTATGTAGCACGTTTGTTCCCAATTCGGCTAACGGGGTCAAACCGAGCCCTCCACAAAACCTTCTTGCAGGACTTGGCAGCTCTGTTGAAGGCTCTCTTCTGATCCACGTCATTTGCTTTGCAGTTTCGAGCATTGACCCAGGCCAGGTACGCCGCATGTTTAAGCGAAGCACATTCGGCGCCAAACCAAGATCGAGCTTTGCCGGACATTGTTAGGTCAGAGAACGGAATGTAGATTTCCATCCCCTGTCGCAAAACATTCACCACGGCGCGGCGTTTGCGCACGACGACAACTCATTTGAAGAGAAGCAAGTAAGCTGCCAAGGACAACAAGCCAAGAGCGCATGCCATCCCAATCTTCTGACTTGTATCGCCAAACCCGCCGAGTACCTTTAGGGCTGGTATCGGGCGGGGAGTAGTCAGATACAGATTTCACCAGACAGTGGTCGGAACTATCTAACGGTGAAGAAATCGTAACCGTAACATCATCCGGCACTCTCGTTGCTCTCTGGTCCAGCTGAGTGAGATTTAATGCAAGCGCAAGATTGTGTATCTCTCGCCCAGCATGATCCGTGCACTGGTATGGGAAGAGCCACTCCTGGTGATGGGCTTTAAAGTCCCCCAGTAACACGAACCGAGATGAAGGGTACCGCTGCTGGGCCGCATCTGCCGCCTGACTCCGCCGGTTGTCTCCTGATCTACGCTGTGCGAGCAGTAATAATAATATAATATATAAGCCTTTATTGCTGTAAAATTACAATTAACTTACTTATAACTTTTACTTAAAATTATGCATAATATGTTTTTTTCTATTTATATCGGTAACCGGTTTTTTTTTTTTTTCTTTCACAGCTTGTCCCTCGACAAAGGCCTCCTCTAAAGCTTTCCATTTTGTTCGGTCTCTTGCAGTACGTGTCCATTCTGGACCAGCTATCTTTTTTATGTCGTCTTCCCATCGTTTAAGTTGTCTACCTTTGCTCCTCTTACTGCCTCTCGGGTACCATTCCGTCACTAGTCTCGTCCATTTCTCTTTTTCCTCCCTTAACATGTGTCCTGTCCATCTCCATTTCAGGCGTTTGTAGACGGTATGTATATTTTTGAATTTTGTTTTATTCTTTACATTTAGTAATCTCACCTTGTCCCTTCTTTTAACTCCAATTACGCTCCTTTCCATCCCATTTTGGCACACTTGAACTTTTTTGTGTTGATTCTCGGTTAGAGACCATGTTTGACATCCATATGATAAACAAGGGAGAATGCATGTGTTGAATACTTTCCGCTTGTCTTTGATAGGCATCTCTTTATCTTTCATGACCTCACGTAGGGACCAAAACCGTTTCCAGCTGTTTGCTATCCTCCTATCTATTTCCTTTTGCATTGTGTCTTTTGTAGATATTAGTTGTCCCAAATATGTGTATTCATCCACATACTCAATTTGTCCGCTGTCTATTTTAATGTCTTTTTTAGTTGAGTTTGTCATTACCTTCGTTTTTGTTGTGTTCATTGTTAAGCCTACCTTGGCACTTTCTTCTGATAGTTGTTGTAGCATGTCTTCCAAGTTATCTGGGTGTTCAGAAAATAGGACAATATCGTCTGCGAAGCGTAGGTGGTTAAGTTTGTTCCCGTTAATGCTGAGTCCATATTTTTCCCATTTAAGGTTTCTGAATATCATTTCTAAAACCGCGGTGAATAACTTCGGTGAAATGGGATCCCCTTGTCTGACAGCTCTTTCAATATGAAATTCTTCTCCTGTTCTTTCCAGCATAACTTGGGCCGTACTCTTCGAATAGATGCTCCTGAGTATACTTATGTACTTGTGCTCAACTCCCTGACTTTCTAGTGCCTTCCATATGCTATCATGGTCTAAGGAATCGAATGCTTTGTTAAAATCCACAAACCCTAAGTAGTAAACTTTGTTGTATTCGTTATATTTTTGGAGTATCTGTCTTACGACGTGAATGTGGTCTATCGTTGAGAATTTACTTCGAAAGCCAGCTTGTTCCTTTGGTTGGTTTTCATCGAGCGTGACAGCAATTCGTGATAGTATTATCTTTGAAAATATCTTGTATATGTTTGACATTAAGCTGATTGGTCTGTAGTTGTTCATGTCTCCTTTATCTCCTTTTTTGTGTATCAATACTATAGTTGACTTTGTCCACTCTTCAGGGATGTTTTCAGTTACAAGGATGTCATTGAATAGTTCTGTAAGTCTAGGAGCAATTACCGGTGATGTACATTTTAATATCTCATTAGATATTTGGTCTTGACCTGGTGCTTTGTCTAGTTTCTGTGTGTTGATTGCTCTTATAGTTTCTTCTTGTAGTATTATCGGTACTGGTTCTAATTCTGTCGTTATTTGTTTATCGTTTTCAGCTCGTGATATTGCTTGTTTTTTATATAATCTTCTATAGTAATCTGTGGCGGTTTCAAGTATCACTTTCCTTTTACTTGTAGAACTTCCGTGTTTAGTTTTTATGTTGGGCATCCAGACTTTTGTTTTGTTTAATATCTTTAAAGCTTTTTTGATCCCCCCAGTTTTTGCAATGAAAGTTTTTATAGTTTTCTGCCTTCTTATTTTTCTGTCTTTCCTTATGTGTTCATTTATCTTTTTGCTTAATTCAGATATTTTTTTACGTATTTGTTTGTTTTTTTCTTGGTGTATGAGTTCTTTCCTATCATTAATCAATTGTTTAGTTTCTAAGGATATTATATTTTCAGTTTGTTTATTTGTTATTCTAACTTCCGTTTTTAGTACATTTAATAAGTTGTCGTAACGTTCCTGAATTGGTTTATTATTTATTTGTGGAATTCTATTTATTGCAACATCTATATTATTAAGGAGTGCATCATTGTTTTCGGTGATTGCATGGGCGGTTTGGTATTTATTATTTTGGAAATATGTTCTACTTCGTACATGCTTTCCTGATAGTGCTGTTCTTATCATTCTGTGGTCTGTATTGAAATTAAGCTGGTTTACAGTACACACGTCATTAAACACTTTCCGGTTGTTGGTGAGGATGAAATCGATTTCATTCCTATGCTTTCCACTGGGAGAGGTCCATGTCCATTTTCTTGATCTTTTCTTCTTGTAAAAGCTATTTAGTATGCTTAGTTTGTTTTCTAGTGCAAAGGCTACTAATCTTTTCCCGTTTTTGCTTCTATGGCCATGTCCGTATTTCCCGACTGTATATTCTTCTCCTTCCTTGCAGACTCCTATTTGACCATTAAAGTCTCCCATGACAATAATGTTTTTATATGAATCCTGTATGGCTATTTGTAGATCTTCATAGAATTTGTCGGTTTTTATGTTGTCTTCTTTATTACCTGATTCCGTTGGTGAATATGCCTGAATTATGGTCCACATTTCTTCTCTTCCTGTATATGAGGGTAATTTGATGTTAAGGAGTGCTATTCTTTCATTTATTCCTTTAATTTCTTCTATCTTATTTACAAGATTGGTTTTGATTAAAAAGCCGACACCATACAGGCCCGGTGTCTCACCAATGTAATGTAGAATGTACTTGCCGTTATGGTCTTCAATTCCTTCTCCAAATCGCCTCATTTCGCTTATTCCGATTATGTCCCATTTGATGTTGTCTATGGCCAATTCTAATTCCATTAGCTTTTCTGGTGTTCGTAGTGATCGCGTGTTTAAGGTCGCTATGTATATGTCCGAGATTGTTCTTTTTATCTTGCTAGTTTCTTCATTTTTTTCCTTTAGAGGGTCGTGGTCGTTTTCCCCCACGAGGACCAGTCGGCTTGGGGGAGGGTTTTGTTTTTCGGGTTTTTCGTTGTCTTTTTTAGTGTTTAGTTTCATTTTCCGGTTTCCGTCTATTTGTTGCTATTGCTTATTATTGGTAGGATAGTGTGAAAAGGAATTTGATCTACCTCTCAATACATCGAAGGCATTGGTCCTGTTGTCTTTTGACGTCCATGCAATTTGTTTTCTTGGTTGGGTATTAGTTTGCGGTGGCGAAGATTGTTTTCTCTTTCGTTCCTCCTTAGTTTTGCTTTCTTTTATAATGAGTTTGTCGTATTTAAGAAATGCAATCTTTCCCTGCAGCGCGAGCAGTAAACACAGACATTAATAATTTTATCCACGCGCGTGTCCACCAGAGCCCAAAGCGTAAAGAACCTGGAGTCCTCTAGGTTGCGGAGACGCCGATAGCAGATGTCGTCGCGGGCGTACATGCATACACCCCGGTTTAAAATTGTTCCCCAAGGTAAACCCTGGGTATGAAAGGTACGAAACGTCTAACGGACTTCTGATCTGCGTCTCTGAAAGAAACAAAAGATATATATAGGTTTTTCAGTCTCGAGGTGGGGGTGGACTGCGACAAATTTTAGTTCATACCTCGGATATTATTGAGGTGCACTTTGAGAGAGAGAGAGGCCTTCTGGCTGGTAGTGTCTACAGACAAGTGTTTAAAAATTAGGTTTAAAAACATTTTTTTCTTAAAGTCATCTCTAACTTTTATAATATTAGAGCGAAAAATCTATAAAAATATAATATGCTGTAGATTTTAATGAAAACTGTCAACGAAAATTGGTTTGAACGAGATAGAGTCAGCAGTTTTTGAGATTATCTAAAACCGCAAATATAATGCACTATGAAAAACAAATTTATTTTGCGTAATTACTACGGAACCCTTCATGGGAGAGTCTGACTCGCATTCGGCTATTTTTAACCGACTTCTAAAAAAGGAGGAGGTTCTCAATTCGGATGTTTGTATTTTTTTATGTTTGTCCGGGCATAAATCCGTCGCTTGTCAACCGATTTGAAAAATTCTTTTAAATGGTCCCATGAAAATTTTATCGAAATCGGACAAGCCGTTTCTGAAAAATCAACAAAAGTCTAAAAAAAATATATTTACGTTGATGATGTTTTCGTTTACTCTGCATTGCGTTTTTTGTTCGCGCATAACTCCGTCATTTACGAACCGATTTGGAAAATTCACTGACCCACTAAAAAGCACGAAAATAAAAACTTTTTTGGAAAAAATAAAACCAATTGACAAGCTAGAGCGACTTCAAAATCTCTGTATTAGTTTTATATTTGGCTTGCGCAAATATGACCATGTTTCTGAATTTCGTACTAAGCTCAAATGGCTTCCTATTAGGTTTCGCCGGAATGTTCATTTACTTTCTCTGCTTTATAATGTCTTATTTAATCCTTTAACTCCTTTTTATCTTAAAGACCGCTTTCGGTTTCTCTGTGACACACATTCAAGGTCCTTGAGATCATCGGAAAATTTAGAGTTAAGTATCCGTATGCATTCCATTTCTTTCTTCGATAAATCTTTCACTATCCAAGCAGCCCGTTTATGGAATGCATTGCCCATAGATGTGAGGCGTGCTCAAACATTACCTACTTTCAAAAAATTGGTGAAAGAGCATTACCTCTCACTATAATTTAATTTTTCCCCTCCTTTCTCTATTATGATTTTGATATGTATTAGTATATATTATATTCATATATATGGTATGTATTTTATATTATTATGTTTGATTAGTATGATGTTGTACACTGACAGCCTTAAATCTGTCTCCTTTCATTTCTGTCCATCCAAAGGTTGTCTGTAAGAGATTGCCCTGTGCGATAAGACCGCCCATTGTACACTAGTTTTATTATTTGTATCTTTAAATGTATTGTAAGGTGTACAATAAAGTATATAATAAATAAATAAATAAAACCGACTTCCATATCAAAACACTACAAAGCCAAAAATAATTTTAATTTCGGAAGGCGGTGTGAAAAAAAAAGAAAATACAAAACCAATAACACCGACTACCGAAATTAAAATTATTTTTGGCTTTGTAGTGTTTTGATATGGAAGTCGGTTTTATTTTTTGCAAAAAAGTTTTTTTTTCCCTTATTGCACCATCGATGAGCCAAAAGGCCTCGCGAAATGTACTTGCCACATTAAGTTTAGGTCTTGCGCCGCCACTGGAGGGACACATACAGATTTTACTATTTTGAAAGTCACTGTTGTCAAACGATTGACTTGTAAATAAATGGTTTTAAGAACCTCAATGTGATTTAAAGATGGAAGATCTATCTATGGACACCCCACTAGGACACATGTCCACGTCGAACGGTTTGATATAATATTGTTTTTTTTTTTTTAGTTTCAGTTCCATGTGCCATGCTCCATCTTTTTTATTTTTGTATAAAATTCGTAAAGCGGTTCACAGAATCCATATACCTAACAAGTTACAACTCTACAAGTCTTAATTTCGGAATAAAATGGCTATGACATATGGACGGAAAGCAGACAGACTACGGAACCCTAAAAATTATATGGAGGTTCCCAAAAAAAAATTTTTCTGAAAGTTTCGGTCGTTTGAAAGATAGTCATTAAATTGGTTTAACGAGATATAGACAGTAGTGTCTGAGATATAGCACAATTTAAAAAACCGCAAATATAACTGTTATTTATACAAACGCTATGAAGAACCATGTAATGTTGCATAGCTACTGATGAACCCTTCATACCTTCATTTGGCCACTTTTTAGTCGCAGGCCACGCTGGCGCGACGCGTCTTGCGTCTGCGATGAGCGGGAAAAACAATAATACTGTGTCGAACGGGGGGCGCCACGTTGGCGCGACTTGCGTGTGCGTCTAGCGACCGCGACCAGCGGAGGGATAGTACGAGTTCGCGCGTCCTGCGTATTTATCAATTTTGTTGAATTATCCGCGATGCAAAACATAAATACAGAGGAGTTTATTAGCGAATTAATGTCTCGGCCATCAATCTGGTGCAGTAAGGATGTTCAATATAAAAATAAATATGTAATAAAAAAAGTGGGATGAAATAAGACAACATTTTTTGTTTAAATCATGAACCCCCATTTTTATTTGTAATATATCCTGTGCAAGAAAACTATTTCCTTTTTTTATTTGTAATATATCCTGTGCAAGAAAACTACTTCCTTTTTTTATTTGTAATATATCCTGTGCAAGAAAACTACTTCCTTTTTTATTTGTAATATATCCTGTGCAAGAAAACTACTTCCTTTTTTTATTTGTAATATATCCTGTGCAAGAAAACTACTTCCTTTTTTATTTGTAATATATCCTGTGCAAGAAAACTACTTCCTTTTTTTATTTGTAATATATCCTGTGCAAGAAAACTACTTCCTTTTTTATTTGTAATATATCCTGTGCAAGAAAACTACTTCCTTTTTTTATTTGTAATATATCCTGTGCAAAAAAACTACTTCCTTTTAAACATGAAAGTTCCAATTTAGACAAACTCATTTTAAACTCCGCGCAATAATAGCAGATAAAAACCACGCGTCACGCGGCCGCTTCAACGTGGCACACTACTACAGCGGCAAGACGCAGCGTCTTTACTCCTCCCGCTCCCGCTGGTCGCCCCGCTCACCGCAGTAGCTCTAGCGTGGCCTGCGGCTTAGAGTTCCGTAGCGTCCGTTTGTCCTTTCATCCACCCGTGTGGTTTGCAACTGTCAATCATGAATAAAAAATATTTTTTTGTTAAACATAATGCAGTTGGACATACTGAAACAATGTCCAGAATCGCGAGCATTTCTCTATTTCATAGCCATAACAATCCACGTGGATTAAGCACGTCAATAACTGTAGTATTCTTATTTCTAGTCCCTTTCGGTTTGGACATGCTCATCGATTTTCTTCCTTTTTTATAATGTTTGTATTGTATGTTGTTGTGTGTACCTTCGTCCGAATAAAATAAATGTTTTTCAATTTCAATTTTCTAGGTCCGCTGCTTAGCATGCGGCACGGAGAGCAAAAAGTTCGATCCGTTTTTGGATCTTTCTCTGGAGTTGCCGGATACCGGGCGACACGACGCACCCGTTGCCTTAGCCGATTGCCTGTCGAGCTTTGTACAGGTAAATATATTAAAATTAGTGTCCGACCGAAAGTTCGGTTTCGGTTTCGGTTTCGGCCAAAAATCAAGTTTCGGCGGCAGTTTCGGTTTCGGCCAAAATTGGCCGAAACTTTTGCCGAAACCGAAACTGATTTCGGAAGTTGTCGTGCACGCTTGCCTAACTTTGTTTCTCGCGGCAACGCTTTGGCGGACGCTGGCGGCCCTGTTCGGGAATTGTCGTGCACCGTTCGGATAGCTCTCTAGCAACACAACTTAGTCAGTGCGCCCGACGCAAACATACTTTAGGGTTATGTTTTGATGGAACTGTTTACATGTAAGTTTTTGTTTCGTTTCTGTAGGTACTTGAATGATTTATATAGTTATATATTGAGTCAGTAACTTTGTTTTGCTGTTATTAACAAATCAAGTCACATGTAAAAAAGATATTATAAGATTGTAATAAGATTTCAAAATACCAATACTTCGTATTAAATGAAACAGTAACAATTAGTGATTTGATTATTGATAACTGATAAACATTTTGCTATGAGAACTTAATTTGAAAAAATAATAAAAATATTATTCATATTTTTTATATTGTATTAAGTAAATAAATGATTACAACAAAATTAATATACTGTGTTTCCATTTCATGTTCTAATTAATGTAGAATAATGGGTAAAATGCACCAAATTTCAGTATTTTAAGGAATTTTATACTTGACCACGTGAGTTTCGGTTTCGGTTTCGGTTTCGGCCGAAACTGAAGCCGCGGCCGAAAGTTCGGTTTCGGTTTCGGTTTCGGCCGGAAAACCAGTTTCGGTCGGACTCTAATTAAAATAATTAAAATGATTTATATAGATGTACATGATAAATATGTATGTGTTAGCAGTAGTGCAGGGTTACGCCCCCGTAGATTTTATCACGATAAAAACATAACCCTCCTTTTTTTGGAGTCGAGTCTCAGCTACTTCCATACCAAAATTCATACAAATCCATCAAATTCTTTCACAAGTACTTAAAAACCGGCCAAGTGCGAGTTATCTATTGAGATTATCTATAAAACACGGCAAAAAAAAATCACGTTTGTTGTATGGGAGCACATCTTAAATATTTATTTTATTCTGTTTTTAGTGTTTGTTGTTATGGCGGCAACAGAAATATGTTCATCATCTGTGAAAATTTCAACTGTCTAGCTATCACGGTTCATGAGATACAGTCTGGTGACAGACAGATAGACAGACAGCGGAGTCTTAGTACTAGGGTCCCGTTTTTACCCATTCGGGTACGGAACCCTAAAAACATGTTACTGATTCTTATTTTATGGAAACAAGAATGAATACATTGCATGCATTGTCGACTACATTTGTACATAATTCCTTACTATCAGGTGAGTAGTGTTCATACGCGAGCCTATAAATATTACAAAATTGCGATAGCTCCCTTTATAGTTGTGTGTAATAGAGGATTGCAGGACACAACATAAGATTATTTTAGTACAGGCAACTGCGGGTCAAGTTAGAATGCCCTGAATAGACAAGATGCATTAGACTCACACCGTTTTGTGCACTATAAAAACTGCATATAACCTGCGATTTCGCAGATGGCGTGCAGTTCAAAAGCTTGTCTGTTTCCGTCACTCTTTCTGGTTTTGAGGTTATAGGATCCCTTTCCGAGCTAATATGTGTGCTATGACCTTATAGCACCCTAATATATAGGTGCCGTTTCCCAATCACTAGCTCTTTTTTCTTTAGGAAACTTCCATCTTTTTTTTAGGTGGAAGAATTAGCAGACACAGAACGTTATTTCTGCAGCAGTTGTAAGAGCAAACAGAAGTCGACCAAACAGTTCTGGATACGGCGACTACCCAACGTACTGTGCCTGCATCTCAAGAGATTCCGGTGGCACAACTATTTCAGGTACATAATATTTGTTAATACTATCTACTGCTCACTTCAGTCGCGTGGAAGGATTTTCGCACGTAAATCCCGATCCCGTGGGAATTCTCGGTATCAAAAGTAATCTATGTGTTATTCCAGGATGTTAACTATCTGTTTACCAAATTTCATTCAAATCCGTTCAGTAGTTTTTGCGTGAAAGAGTTATAAACATCTATACATCCATCCTCAGAAACTTCCGCATTTATAATATTAGTAAGATGAAATAATAAATCATACTGAATGACCGCATCCGCAAAACATTTATATGCTCCAAGATATGCGTTTAATGTACTATATTTAAATGATGATTGAAAATAAAAGAATTAGGATTAAGTGGACCACTTTTACATGATCAGGACGTCTCTGCCTAAAGATGGACGTCGCAATCGAGGCAGGTTTAAAACGCTAGCATGACATCGATTTGATATTTTTGTTCATAAAATTAACGGTTAAATATCATATTTATAATAATAAATAAATAGATATGAGGAATTAATTTTCCAGGCAATATAATAGACTGAAAAAATAAGATTTATCTTTTCAATACAAATCACTTATCAAAGTGGTTTGGCAAAGCACTTTGATAAGTTTTTAGATAAACACACCTTGTTATTGGAAAATTTGCCCTTGGTTAATATATCAAAAGCCTGTTTCTGAGAGATATTGTTCAATATAAAATGTTTTAGAATATAACACAATCTAGCAATCGAAATAGAAATGTTATTACATGATCTATAGAATTTTTTTGTGCAGTTTAATGACGTTATTTTTTCTTTCGGAACTCGTGACCAGTGATCGGAATAGGTAGAGCTATTTAGGTTCATTGACCGCAAACATTGATGTTAATATGGATATTTCACGGGATTCCTACTGATATTACGGGATTTTATTGAATTTCATTATTTTTGTCAATATGTATAAAATAAATAGTTTGTATGGTGTATGTATATGTTTGTGTACAACTTCAGAATAAAAATGTTTAATTGATTGTTGAATAAGAAATTGTTACTTAAAA
The DNA here is from genome assembly GCA_943138885.2 of Tholera decimalis. Classification (NCBI taxonomy): domain Eukaryota; kingdom Metazoa; phylum Arthropoda; class Insecta; order Lepidoptera; family Noctuidae; genus Tholera; species Tholera decimalis. Next base: position 10,731,576 of record OW964562.2, on the reverse strand, counting down.
AATATATATGTGGTTTAATGAATCAAGTTTGTCTATTTGTTAGACTATCCTTAATCCCATCCTTATATTTACCCGCCAGAAAGGAAGTGTAATCTTTCAATAGTCCCGAAGGTGAGAAAGATTTTTATGATTTTACTACTTAAAAACCAAATCCCGGGACTTGGGGAATATCCATATTATTCTAACCTATGGCAAGTACATAAAACAGCTCTACCTATTCCGATCTATGCTAATAACAGACTTACGAGTCGATTTTCGAGGTGCTTGCCAAGGTCGGTTCGTGTATGGTTGATATCGAGATCCTCTCGCAAAGCAAGTTAGTCCCGTTTGTCACTTGCACGTCTTTGACAGTCATTACGAGTAAGCCAGAAAAATCTGACACCGGTCTTGCTAATGGTGAACGCAGACCTAGCCGCACCGCACGCGCCGCAGTCTTTGCATTCGAATTCTTTATATGAAGTTCTATGCAACCTCGCACACCTACCCGCGCCGCAGTCCCTGAAACGACCGAACTCCCCTAGCCGCAGCTGATGACGTCACCCGCACGCAGCGGGGATGACGTCATTCGCATCCACGGCGCGCAGTGTTGCCAGAGTTATAAAGTAGACAGAGAATCTCTGTCAACGGTTTATAATAAAATTACTTATTCTCGTATAAATAATTACTTGCTTATTCCCTATTATAGACCTACAGATAAAATTACACAAAAGAGCAAAATACCAATACCAAATACAGATTTTATACAGATTTTTTAAATCTTCGGATAGATAATGCTTTCAAAAATCTGGCAACACTGACGGGAACGACTGCAGCGACTGCGGCGCGGATAGATGTGCGAGGCCATTAACAAAAAGCGATGACTGCGGGGACTGTAGAGACTGCGGTGCGGCTAGGTCTGCGTTCACCATAAGAAGCATCATATTACTCAGCTACTGGGTTGTTTAGTACTTAGCTGTATCCACTTAGAATAGAAGCCGGCCCAACATAGTTGAGAATCTCGACCCAAGCAGATGATTTAGAATCAGAATCATTTATTCGTTAAATATACAGGTAAAGATCTTAAATGATTGGTATGTTTTGCCCTTTTTGGCGTACAAATATGTATATTAAAAAAAATCGTATTTCAAAAATTATACACAAAATTACACATGCTTATTTATTTATTTATTATATTATTGTACACCTCACAATATTTTTATGGATACAAAAATTTAAGGAGACAGATTAAGGGCTGTCAGTGTACAAACAACATAAATAATATTAATTGAACATATTATACTAAGAGGCGCGCGGGGCTTCGCTCCTGTAGAGTTTATGTCGGTAAAAACAACCTCATTCTTTTGCACTCGCGTAAACTTACTTCCATACCAAATTTCATCCAAATCCAACCAGTACTTTCGGAGATTAGCGCGTTAAAACAAACAAACAAACTTTTCCGATTTGTAATATTATATAGTATAGATTTTTTGGTCTTTTATGGACACGTTCTTTTATATATTTTCAGAACTAAGGTGGACACGAGCATATCGTTTCCCCTGCGCTCGCTGGACATGTCTCGCTTCGTGCTCAGCAACGTGCCCGACACGCGGCGCTCGGGGCTCGGGAACAACTTGTACGACCTCGCAGCCGTTATTGTACATCATGGTTCGGGGTAAGCACTCTACTAAATCACTATTTTAACAAAAAGAGTTATTTAATCCCATAAAACCTTCCCTATTTTGTAATTATACAATTCAATTGGGTCCCGCCTGCTTGTCACTGTTTAAATGAAAAGCGCTTGTTTCTGGTATTTCAGTTGAGCAGGCAGGTTTTTTATTTAGATATTTAAATTACTTTGTTTTATTTTCGGCTTTTTATTTTAAATACTACTTAAGTGATTTATTTTATTACATCCAGTAACACTCCCGCCGTCAAGGCAAATCCAACGACGTATCATTTATTAAAATCGGTTCACTGGTTTAATAGTTACGAGGGAACAAAGGATCAGACATATATACGTATACATCATACGCGCTAAAAACATAACCCTCCTCCTTCCGGGCTTTGCCCCAGTCGGTTAAAAAATGGGACCGACTTCAAAACAACCAAAAACCCGACTGCACTAAAATGCGAGAAATAAACATTGGATCATTAGAACTTACGGGATATTTACCATGTGTATTTTTTGTGCCGAAATATCGTAAAGACAAAACAAAAAATACACATGGTATATACCCCGTCTTAAGTTCTAATGATACTGTTAGTGACCATATTAGCTTAAAAACTTATAAACATTGGATGTTTAATTTCGTTTATATTAAAGGCTAGGTACCTACTCACCTGTTTGACGTCGGTGCCAAGCCAATGAATAGTATTGATAGGCTATGTATGGTATTTATTCCAATCGCGCCATGTAAAACTTATTGTTGGACTGGAAGCATATTCTGATGATCCATTCCATCCATGTATCCATTCCCACCATGCCGGGCACGCGAGAGGTGATCAAACATATTAAAAATACAGTGGAATTGAGAACCCCCTCTTTTTTTAATTCGGTTAAAAATAATAACTAGCTTATGCCCGCAAATTGATGCACGTGGGTTCTCCCGCATCAATCCTGATCCTGTGGGAATTTCGGAATAAAAATTGCCTATGTGTTATTCGGGGACTTAAAGTATCTACTTACCAAATTTCATATAGATCCGTTCAGTAGATTTTGCGTGAAAGAGTAACAAATATACATCCATTCTTGCAAACTTCCGCATTTATAATAATTACTAGCTTTTGCCGCGACTTCGTTCGCGTGGGAGGTTTTTCGAGCGTAAATCCCGATCCCGTGGGAATTTCGGGATAAAATCTATCCTTAGTCCTTTCCAGGGTCCTAAACTATTCCCATGCCAAATTTCATCTAAATCGGTTCAGCGGTATAGGCGTGAAAACGTACTAACAACAAACAGACATACAGACAGAGTTACTTTCGCATTATTTATAATATTAGTATAGTATGGAAGTATGGATTATAAGATAAGTAAGATAAGATTTGTTTGATAAATAGTACAGTCGTATTGCTTACATAATATACGAATTAAATTTTGGAAATTGAGTAGGAATAATATGGAAATAGAAAATACTCATTGACTTCCTTAGCTAGATTTCATCAAAAGTTGGCTCTTAGGTCCGTATTACAGAACGAAACTTGAGCACTGATCTCTGTTTAAAACTAGTTTTGAGTAGAGATTTAATCCGCGAGTTGACAATATGTTTAAAAATTTAAAATAACTATTTAATTATGTAAATCTATTGATATGACGCACAAAATAGTACAAATGAAGAAAATATTATTATTAATTTATTTTATTTTCCCATGAGAAAAATGAGAATTTTTTATCTGTGAGTCACGTGATTAGAAACACCAATCAGAAAACGTGACGTCATCGTTCAATATTTTGACAGCTGATAGGTCATCTTTGGTTGGTGCTTAAGACAAAATAAGAAAAGAATAACTAACTAACTTCTTAAGTTCTTACTAACTTCTTCTGGTTCATTTGTCTTATCGTCCTGTAATAGTTGTTCGATGAGTTCCTTATTTGTCTTTTTAAAAAAAGCAGTTCGGGGAGTGGCTGTGGTTCATTTTTTTCGATTAGGTTGACATGCAACTTTTGGTGGCAAACACAAATGGGTTTCATTAACAAAACCATATTCTTTTAACAGAACCTAACAAATGGTATTTAGTGTAGTTCTCCATGTCATTGGGGAGCTGAAATATAAATACTTATATATTATTGTAGTTCCTACTTCTTCAATAAATTCATAACATAACCTTTAAAATGGTTAGTATTATTAAGTACAATAATATTATGTAAATAATAATATGTATTGCGATAACTTTTTACTTACATCGAAATGATCTTCACAAAAAATAAATTTGATTTGGCTGATACATTTTTTGCATTAATTCGAGCAAGTTCTAACCACTTCTTGCGAATATCTCTTTTTAAAGGGACATGAATAAATAGTTTCGTGGGCGTTTTTATAGTAGTATTCCCACAACAAGGTACTGCACAGCACTGATAATAATTTTTCACGTTCCTGATAGAGTAAAATATCTTAAAATACCCGAAGTACATTTATGTGCCAAATGCCGGGAAAGTTGTTTTTTGAACAATGACGTCATACGTAGTCACGTAACCACAATGCACCGATTTAGGCCATAGTTTTTTAATAAATTAAAAATATACTTATATTTTAATTGAAAGGTTAAGTAATGAATTAAATATTATTTTACGAATACACGTGAAGCGTTTCGAAGCGTTTCAAACAATTTTTGCAAAGTTGTCAACTCGCGGATTTCAGAATGTTCCTCAAGTATAGATTCATCGATCATAGTTCAGCCGGGTACGGCTTTATTCTAGTTCGCTACTTAGTTGTAGATTGATCACCCCAGTATGGTCGACAGCACGCTTGAGCAGAGATTTCCTTCTCAGTTAACAATTACTTATTTGCTTTTCAGCTTATTAATTGATATAAAAATGTACATTTTTGGCGATGATGTAATGATATTTTATATTGCAAACTTTTGATAATAATTGTAAGAAATGGTATAGATTTTCACAAGATGTAAAATTTGTATTACTGCCATCTATTGACCAAGATTCAAAAAACTGCATTTCTGATTTGTTTTAACAAAAAAATTGATTTTATTTTAATATTTCTATTGCTAGCTTTTTTCTAAACCATTATTTATTTGAATACTATTTATTATATAATCAATGAGTAATTTATAACAACACTCACAGATATTATTTAGGATCCACTCCGTTCCACAAACGAGTTACACTTGCTATATTTTTATATGTTAGAAAAGATTGCCTTAACACCATTTGCCTTCATGAATTAGCTTTTACAAATTCTTAAAAAGTTATTGCTATAGTGAAACCATGCAATACAATTTTTTTATTCTTAAAAATTTGGTATTAAAATAGATTGAATTATTTACGATCATTCGTAGATTGGAACAGCGGAGACGAAGAAAATAAAACGTAAACGAAAACAGACTGATGCATAGACAATAGATATTCTCTGCTTGAGGCCCGATTTGAATCTGAGTGTAGTTTGATTACCGTTCTGGAATAAAACCTATGCTCAACTGCAGATTCTATGTATAAACTGAGATCAGGTGATTTAAGCTCAAACTGGACTTGAGTAACATTCTGTAATATGGACCTTTGAGTTACAAGTACCCAGATATAAAAGCTAGACAGTCACTAACTTAAAAGCACTATACAATACAAGTTATGTTAAACGCATTTCTGCTATCAGAAACATGAAAGGTCAATGTTCATTATTCATTCATTCTTATTTGAATATTAACATTCAGATATTCCATTTGTTAAAGATTATAATACAAGTCAAAATAAAATTAGTATGCCTGACATTTGAGAATCATAATCTTTTAATGCTAAAACAATATTTACGACGTAAACTGCTGACAAATCCTTATACTGGCCTTAAAAGAGACTGAGCTCTGAGTTTTTGGTGTAGAATATCACAGTGAGGCAGCACTTTCCTCAATTAATTTATATAAAAATATTTTAAAATAATTTGTTTCAATTAAAAATTATTATTTAAGTACAACAAGAATAATAAAATTAGACATTGATCTCATATGACTTTTTTGACATTAACATCATGTCAAAAAAATCATATATTATGAGATAAATAGACTGGTTTTCTTGTGAAATTATTCTATGACATTGTTTTTGATTATTGTTTCAAGTAATCTATTGACAATTTTATTAATCTACTAGCTCACACTTCATACGGTTTCTTTTAATTGTCTTCTATACAAACCTTGTCCTGACAATAAAGAACATGAAAAATTATAATATATAGTGTCCATAATTCTATTTTAGGTTTAAACAATTACTGTAACATCTACATATAACGACATTATTGCTCGCAAACAAATATATAAATATAAACAAAATACCAATAAATATCGTTGCTTTCTATTCACAGTGCGGGCTCGGGACACTACACAGCATTTGCAATCAACGAAGAGCAATGGTTTCACTTCAACGACCAAACTGTTCGTGGCACCGACGCAGCCGCCGTCGCAGGCTGCAAGCCTTACATCCTGTTCTACATCCGCCGCGAGCTCGCGCTCACGTGACGAGACTCGAACATTTCACACGAAGGGCGAACTCGATAACTGATCGCCAACTTACCCTCAGACAGATACATACACAAGGGAGGATTTCGACTGAGGCAGTGAGAATACGTGCAGGAATCCTCCGTTATGATTAAAGTTTCCATTCTCGTTTCATCTGTGAATGAAAGAAGCACCTCTCCACTTCAGTAGAAACGTGCCTAAAAGAGTAAATTCACGTAGAAAAGTGGCAGCCACACATAAATGAGGGTTTTCTGGAAAATGTAAACCTCTTTGGAAACGAAACTTTGACGTATCCATGACATTGACGTCGATTTAAACATAGCGTTTGACAAGTGGACCTGATGCCTCAGTGTTGCCGCATGGTGTACGTTATTACAGAAAACCCAAATTGAGCCAGTTCTTGTTACTAGTTTGCATAATAAAGTATTATTATAACTGAATGCGCACGCTAATTCGAATTGGCACCAGCTGCTAGCTTTCTACGTGAATGTACAATAGAGATCGTCGCAATTCAAAATTGCGCGCCACTCCATTACGGACACGGACAATGTTTGTGATGGTTACAACAGTGTTGCCATAGTGACAGTCGATGACAATGACAGATGATAGAGCGGCAAAAAGTGCACTTTTGAACAAAATATAATTTTTTGTATGGTTCCCGTACACGCCGAAATAGATAGGGTTTCACTCAGCTGTATTTTTTTTTTAATAACTTGACGAGCTGAACTTTTAAAATCGTCAACAACATTCAAGTAGCATGGTAGTAGTAAGATCTGTCACAATGAAATAACTACAAAATTAAATTAATTCCCGTGTTCTTAAAAACGGTCACATCCTAACTTCAATCTCAATCTGTCAAAAGAACCTCTTATTTGATTTAATCTGAAATGGGATTGGAACTAGATTTTCACAGTATTATTAGAACTTAAAACGGGACATGTGTATGTATTGTTTCAAGTTCCCGATATTCCGGCACTGTTGCAAGCACCATGATCCCGTTTAAAGTTCTAATAATACTGTAAGTGACCATGTCAGCTTAAAAACATAGATTTTCACAGTTTTTAACTTCGAAGCTTGGCTGATTCAATTTAAAGGAGGTTATGAAGTGCCCCCATCCCTCATACCTGATACAATGAATTTCCTATTACATAGCGACTGACATCTAGTTCCGAGCTGCAATTAAGTTTGAATCTGTCTATACTTTGGTCCCATAGTTTGGTCTTGTTGACTTTAACTTAAGAGTTATCATTACTTGTCACTTGAAATAAAACTAATTGTCACGGGAAACATAGGCCTTATTGTAGTTGTAACTAGGTCTTTAACGCCCAAACAAGTTATCTGTCAGTAGATTTGCATACTAGAGCTTTGAATTAGACATTAATTGTAGGCAAATCTACTGATTGATACATTAACATGGAGTTTTATTGATCTTTTGTTAGATACATAAACCCAGTTAGAAGATAATTTAGTGTGATATGTGAAGGCAGTGGTTGTAAACTAACATTTGAGCATTTTCAAATTAAATCATGTAATTGTATATTTACCCCGATTATATAATATTGATATATAAATTTTTACACTACACTTTAAAAGTACATATTACGGCGGCATTCCTGTATGTATGATTGAGCAGGTCTCAGTGATTTTGAATATGTTTACTATTACTTTCTTATAAATTAATTATAGGTATTTTTAAAACGGGGCGTGTCCTGCGTATTATGAACTCAAATTGATTATAGGTGACATTCAACTTGAATTAGTTCTGCAATGTGTGTGCTCATAACCTTTTTCAATACATCTGCAGTTTTTCCTAATGTATTTCATCAACTTTTAAATATATGAATGTAATATGGCGTATAATCGTCCCATTTACCTGAAGCACTATACATTTGGCTCTAATAGTGTTTCACATTTTGCTAAACAGTTGCATCGTCATATTAATTAATAGGAGAACGTCTGTGTGTTCAGTATGTTTCTTTTGTTCTAATTAAATATAATAGATGATTGGGCATTACTGAAGTGATGTAACAACGTTCGATGTACCACTTTCCTCGCCTCCTATAGTCGGTAAAAATATTACGTTATAGATGTATAATAAATACTCATACAAATTTACGCATTTGTTGATGAATTAATGTATAATAGAACCGATCATGTCATGCAGAATGTGTGTGGCCGATGTTTTAATAATAATATTTTATGTAAAACCGTGATAATATGCTGACCTTCCGACGGGTACCGAAGTGAATGCCATAGAGACGATGCATTTCACATTATGATTAGTTTTTGATACTGGAGTTTTGGTTAGGTTTCCAGTTCCATTTTTTTAAATACTTTACATTCCTTATTCCGCATCCGCTTGATTTACATCGATTTGATAGTAGAGTTCTAATAGATAGATAGATAAAAACTTGCATATCGAAGAACTGCAATTACCTTTGTCAATCGATCGACGTACATTGAGCGGGTGCGGCAATACCACATTGGATTGTGAACTTTTATTATTAAAAAGGACAAATTTTAATAGTGCTTGATGTTTTGAGTTTTATATTATGTATTGAAGATGTGAATCACTTTCACGCTGAACAGAATTATATTAAATTTTTTTGTGCGCTATTAGAATGATGGATCGAATGTGTGTAAAACATTGTGATAGTATAATCGTCTGTGCGTACGGACGTACAGAATACTGCTGATGTATTATTGTGTCGTGAACTCTCTTTTGCAAAGTACCTTTAAATAGCAGGTTTATTTTATTTTATGTAAGTACTTCAATTACTGGAAGTTGATAGTGATTGAATTTAATAAATTCGCCAATTGAAAGCATAAGCGTAGTTTTATTTCTTGTTTATTTTTGAAAAGTCGACTTAAAGCAGTTTAAAGTTTTAAAGAAGCGTTTGTACCATGGCATGCGATCTGTTGCCACACTGGGATTAGACATTTCTATTGACAATTGAGGATCGGCTACTGCTGCATAAGCGTCCCACGAAGATGGTGTCAAAAACGGCGCATTATTTTTCATCCACGTTGTATCGGCGTTCTTTTTAGCCAATTTTAATTTGTCTGTTAAATAATCGTAATTAGCTGTTTCTACCTCTATGTGTTGGTCACGTTCCCAACGGGTACGATTAATCGGTATGCAATGTTCTTCAACAACAGTTAATTTGCCAATAACACGCATTTTGAAATTCTCATTATATTCTATGGTTTCATAGATGTGCGAGGGTCCGCTGAAGCATAGAACTTGCTGGGTTTGTCCAAACTGCCTATGATCGCCTCTATCAAGCGCATCGTCTTTTATGTCCGGTGGCGGACATTTTAGTAAATCAGTTGGGCATTTTGTATCAATGTTATTTTCTAAGTTTACATTAGCGCTATTAGGCGATCCCAATGAATTTTTTTCTGGAGTTTTCTCATTTACGTTTACATGTACATCTACGTCAACTTGTAATCTCAAAGTGTTATCTTGCTCTGGACTGCTTTGCGTCTGCTGGTTACTTACTTCATTGGGCAGTGTTTCTAATTTCAGAAGCTCCCCTACCCATTTATCACTGTCCTCGTTTGATCTTCGTCTTTTTTCTCGGGGTGATAAAGCCATCCAATTAACAATGTTTGTAGACTTTTCAAGTTTACAACCTGATGTCGGAGTATCTAATTTCTCAGTTTCAGTCATAACCCAACTATTTCTTTGTTTTTTAAACCTTGCTGTAGGTGATTTATGCGATGGATTAGGCGAAGTTTTCTTGTTAGGTTCAGAAGCTTCGCTAACTGTTGATAAAGTGGGGCCTAGATTAAGTCTAGGTATGTACGCAGGAGGGATCGGCGATCCTAATCGACGCATATTTGTGCTTTTATCTTTAGCTTTTTCTTCATATATCTCTGTTGAACTTGAAGTTGAACAAAATGACAAATCTTTTGTGCCGGGGTCGGTTAATTCATAATCATCTTCTGCTAGCAACTTCTTATTTTTAAACGAATATATCCAAACTGTTCGTGTTTCGTTGTCTAATTCTGAGTCATATGTTACGATTTCTTTTTCAAAGGAATGTTTACTTGCATCCCTGTTATTGGGTTCCATGGTGAAATCGTCAGAATACATTATGTCAATGTCTGGGTTTGAGGAAGAATCGGAGTTTGTGAAATTTTTGTTAATCATTGTAAAGCAATTTACTTGATGATTTATTAACTTTCTGTCTTCCATGAACTGGTTTCCAGAATAAAAATTATTATTTAATAAGTAATTATTCGTATTCGTTGCAGTGTTTGTAGTACGGAAATGATTGTCATGGTTCTGGCGTCGCCTTTCTCTTGCATTTTTGTTAATTCTGTAATTATCTTCTATCTCTTGAAATCTCTCGTTGTTAGTGAAGCTCCAGGCATGGTTTAACTTTAAACGATCGTCCAGGGGTTCGACTGGTGAAGTATCAAGTTCATCGGAAGTATTAAGTTCAATAATATCTACAGCCGTGGCCTCATCTTGCAGCCATATTTGACCAACAAGAATCTCAGGGCTTACAGCGTTTAAATGGGGTATCTTGCGGTTCACATCTGAAGGTATAAGAAAACAATATATTAGTGGATAATTGAAATCTTCGTTTCAGATCACGTGATATTTATTTAGTTCTATGTAGGTAAGTATCTATAATGTACAGATCTCTCTATATTACCAATTCGTTAGTTTAGAATGGTAATGGTCAGTGCATTGTCCATTGACATATATATTACTATTTAAATCAATGGCATTGCCCTATTTTTTATTTGTGGTATTGTCATTTAAATGCAAGGAACGGCCAGATCTTGCACTAAAGCATAAAAAATCTGGTAAAGAGCGTTTATACAAAGGCCTGTTCATTATAGGGCAGGGACCCAAACTTGGGCCACAATAAACTGCATTTAAATACTGGTCACCTATAACCTAATTAGGCAAAAGGCGATGATGAACATGACGCAAAGATAGCTTACGATTAAAAGAGCTATTATTGGCATTTACTTGTTTACACATCTCAATTCTTTTCATGACTGTTCACGTACTAATTATTCGTATTATTACAATTATATCAATATCAATAAATGTTTACTTTGACATTCAACTTACCTACTGTCAATTTTTATTTTTTCTTTTCATCATTGATAACTTTTTGGAGTAGTAAATCAGTACATACGAAACAGAGGTTTTACGTTGGGTAATGAACAGTTTATCCACTCCCCCAGTAGGTCTAAAAAAAAATTCAACTAACCCGAAATGGCGATTCTAACAACGCACCATGAGCTAGCAACCACATGTAGTGCGGGCAGTCCTTTCTTTGATTTTCTTCAAGATGCAGTAGGTACTTTTTTCGGTGCTCCCAGGAATGTCACATTATCTGCGACACTTTTGTTTTTACGTGCCTTACCTTTAAACAGCCAGCTTCTGTCTGTATACCAATACCTATTTTATACTAGCTGTGCACACTACTTCGTTCGCGAGGGTCAGCCCAACCGCGTAGGTAATATCAACATATATCGACGATTCCATAGGAATGTGGCAAAAAAGTAGTCTACATGTTGCACTATAACTCGTCAAGGAGCTCGTATAACAGCCGCACGAGTCGATGTTCAAGAATAAGTAATCCCATCCAGCGCCGGATTAACCATTAGGCGGAGTAGGCAACTGCCTAGGGGCCCCGCATCAACTAGGGGCCCAGGCCCAATGCACGCACCAAGAAAACGTGTTTATTCGAACGAGAATTTGATGTGCGTGTGAACTTAGGGACCTCACTTTTATGTCATAAAATACAAATCGTTAGATGTAATAGTAGAATTAAAACAATTTTAGAACAAATCTGGGAATGAATAAACAAATAAATTAAAAACCACAGCCCTTAATGTGCGTTTCTTCAGTTCACACTCGATTTAGTCAGTCAAAGTAAGAAAAGGGGCCCCGAGAATGCCATTGCCTTAGGGCCTCTGACAGGGTTAATCCGGCTCTGATCCCATCATCAAACCATCTAGAAATATAAGAGATTCCTCCGTGCCGCGGAAAACCCGTTAAGAAGTGTGTCACGGCTGTCATTGCTGGCTTAGCTGGGATGCTGCATCTGGTTAATACGCAAGTTGACGACTCCAACATGTTTGGGAAGAGAAGAGGCTATGATTTTTTTCTCTATCTTCCAGTGAAAGTCCGATTAAAATCTTTTCTGACGATCTACAGATCTATACTAATATTATAAAGCGGAAAAGTTTGTTTGTTTGTTTGCTTGAACGCGCTAATCTTCGAAAGTACTGGGTGGATTTAGATGCAATTTGGTATGGAAGTGGCTTGAAGCTTGAGGAAGGTTATAGGCTATTTTTTACGCGACTGCAAAAAAGGAGAGTTATGTTTTTACCGTAATACAATCCACGGGAGCGAAGCCCCGCGTGAGTACTAGTTAGAAGATAAACAGACAGAGAGATAAAACAATACGAAAATATTTGTTTTAGTATAGTGTAAAAAACAATAGGTCGGTAAGCACTAGAAAACACAGTCATTTTGAAATCACGAACAGACACTTAAATTTTATTTGTGTGTAAATATGTAGTACCTATGTACGAGGGGTCGTTTTAAGTTCGCGGAATGGAGGACAAGGAAATAAAAATGCAAAATTATATTTCTTTTTCAATATATTTACATGCAACCCTAATACCTACACTTCTCAGATCTATTCATATTTATTATATCTTCATTTAAAAAAGGATTTTTTTTTCATTGGTTTCTAATAGGCTCGCGTTTGACCATCATCTCACTTGATGGTAAATGATGATGTGGTCGAAGATGAAGCTTTCTCCGAAAAATACGCTGAAATTGCTTCTTTTCTAAATAACCTACCGCACCACTTACTCCCATCCCCTCCATTCCGTGGACTTAAAAACGCAGCGTCGTATGTATATAAGTAGTATAAATTGTACCTATATACATATATACTATTTCCCCCCTCGTTTTCACGCTGTTCACTAGCGATATCCCCAAACATAAAAATACCCAGATAGCCCTATTCGCCAACGATACGGCTATCTACTATACTGGTCAGAAACCTGATGCCATCGCGCGCACTCTCCAAGCTTCCCCAAACACTCTGGGCAAATGATGAAGTCAATCCAGACAAAAGCCAGGCGGTCCTCTTTTCCAAACCGCGGTTAAACCCACCCTCTCCCCGTCCGATTACCATGTACTTACTCTGTCCTTCTCATACTTCTGATTTAATTCATTCTTCCTTTTATATACAGTCTATTCTTCTGTGGAATGCACTACCTCTTGATATCAGGACGGCCACCAATCAATATGCGTTTAAGAGAAAGTTGCGGGATTATTTTTAAAACAAATAGTGGAAGCAGAGTATTCATAACCCCCTTTCTATCAATTTTTATTAATATACTAGTTGTGCCCGCGACTTCGTCCGCGTGGAATAGTAACTTTTCGGGCAGCATATTTTGAATTACATATACCGTCGTTTGGGTAGGTAGCTAAAAATTTACTTTACAGTGATGCTTCTCTGTATACGATATTTGACGTATGGCCATCGGGGATGAAAGCATACAGGCTCCTAGGATTGCTAACCCGTGACAGAGCCACATACAACTGACCGTGCGAGAAACAGCTGATACTTAGATCTACACCCACAACTTTCAGCGTCTGACCTTGGGCTTTATTAATTGTCATCGCAAAACATAGGCTGACTGGAAACTGCACTCGTTTAAAACTAAATGGAACATTGTTTGGAATGAGAGGAATCCGAGGAATGAAAACACTTTCACCTTTTCCACACCCTGTTAAAATCTCTGCTTCTATCAGATTTCGTTATAAATTGGTCACTTTTAACCTGGTGCCATTGCAAAGTTTTGGGTACTTTTAATTTTATTTTACGTGCTGGTAGTCCAGGAGCATTGAGGGATTCTAAAAATTCTACTGGGTAGCTTGTAGATTCTCTTTCTTCCATGACTCTGTTAATGGAGATATACTCAACATAATCCCCCGGAACATAGCTCAAAATTTCAGCGTTTATTGTTGCTGCTTGGTCGTTTCGTGGCGTCAAAATAGCTCTTTCACAAAGTCAGGAATTTTTGCAAGTTGGTATTTGCGTTGCGTTTCCATACACAGATGATATGAAGTCTCACATTGATCAAACTATGTTGCATAGGTTTTCATTAAGAATAACTTTTCCTTGTTCCTGCGGATACACACCGTTACCAATCTCAAGTAGCAAATCTAAAAATTCTTGAGCATTTTCGTTGCCTCCAATTTGCACACGCATATTTAATGTCAAATGCAAAGGGATAATGTAATGCCACAGTCGAGAATTCTTTAGGCAGGCTCTAACTTCATCAGCTGTTGTTCCACGTGGTATTACAGGGAGTGTCTGACGAAAATCGCCACAAAAATGCATAGTAATGCCACCCATGGGTTGCTCATTTTGCTTGACATCACGCAACGTTCTGTCTACTGCTTCTACTGCTTTTCCTTACCTTAAACCTTAGCTTTATCGCTGTTTCTTGAAATATTACAAACAGGGCTTTCTGTGCGGTCTAAATCGATCGGAACATTGTATAAGCAGTTTTCCCACCTGGCAACAATGTGGCTGCTATGCCTGATGAAGCGACAGCAAGGGCAATTTTATCTAGGCTTCGTACCTTCGCCAAAATAACTTTCGTAAGAAATGTTTTACCCGTTCCACCGAGTGCATCTACAAATAGCATTTCTCCCAAAGTACTATCAACGCTGCGGCACACCCGATCAAATATCAAACGCTGTTCATCAGTTAGCCTCGAGACATCAGTTTGTAAAATTTCGGCCAGGTCAATTGGATCATAGTTGGTTTCCATCGCGTAATCTCTATTAATACGTTCACCGTCAAATGATGCCACCGGCATGCCATATTGAGAAATAGGATTACCCCCAATAGATGTAACTATATCTTGAATAGCCAACAAACAACGATTCAATTGACTTTCACGTAATCTCTCCTCAATTGGGTTGTTATCATTAAGTTGTACGTGCCTAAAAAACTCCTCAGCCAATTTGTTCTGATACTTATACCACAACTGTGCAGCTTCAGAAAGTACACAAAACACCAGGATGACTGCAAACAAATGTTGCAACCGATGAGGAGTTTCGCTAATACTTGCTTCTGACAAAGCACCATCCCAATGTTGATCCCCATCCAGCAAGTCATGTGCCCGGCAAGCGGCTTGGTATGTAGGGTGTACGATATTGTCAACCTTTCGGAGATCGGCAAAAGAAGTAGGCCCTCGGACAACGTGCAGCAGTAGGCGCAGGTAAAAGCATTCGGAGTTATTTGGATGAACCGTATAAACCTTACAATACATACCTTACAATGACATGATCTTTAAAAATATCTGGTTCACCTACTACAACTGTTCCACATCTTCTGCGGTTAAAAATGCCCTGTTGTTTATTATAGGTATAATACGATGGAACTTTGTTGTATAAGAGTCTGTCTTTGTTGTGTCTGAGTTGTGTCTTAGCAAATGCGTCTGTTTCGCAAAGCGAGCAGAGTGGTTTGTCTTGGGTTGTCCAAACGCTCCGTTACATTATCAGGGTTGAAGTATATTCTTTGTCCACCTTCAAGATGAACGTCAAGGTGGTTGACAGGTGGATATCTCTCGTGGATCGAAAAACTTAAAATACGCCAAACTGCCTCATTGTCCGTACTCTCTGGGAGCTCAGGCGGGTTTTCCTGTCAACAAAAGTCTCAGACTCACGCAATAGTGCGTGAGCTTCGCGATCGACAGATAAACGTGCCTTTCGTTGTTCCTCGTTTTCCCTATTTGGAGTTGTCATAATTCGAGAACGATTTGAACTCAGTCGAGATTCTCGCTGAGTCGAAGTTTCTGCAGCACGAAACCTAGCCTGATGTTCCCGAGTTGCAGAGAGCCTTGCCTCACGACCTTCCTCAGATTCCTGTGATCGAACTAATCTCATCCTTTTAGCATTTCTGCTACATTGTGAGAGGTTGGATCTTCTTCGAGGCATTCTTACAATAAAATAGTACTTACTACTTAACACACAGTTATTTAGTAAACACGTACTATCGTAAACAATTAAATTATAAATACTTACAGATTATTATACAGTCTAAAATTATCACAGTTTAAGTAATAAGTGTTAAGACGTGTAAACCAAACGTACTAACTTTATATCACAAAAGAATTGCTAGAAAAGTTAATTACTAACCTGAGCTAATGAACTTATACTTAATAAAGAAAATCAAGAAAAGAAATAAAGAAAGCCAAATACTTATAATATTTAAATCCTAAATACAAATTAAGATAAGTATACCGAAAATCAAGGAAAGAAATGCCTAACTTATAACAAATGCTTACAATATTTATTTACAAACCCTAAATAAAAATTAAGATAAGTAAATACCCAAAAATCAAGGAAAGTAGTACGTACTCTGATAGAATACCTTAACAAATGTTCGCCGTGATTCTTTAAATTGACATAACTTTTTTATTTATGAACCGATTGACATGAAATAAACACTAAATGTTAATTGAAGCTTACTACAATATATTAGTGAAAACCGCATCTAAATCTAATAGGCCGTTTCTGATATTAGCGTGCACAAACACACAGACAAACAGACAAAAAAAAATTTAATTACAATTTCGGGTACGGCATCGATATAATAACAACCGCTGCTACTTTTTTTTAATATACTTCCATTGTACAGACACCACTTTTCTACAATTTTATTATATGTATAGATTATATATATTTGGTATTACTATGATAAATATGTATGTAAGTTTATTTTTAACCGACTTCTAAAAAAGGAGGAGGTTCTCAATTCGGATGTTTGTATTTTTTTTTTTTTTTTATTTTTTTTTTATGTTTGTCCACGCATAACTCCGTCGCTTACCAACCGATTTGAAAAATTCTTTTTTTGTTGGAAAGGGTATACTTCCCAAATGGTTCCATGAAAATTTTATCGAAATCGGATGAGCCGTTTCTGAAAAATCAAAAAAAGTCGAAAAAAATAATGTACGTTGATGATCTTTTCGTTTACTCTGAATCGATTTGGAAAATTCACTGACCCACTAAAAAGCGCGAAAATAAAAACTTTTTTGCAAAAAATAAAACCGACTTCCACATCAAAACACTACAAAGCCAAAAATAATTTTAATTTCGGAAGGCGGTGTGAAAAAAAAAGAAAATACAAAACCAATAACACCGACTACCGAAATTAAAATTATTTTTGGCTTTGTAGTGTTTTGATGTGGAAGTCGGTTTTATTTTTTGCAAAAAAGTTTTAGTTATTTAGGACCTCTACTCTTCAAAAATCTCTTTGAAGAGGATAGGTCCACTAACTAATTTTTTTAAATATAATGTTACTTAGGCCGTTTTTGCGCTCGCGGCCTGATATATACTTGTAATAAGACTTTTACTTTGAATATGTTGTCTACTTAGTTTATTTTTTTTATGCACCTGCCATGTTATCTCTTCACCACCCATGGTTGACTGGTAGAGAATGCCTATGGTATTAAGTCCGCCTTAGTACTTTTTGTGTTGCATAAAGTTTTAATAAATAAATAAATAAAGCAGGCACGTTCGCGCGCCGCTTTCGCTCTAGGTAGGCTCCACTTCATTCTTAGCTCCTACAGCAAATTATCACTCAGGTGCAAGCTGCGTATTTTCACCGCGGTCATCCGTCCCATCATGACCTACGCCTGCGTTGTTTTCGCACACGCAAAGCCCCACCTCCTCCACAAGATGCAGATCCTCCAAAACCGATTCCTCCGTAGAGTCACGGGAGCCCCTTTTTATGTTCGAAATGAGCTTCTTCACGTAGACCTCAAGATGCTCACCATCCAGCAGTTAATGAAACGCGTCTCCAAGCGTTTCTATGATACTGCAATCAAACATAGGAATGCCCTTATCGCATCGGACGCCCGATACGAACCCTCGAGCATCGCTGAAATTCGCCGACCAAGGCATACCCTAGTCACTCCCGATTACGCAATCACCCTGCTCCAAGAGAGTCGTAGGGAAACCAGCACAGTATACAAAAACAAAAACCGACCGTCCTTCCGTCCTCGCCAACGAGGCCCGCCGCGACGTCCCCGTAATTGTCCGCCCCGACCCTTGTCAGAAACAGCCTGCGACGCTGAACCAATAGCTTTAAATTTCCTTATTAATAATAATAATAATGATATGATCCAGCCTGTCCCTAGCTGCCCTCTCCCTGCGACGCCCTAAGCCGAGGTCCGTACCCCACAGGGGGTGCCCTTAGCCTGTAGTCGCCTAGTTTGTAAGTTTAACAAAAAGCCCTGGCTGGAAGCTTTAATTAATTTATTAATTAAGGCAACTACAGACAAGTTCGGTTAAGCAGCCGACAACCTCAAACGTTGACCTGCGAGATGCCATACAAAAAAAAAACTACACCATTTTAAAAACTTCGTTCTTTTGCAATCACAGACAAACACTTAAATTTTGAATTTAGATTAATATAATTACAATCGAACCAAACCCATTACAGGACAAATCCTAACTTAATCTAACTTTGTAACAAAAACAAAAC
Source organism: Tholera decimalis (assembly GCA_943138885.2). Taxonomy (NCBI): domain Eukaryota; kingdom Metazoa; phylum Arthropoda; class Insecta; order Lepidoptera; family Noctuidae; genus Tholera; species Tholera decimalis. The sequence continues at coordinate 10,712,868 of OW964562.2, read as the reverse complement.
GAATTAACAGAACGCAACGCATGCAGCAAATAAATTGGACCTTCGAGAAAAACAAGCCTTTTGGGGACCTCATTGAATTGAAAAAGAACTTAATAAGTACCATACAGTTGGTTTTTCAATACATAGTTTACTTGGAAATATTGAAGTCTGAGATTTCGATTTTTTTAGATCACTGTACTACAATTTGCTTTTAATAATGCTTTTTACAGGGTTATAGAGATACTAAATTAAAATTAAAATGAGCCGACCATTCACTAGACCACGATCTAGATAATAGGTAACTAAGATCTAGAAAAGCATTAGGAACGAGAACGAAAAGCAGGCGCAGTTCGGGAAGTATTTATTCAGGAAAATATTTACCTTGTTGCCTTCAAATTGAAATTTTGTCGCATAGTGCAAAAACCCAGGAAAGCAATTTAGTTGAAGCTAAAAGCCCTATCTTATATGCGGCAGTGGCGGGTAGTGGCACTGTTGGCGAAACAAACTGTAAATGGATTGATTGCGCCAATTCCCGGCTACAAAGGACGACGAAATTGCATTAAAAGCTCCGTGGCGCGGGCCATTTGCCAAAGCACTTACTCCATTAGGAGCGTCCAAATAACGTTACCTTAGTGCGGTGTTACGAAATGTAGGTGGGCGAAGGGATGAAACTTACAGTAAAGGTTACCTATATGAAGCCATTTTATCAATAAAATAGTTTTCTACTGTGATAGTGACACTATATGCACCAAGCTGCTTGACCCGTCTCGCCATAATTTTTGCCATTTTAAACAAAAAGTTTTGTAGATTTTTTTCAAGTTGCTTTGTGCGACATTTACACTTACGACGTTAAAAATAGACTGACAAATGAGTCAACTAAATTTATTCGCATTGAATTTCAGTAAAATTGTTGATGAATTCAAACCAAAGAGCACCCCTGTAATGTCAAAAGCTGGTCGTGGACGCGGGTGTGAGAAACGCGCGAGTTTCCCGCCGTTTTACGCGCGACAAAGGTTAATTAATTACATTACGCTGCGCTTGAGTGGCCGGGCACTCATTGCACGGCGCTAATTCGCAAATTAGCCGCCGACAAAGCGAGCTTTTATTCGCTCCATTACGGCCTGACGTGTTTCATCTCTATATTTCACATAATTTCTAGTTGATTTGGATTATTTAGCAGATATTGCTAATGATTTATCGCACCTGATTAGTGGATGATAATTTCATTACGTTGGTATATAACTATACTTGCTTAGGTATTACGTACGGCTTGTAGTCGTCTTTCACGCCATAAAAATACGTACCTACTCATGATGGGTACCTATAGGTAACTAAATAACTAGGTACTCGGAAAATGGACAATCTCTGATATTTGAAAAAAAAAAAACATTGTTCATCTGTACTAGGTAGGCAGGTACCTCCATCTTTCAGGGACTAGAAGTATTCATGAGGGCTTTATTATTAGAACATGCAACTCGTTAAATCTGTTCAGAAAACGCCTGCGACAGTATTTGATAGACGCACAGCGAAGACTGGACATGGTCAATATAAATGTGTCCCTGATATGATGCTGTGTCAATTTGAGTGGAATGTTTGTGTTTACGGGCGATGCGCGTGCAACTACTGGAAATACACATATAATTATTATGTATTGGATTCGTAAAGTACTTTTCAACACACTTGCTCGTAAAGTGAGCCTTATTATATCGTTCTTAGGGCCATAAACCGAACTATAACATACACGTGCATAATAATATTACACACTAGTGCATAATAGAATGATCCCTACAAAGTTAAGTTAGTACCTAACTGCAAATTATATGCGAGTAAACAGAGCATTTTCAATTTAACCGGGTAATACAGTTTTTTTTTTTTTTTTTTTGTAACAACAAAGAGGTTTTATGCCACCGAAAATCTATTTACATTTTTGAAATAAATAAATGTGTCCCTAATTAAGACGAAAAAACATTTATTATTATCAAATTATTTATAATTCACAATAATTTCTTATAAAATATTTGCATTTTATCACAAAAATTATCATTTTGAAGTAGGCTGTATGGCTGTAATCAATCAAAATACATTTGGCGCGTGCAAAAAAAAAAAATTGCGCGCCATTTCCCAATTTTCCCCTAATTTTCATATTTTGTTTGTATCGCATTTGTTGCTGTGTGGTAAATAATTATACAAATGTCAGGTTTTAGTACAGAAGATGAACAATTGATTGATTTAACCCCGCCAGAAATACTAAATGCAGCACAAAATGCAAACGAAAGCCTAATACCTGCAAAATCTAGAGAAAAGTATTTAGCTGCTTACGATAGTTTCCTGCAATGGAAGAGCAACAAAAAAACCCAGTCATTTTCTGAAAATGTGTTTTTGGCGTATTTCTCTGAACTCGCCAATACATACAAACCTAGCTCCCTGTGGTGCATCTATTCCATGTTAAGAAGCATGGTTAAGCTCAAACATGGTGTTGATATCAAAACGTACTGTAACCTGATGGCATTTTTGAAGAGATGCTCGGATGGATATATTGGTCGGAAATCTAAAGTTTTGTCACCAGCCGACGTTGAAAAGTTTTTGAATGAGGCTCCGGATAGTCAGTATCTAGCAACAAAGGTACGTTTCATATTTTTAATCGAAACGAATCTACAATATACAAGTGTGTAACTTTAGCATAATTTCTTAGAACTAATTAATTGATTTCTTTGCAGGTTGCCTTAATATTCGGTGTTACTGGTGCTTGTAGACGACAAGAGCTGTACAATATTACAACAAAAGATGTAGAAATCCACGGAGATATGCTTCTTGTCAAAATTACCCAGACTAAAACCAAGATTCCACGATCTTTTACAATCCAAGGAACGTTTCGTGAAATAGTGAAAAAATACCAAGATCTCCGTTCAACAAAAACAAAGAATGACCGCTTTTTCCAAAACTTTCAGAAAGGAAAATGTACTGCACAAACAATCGGTATTAACAAATTTGGTAATATGCCAAGAGAAATAGCGAAGTATTTAGGTTTGCCTGAGGCCGATTTTTACACTGGACACAGTTTTAGAAGAACGTCGGCTACAATGTTGGCTGATTCGGGGGCTGATATACTAACTTTGAAGCGACATGGTGGATGGCGTTCTTACGCAATCGCTGAATCGTACATAGAAGACTCAATTCATAACAAAGCAAAAATCAATGACAAAATAACGCAAGCCATTAATTTGGAGCCAAAGGCAAAAAAGTTTTGCCCCGAACCACAACCATGTACATCTACTAGCGTGAGTTATTTGGTGCCCTCTCCTTCCAGTAATTTGTATGATTTACCTTTGTCGCCGACATTTACACAAGAAGTAAATGAAGGTACTAAAGAAGTGGCAAGTACCAATGTAACACAAACTGTGAAATTGCCATCAAAAACAATCCAATATCGTTTTGAAAATTGTACATTCACCAATTGTTTTAATAATTAAACGATTTATGCAATACATATTTGTTTTTTCCTCGCAAGTGTGTTGAAAAACGTCGTATGATACACGTGTGTATTGATGATTACCGTCCTCGGCTCTCTTAAGGCTGCTCTCTCGAAAAAAGCTTGAAAAAAGCATTCAGATGAAGCAACTTTTCGTCGGCAATTACAGAGAAATTACATCTGAAAAAAATTGTTAATAATCTACATGATATGAACCGTAATTTGGTTTAGCCACAATTTTTATATCGGTATCACATAATAAGAAAAAAAAAATGCCAAATCACCTCCAAATCATTGAGATGAAACCATTTTACTCCTTAATTTCTTATCAAAAGAGTATAAAAAATATACTACTGCTTTGCAATACAAATGAAAATAATTTGGTTTTGTTACTTTTTACAAATATGTATTATTTTTATTACAATAAATTAAAAATGCGTCCAATTAAAGACTGCGTTTACATCACCCCCGCACTCGTCCACAAATTCAGTGCGGGGCGCATCGTGTTGCTAGGTGGACGTACGTCGCGTTGCGAGAACTCAAGCACTACGAAATAATATCGTAAAATATTACTGCTAAAATTAATTTTGTAAATAGTGGAATAGCTTTTTAACCGACTTTAGAAAAAGGAGGAGGTTCTCAATTCGTCTTGAACTTTTTTTTATGATGTTACTTCATTACTCCCAGATGGCTGGACCGATTTGGAAAATTCTTTTTTTGTTTGAAAGAATATACATTCTAGTTAGTTCTATTGTCGTCACGTTTGGATCTGATGATGAAATCATGGAGAAATCGAGGGAACTCTTCAAATATTATAGGCATAACTATAGCGTTTTGGGTATTTCTTATAGTACCTTGTTTAGTTTCTCTCGAAAAGCACCATTTGAGGAAGTGGAACTGATGACGAAGACCCCAGATGGCCATCGAAACTACTCAATAATAAGTATTTCGTGGATTGCGATTAGATTACTTGAATATAGATGTTAAGCACTTTATGCTCGTCACAATGCATATGGTGAAGTAGAACTGATAGTGATGTACCAGGAGAACTCCTCAAAAATTAGCGGCTCTGCACCGGGAAAAGCAATATTTTGTAAAAGGTGATAAGTTGTTGACATTATGGCTTTTGTAACTAGATCAATTACAAACCGACCCACTAAAAAGCGTGAAAAAAAAAAATTAACAAAAAATAGAACCGACTTCCATATCAAAACACTACAAAGCTAAAAATAACTTTAATTTCGGAAGGCGGTGTGAAAAAAACAGAAAATCCAAAACCAATAACACCGACTACCGAAATTAAAGTTATTTTTAGCTTTGTAGTGTTTTGAAGTCATTTATTTGAAGCAGTGGTGGCCCAGTGGTTACGGGCCCGATCTGCGAGTTGTAGATCGAGGGTTCGAATCCAATCAGGCACAATACGTTATGTAATATATGTATATCATATAATGTAATATATGTATATAATATATGTATATCTTCACCACTGCTTTAAAACTACTGTTGACATTTTGGCTTTTGTAACTAGATAAATTACAAACCGACCCACTAAAAAGCGTGAAATAAAACTTATTATCAAAAAATAGAACCGACTTTCGATTCGTCTAAAAGTTTTATTTCTGATTCTTGTTTATAAGTTAAAGAGTATTCTATGTATCTATAAGTAGTGTTAGTGTTATAAACTCATAGTATTTTACAGTTTTAGTAGTGTTTAAATTTAGTTTGTAAAACATGGGAATAAGCAGAAACGAATGAAGAGAGGTTTAAAAAAATATTACAAACAAAAGGGTATACATTTATTATCAAGGTAAGTTTAAAGTTTTATCTACATATTTCATTATAAACTATCGCTTTACTTACCTCGCATAAAAGTAGATAGCACAGAGTAAACGGACAGAGGGTAAGCTTCATACAACTGCGCTATGATAGGTACACTACTACAAGCAAGGCGCGTGTGTGCGCTTCGTCTGAGCGAGGCCTGGCTTGAGCCGATATGCACCGGTTTCTCTTCGTACGGACGAAGCCGCCAGTTGAGATAGAGAGATAGAGTTAAGATAATGTACAAGAGAAAGAAGAAAACGACAAAGAGAAGGAAATAGAACTAAGGAAAGAAAAATAGATTGATGAGAAAAATGAAGAAAACGAGAACGAAGAAGGACGAAAAGAAAACATAGAACAAGATTTTATATGGCTATCAAAATTTCTAAAAATAAATATATGTGAACACGGAGAAATAAATGAGGATGAAGAAGTTCAACCAACCAAAAGAATAAAAATACTTGGTGAAAGAAAGTTAAATTTCAGTGAATTTTAGTTATAATCTATTTGTTTATAAAAAATGTAACAAATAATATGACATACACTAGTAATAATTATACTACCTATCTACCTTACTCTAAGTTCCTACCTACATACCTACCTTACCTACCTACCTACCATTTTTCTCTTAATAGAAACCTTCCTCAGACTATAACGAATATTCGAAAAAAAAATCCGTATTGGTCCAGCCATTCCTGAGTTTTGCGCTTAGCAATACATTTAGCCATTAATTTTTATTTATATATAATTAAGTTAAAAAGATACATCAAGTTGTTTACCTCATGTTTCGAGCCAGGCTGATCTATAATAGAGGTATAGTTTCTACAGTACATACTCAAAGTGCATCTATATCAATAGATAATAAATAAAAACAAAATTTGACCACTTTTGATGCGGTACAAATAAAAATGAATTTAACTTTCACGATGACTTGACCTTCTGTGATTTCGATACTCTGTGCCGAGACTAGGCGAAGCGACGACGCATGCTGGCGGCGCAAGCGCGGGCCGAGCGCGCCTCTCTTTTCTGTTGCATGCGGGTAGCGGAGAGCTGCGCGGAGTGACGCGCGGAGAGCGGTCGTTAGCTCCGCCCAAATGGTCAAGGTTATTGGCATGAATACAAGCCTTAAGACCCTCACCTGACGGCTCGGGTCTCAATGGCGCCTCAGCGGTAATCACCAACATTACACACTTGTACCATAATGTACTATTATATTTCTATTTTATGTATATTATTATTATATTATATGTATATTTAAACTGATTGACATCCGTACACTCACTATTAGGACCAGTTGAAAACCAGCGTTGGACACTAGTTGTCCGGCTTTTTGCTGAACTGGGCCTATTTGGCGCATCCGTGAGTCACACAGTAATATTAATCATCCTGGATCTATTCAATTTCACTTTTTAGGGTTCCGTAGTCAACAAGGAACCCTTATAGTTTCGCCATGTCCGTCTGTCTGTCCGTCTGTCCGCGGTTTAGCTCAAAAACTATAGGTACTAGAAAGTTGTACTTTGGGATGAGTATACACGTTAATGACGCCGAAAAAGTGGTAAAATAAAATTTTGAAAAAAAACAATTATTTAGGGTACCTCCCATACATGTAAAGTGGGATGATAATTTTTTTTTTCGTTCTTCCCATAGTGTGGGATATCGTTGGATAGGTATTTCAAAACTATTAGGGGTTTGGTAAGACCGTTTTTTGATTAAGTAAACCGTTCGTGACTTATCAAGCTTTAAAGTACTAATTTTCGTTAGAGTCAAGTGTCCCCCCCCTCTATCAACTAAACGGTTATAGTTAGAAATTCAAATGTCACGGCAGTAGTACCTATATATAACGAAATTTAAAGAAAAACTATCATACATAAGTGGGCTTTACAAGTTTACGAGTAATAGTCGACCAATTGTATTTGACTCGAAAATTTCGAACAACTCTATAGAAATGTCGATAGATGGCGCTAGTGTAGCTCTGTGTCCGTATTTAAATTCAAAACACCGGCTATGACAAGTTTTATACAAATCTCTAAAAAAAATTGAAACTTTCCGTGCAAAATTGTCGGAGGATCAGGGAGGATTTGTATAGGAAGTCAAATTAGTTAGGTAGTCATGTTTGGCTTTTAGTTAGAGCATGGTACGAAACGATCAGTCAGCGAATACGACACGCACTTGGCTGTTATAAAAACTACGGAACCCTACACTGCGCGTGGCCCGACACGCACTTGACCGGTTTTTTTTTAATATATTTTATTTTCATAATAATATGAATTTGTTTGTTTCTTGTAAGTTTTTTTTTACTGTGTGTACTTGTGCCATGTGTCAATAAACGATTTTTCTTTCTTCTTTCTTTCTTTCTTTTATAGGTAGGTAAAACCTGAAAGATTGGCAATGAATATGGCACCGATTCCATTCCCACTCATTCTCTTTTCACGCAGTAGGTACAACTGTGAAACTCGCATTTACCTAAAATCCGACTCGCTAAAGGCGATCGCGACGATTGCGATAGATATCTTCAAAAAGCTGGTCACGAACTCATATTATCTCTCTACCATCCCGTAATAGTACCTATATGTATATGATACCTTCATATAAATATGTTTTTTAACTCTATGTATGTATATATTATTTTGTTTATTGGATCTTTATTAATCATTCTATTAGTAAAGTTTATTTTAATTTACGTAATTAGTAGTAACACTCCAGTCGCAGGTGGAAGTAATTTCTTAAGAAATAAGTAGCATTTTTAGCTCTTCTGTCTGTATTATGTGTACAAATAAAATCAACCATATCTTAAGCCTGCAATACATGTTGGCCGAGCGTTGTCGAGTGAAGGCCAATACCAACATGTAGACGGTATATTTGCCTTGTCTTGCTATCGCTCGGTGTCACTTGCCTGGTTGGCCGAGTGGAGGCCAGCGCCAACGTGTATAGAGCTCATTTGGTGCAACTTGTCTTCGCTCGCCGTTGCTCGTGATCACTTGCCTCACTTCGGATCGGTGTCGGTTTTTGGTCACAAAGCAAAGGCGCTCGCCTGCGTTCGGCCAACGTGTGGGCAGCTCTACAGACCCTCTTCTACATTGGTCGTCTGCATTGGCGTTCGACGAACTTGTCAAACGTGTGGACATTATTTCTTGCCCTGCACCTATTTGCCAACGCTCGGCCAACATGTATTGCAGGCTTTACCACCATAATTAAAAAGCTAGACCCTTGGCCCTTTTTCAATTATCGTCAATCGGGGTAACTTTGATAGATCATCGCTGTATGCGTATGTATAGCGATGATGAACCTGAGAGCACAGATTTAGTATTTAACATAGTAATATGTATAATATGTTAAATACTAAATCTGTGCTCTCAGGTTGGTTGGTTGGTTTTCATACTCTCAAGTTATATAACATCTTTATTTACATATATATCATCTTTTTATATCTCAATTATGTAAATCTGTTCAGTGGTTTTGGAGATATGAGGTAATAAAGAAAATTACATACATACAAAATACGCGCGAAAAACATAACCCTTCCTTTGCAGTCGGGTAATAAAGAAAAAAATAAAATAAAATCTGTAAATTTTATTGTGTGTCAAAGTTACAACCCCTCTATGAATAACTTTGCCTCTGATGAGATTTATCGCAGAAAACTCAACTTATGTTATAGCTTCAGGGTAACATTAGTTTAAGTTTTTAACAAATTTCAGATGCAATGGCTTCATAGACAAGTCATTAAAACCATTAAATTACAGTTTTTGCGGTCGGACTGTCAAAGTTACCCTGATTGACTATAACTGTGTAATTCTGTAATTGCGCCGTTAACTACCTATGTAGGTACTTACGACTAGATAATCTCATCCACTAATGTCAAAATTACTCACCAAATGGATTGCTTGTTTCCGCTTTTGTTTTAAAACAACAATAGAGTCTTGTGAATAAATTAAATAATATAACAGAGATAAAACAAGTTTGCCGCGGAAGCAAAAATGTTTGACAAACTATACATTAGCGGGCCCTGGGAGGTGAAGTCCAAGATGGCGGCCGCTCGTACGTAACATACAATTACAACTTATTTTTGTCTATCAAAATATTTTTAATTGGTTTTAGAGTTGGAAAATACTGTAGTATATGATTATCGAGCTACAAAGCTGTATATTTGCTTAATGGAAGAGTGTTCGAGATAAAAGCTTGCGCTATCGAGGTCGGAAATCGGTGAGCAGTAATTAGAGGGGCCGGCCGCCTGCGCCGACGCCGACGTCTCTTCCTTACATGCCACTTAAAACTACACCGCTTGCTAGGTACCTATACGACATTATCTTATTATGTACTGTAGCTCTAGAAATGTGGCAACATGACTGACTACTTTTATTCGCCTACCTATATTTTATTCTTTGTTTCTATTTTGTAATAACTTATAGTCTAGTCGATTGACTATATTATTAAACTAAGGGTTTTCAAGTCTGGTAAAATAATAAAATGATCATGTATTAGGTAGTTGAATACTATGCTTTCTTTTTTCAAACGCAGGTTCTCTAGACGTTCGTTTGTGTCACAAAGTAAAGAAAACTAAGTACTAACATTTAACTTACAGTTTCAAAATTAATTTCAAAAGAAATGTTATGTAAAATAAAGTGCTCATTCTTCCCTAATCTGTGTAACTGATCTATTGCTTTTAGTAAAATTACCCTATAAATATTCAGGAAGAAGGCGAAAAAACTTAATAATATAGTATCGGACGACGTTAATTGCAAATTACATGTGCATTAATGTTGGGCCCACGTGTGGCGAATGTTTTAACGGTCAAAGTTCGCTTGCAATCCACTTAAGTGTCACTTATCATACGAGGCAAGGAATCATGACTCAGGAGTTTTACAAGAATGTCGGCTGATTCTTTTATGCCTATCTAGTTCTGAATTTTAATAATTTTATTGTTGGGAAATGGGAACGATATTTTTTTTAAATAATTTAAATTAGCGTCATATTTAATTCACATCTACCTACGTATTCAATTATGGTTATGTCAGGCAATGTCAGGCTGAAAAAGACTGGAAGATATTTGACTTACTTGTGATATCTATAAGCAAAATCTTTGTACCCCTTATTACGATAATTATTCGGACGGAAGAGTATGAAATTTGGCACAGTTGAAGTTTTTATGGAGAACGAGTGTAGAAATCTAATTATATTATACTATATAAAGCTAGATTACCACTCACTGACTCACTCATTGACATAATTGTTCTCCCAGATGGTGGATGGGGAGGTGGGTATATTTTGACAGATTCGTAAACAAGTAACTCTCAAACCTACGGGAAAAGTGCCAAACCTCCCCTTTTCACCCCCCTTCTCCCCCCTCCCTATCCTATCTCGGAAACTACGAGACCCGTATTTTTTTTTTTACGGATTCGTATAGAGGAGGCTCGGCAAAGTAAAAACCATTTTTCAAAGTCGCCCCCCTTGCCCCCCTTCTCACCCCCTTTAGGCGGATCTCGGAAATTAAGAGACTTGGAACATTTTTTTTTTCAGATTCATTTAGAGGGGCAATGCTTTAGTCGAAATAATTGTGCAACACCCCCCCGCCTTTTTTTTTTTTTCCCAAGCACGCGAGGTGCTTGCACCTCGCGCAACACGCAAATACTAGTTATATTATATAAAGCTAAATTACCACTCACTCACTCACTCACTCACTGACTGACTCATTGACATAATTGTTCTCCCAGATGGTGGATGGGAAGGTGGGTATATTTTGACAGATTCGTAAACAAGTAACTCTCAAACCTACGGGAAAAGTGCCAAACCTCCCCTTTTCACCCCCCTTCTCCCCCCTCCCTATCGTATCTCGGAAACTACGAGACCCGTATTTTTTGTTTTTTACGGATTCGTATAGAAAAGGCTCGGTAAAGTAAAAACCATTTTTCAAAGTCCCCCCCCCGCCCCCCTTCTCCCCCCCTTTAGGCGGATCTCGGAATCTAAGAGACTTGGAACATTTTTTTTTTTCAGATTCATTTAGAGGGGCAATGCTTTAGTCGAAATACTTGTGCAACCCCCCCCCCATCACCCCCCCCCTCTTTTTTTTTTTTTTTTTCACAAGCTCGCGAGGTGCTTGCACCTCGCGCAACACGCAAATACCATTTTCTTTTTTCACAAGCACGCGAGGTGCTTGCACCTCGCGCAACACGCAAATACTAGTTATTATACTATATAAAGCTAAATTACCACTCACTGACTCACTGACAGAATTGTTCTCCCAGATGGTGGATGGGGAGGTGGGTATATTTTGACAGATTCGTAAACAAGTAACTCTCAAACCTACGGGAAAAGTGCCAAACCCCCCCTTTTCCCCCCCCTTCTCCCCCCCCCCCCTATCGTATCTCGGAAACTACGAGACCCGTATTTTTTCTTTTTACGGATTCGTATAGAGGAGGCTCGGTAAAGTAAAAACCATTTTTCAAAGTCCCCCCTCCCCGCCCCCCTTCTCCCCCCCTTTAGGCGGATCTCGGAATCTAAGAGACTTGGAACATTTTTTTTTTCAGATTCATTTAGAGGGGCAATGCTTAAGTCGAAATACTTGTGCAACCCCCCCCCCATCACCCCCCCCCCCCTCTTTTTTTTTTAATTTTTTTTTCACAAGCTCGCGAGGTGCTTGCACCTCGCGCAACACGCAAATACTTGATTTAGAGGGGCAATGCTTTAGTTTTTTTCACAAGCACGCGAGGTGCTTGCACCTCGCGCAACACGCAAATACTAGTTATACTATATAAAGCTAGATTACCACTCACTCACTCACTCATTGACATAATTGTTCTCCCAGATGGTGGATGGGGAGGTGGGTATATTTTGACAGATTCGTAAACAAGTAACTCTCAAACCTACGGGAAAAGTGCCAAACCTCCCCTTTTCCCCCCCCTTCTCCCCCCCCCCCTATCGTATCTCGGAAACTACGAGACCCGTATTTTTTTCTTTTTACGGATTCATATAGAGGAGGCTCGGTAAAGTAAAAACCATTTTTCAAAGTCCCCCCCCCCGCCCCCCTTCTCCCCCCCTTTAGGCGGATCTCGGAATCTAAGAGACTTGGAACATTTTTTTTTCAGATTCATTTAGAGGGGCAATGCTTTAGTCGAAATACTTGTGCAACCCCCCCCCATCACCCCCCCTCTTTTTTTTTTTTTTTTCACAAGCACGCGAGGTGCTTGCACCTCGCGCAACACGCAAATACTAACCCCCCCCCATCTCCCCCATCACCCCCCCCTTTTTTTTTTTCACAAGCACGCGAGGTGCTTGCACCTCGCGCAACACGCAAATACTAAACCCCCCCATCTCCCCCATCACCACCCCCTTTTTTTTTTTCACAAGCACGCGAGGTGCTTGCACCTAGCGCAACACGCAAATACTAAACCCCCCCCATCACCCCCGCCCCCCCACTTTTTTTTTTTCACAAGCACGCGAGGTGCTTGCACCTCGCGCAACACGCAAATACTAAACCCCCCCATCACCCCCCCCCCTTTTTTTTTTTTTTTTTTTCACAAGCACGCGAGGTGCTTGCACCTCGCGCAACACGCAAATACTTTTTTTTTTCACAAGCACGCGAGGTGCTTGCACCTCGCGCAACACGCAAATACTAAAACCCCCCATCTCCCCCCCTTTTTTTTTTTCACAAGCACGCGAGGTGCTTGCACCTCGCGCAACACGCGAATACTAAACCCCCCCATCTCCCCCCATCACCCCCCCCCCACTTTTTTTTTTCACAAGCTTGCGAGGTGCTTGCACCTCGCGCAACACGCAAATACTAGTTATACTATATAAAGCTAAATAACCACTCACTGACAGACTCACTCACTCATTGACATAATTGTTCTCCCAGATGGTGGATGGGGAGGTGGGTATATTTTGACAGATTCGTAAACAAGTAACTCTCAAACCTACGGGAAAAGTGCCAAACCTCCCCTTTTCACCCCCCTTCTCCCCCCTCCCTATCGTATCTCGGAAACTACGAGACCCGTATTTTTTGTTTTTTACGGATTCGTATAGAGGAGGCTCGGTAAAGTAAAAACCATTTTTCAAAGTCCCCCCCGCCCCCCTTCTCCCCCCCTTTAGGCGGATCTCGGAATCTAAGAGACTTGGAACATTTTTTTTTTCAGATTCATTTAGAGGGGCAATGCTTTAGTCGAAATACTTGTGCAACCCCCCTCTTTTTTTTTTTTTTTTTTTTTTCACAAACTCGCGAGGTGCTTGCACCTCGCGCAACACGCAAATACTAAACCACCCCTTATCTCACCCCATCACCCCCCCTTTTTTTTTTTTTTTTTTTTCACAAGCACGCTAGGTGCTTGCACCTCGCGCAGCACGCAAATACTTGATTTAGAGGGGCAATGCTTTAGTTTTTTTCACAAGCACGCGAGGTGCTTGCACCTCGCGCAACACGCAAATACTAGTTATACTATATAAAGCTAAATTACCACTCACTGACTGACTCACTCATTGACATAATTGTTCTCCCAGATGGTGGATGGGGAGGTGGGTATATTTTGACAGATTCGTAAACAAGTAACTCTCAAACCTACGGGAAAAGTGCCAAACCTCCCCTTTTCCCCCCCTTCTCCCCCCCCCTTATCGTATCTCGGAAACTACGAGACCCGTATTTTTTTCTTTTTACGGATTCGTATAGAGGAGGCTCGGTAAAGTAAAAACCATTTTTCAAAGTCCCCCCCCGCCCCCCTTCTCCCCCCCTTTAGGCGGATCTCGGAATCTAAGAGACTTGGAACATTTTTTTTTTCTGATTAATTTAGAGGGGCAATGCTTTAGTCGAAATAATTGTGCAAACCCCCCCCCTTTTTTTTTTTTTTCACAAGCACGCGTGGTGCTTGCACCTCGCGCGACAAGCAAATACTAAACCCCCCCCCCCATCACGCCCCACCCCTTTTTATTTTCACAAGCACGCGAGGTGCTTGCACCTCGCGCAACACGCAAATACTAAACCACCCCGTCTCCCCCATCACCCCCCCCACTTTTTTTTTCACAAGCACGCGAGGTGCTTGCACCTCGCGCAACACGCAAATACTAAACCCCCCCATCACCCCCCCATTTTTTTTTCACAAGCACGCGAGGTGCTTGCACCTCGCGCAACACGCAAATACTAGTTATATTATATAAAGCTAAATTACCACTCACTCACTCACTGACTGACTGACTGACTCATTGACATAATTGTTCTCCCAGATGGTGGATGGGGAGGTGGGTATATTTTGACAGATTCGTAAACAAGTAACTCTCAAACCTACGGGAAAAGTGCCAAACCTCCCCTTTTCCCCCCCCTTCTCCCCCCCCCCTATCGTATCTCGGAAACTACGAGACCCGTATTTTTTTCTTTTTACGGATTCGTATAGAGGAGGCTCGGTAAAGTAAAAATCATTTTTCAAAGTCCCCCCCCGCCCCCCTTCTCCCCCCCTTTAGGCGGAAATCGGAAATTAAGAGACTTGGAACATTTTTTTTTCAGATTCATTTAGAGGGGCAATGCTTTAGTCCAAAAAATTGTGCAGCCCCCCCCCTCACCACCCCCCCCCATTTTTTTTTTTCACAAGCACGCTAGGTGCTTGCACCTCGCGCAACACGCAAATACTAAACCCCCCCATCTCCCCCCATCACCCCCCCTCATTTTTTTTTATTTCACAAGCACGCGAGGTGCTTGCACCTCGCGCAACACGCAAATACTAGTTATATTATATAAAGCTAAATTACCACTGACTCACTCACTGACATAATTGTTCTCCCAGATGGTGGATGGGGAGGTGGGTATATTTTGACAGATTCGTAAACAAGTAACTCTCAAACCTACGGGAAAAGTACCAAACCTCCCCTTTTCACCCCCCTTCTCCCCCCTCTCTATCGTATTTCGGAAACTACGAGACCCGTATTTTTTTTTTACGAATTCGTGTAGTGGAGGCTCGGTAAAGTAAAAACCATTTTTCAAAGTCACCACCCTTGCCCCCCTTCTCACCCCCTCTAGGCGGATCTCGGAAATTAAGAGACTTGGAACATTTTATTATCAGATTCATTTAAAGGGGCACTGCTTTAGTCGAAATAATTGTGCAACCCCCCCCCCCATCATCCCGCCACCATTTCTTTTTTTTTAAGTGAACACGCGAGGTGCTTGCACCTCGCGCAACACGCAAATACTAGTCTTATATAAATATAAAGATCTCGTGTCACAGGAGTGTTATCGTACTTCTCCGAAACAGCTTGAATGGTTTTTATTAATTTTTGTCTGTATTTGGTATGTCTAATAACGTCAGCTCAGCTGATAAAAATATACAAATTGTTTAAAAAAATATCAAAAAGGCTTTTTTTGAAGTTCTATTATAATATAAGTAAGTAATCTATTATAAGATTCTAAATAAGTCAAAAATAATAATGTGTTAAAAGTGAGTTTCTCGTTGTTTCTTATCGACAAACTAGAAACAACATCGGTGTTGGTGATTGTGTGAGCGATCGGTATCGCGGCGTGCGTGCGTTGACGCCGAGTGGCGTAAACAGCCAAACATATCGGAGCTTATCTACGGGGTTGGAAACATTTTGCTGACATAGTCAACAATAACGTTCGTAACGATGCTGAATATAATGGGATACAGCATAGGTTCTCTGACAGAATACCCAGATTTGAGTTAAACTCGTAGTGTAGATGAAAATTTTTATTTGCTGTAGAGTTGAATAGGTTAGAAAAGAGAAACTTTAAAAACGAATTACGAGTCGTCTTTCGTTTACATACAAATAAAGCCAATTAACGAATTAACCCCTGATTGCTGGATTTCAACATTCAAGTTGCAAGAAAATAAACGAAGTTCTAAGACCAAATGTTTACCATCTCACAATATTTGGACGTAAATGAAAACAATGATTCGCCACTTTTGTGTACAAATGTTTTAGGGAAACGTCGGCGGCTGTGATGCCGTCTGTCCCCGACGTCGGCTAATTGACACCTTGCTGCACTAAGTTACCACTTAATTTCACACTTTCTATAGATAATGGAGCCAATACGGACGCGAAGTTTTAACATGATTCTATACTTTTGTGGTGAAAGGGAATTGTCCGCTACTAGCACTTAATTTCGATCAGAATTGTGTCAAAACATACGCTTATGTTCTAAAATGGTTGGACTTGTATGACTTTTTATGTTTTCGCTTATTTATTATGTTTAAGTATTAAAAGCGTATTAGACAGCTCTGCTAGTTTACTAGCTACTTCAATTCGTTTTGTTCTTTAGCAGTTTTGTATTCCTTACTTTTCTTTACGTGTTTCTAAACATGACACGCAAAATGCGCTCGACCTCGCTAGTATATTGTACTGTTATTTTTTACTAGCTAGCTTAGTTAAAAAATCAGAAAATCTTAGCAAACGGTTTAGATAACTTCTTATAAATAACTGAGAGATAAAGATAACTACTTAATACTACAAAAAACCGGAAGATGATGATTCACAAAATACAAGTTATTAGCACTTAAAACACACCAAATTGTGCGAACGTTTTTTCTTTTCATGGAAACAAATCTATTATTGTAAAAAATCACTTTGAAACATAAAGATCTCACACATTTTTTTGAAGATGTGTCGATTATTTCATCAGAGGATGCGCCGGCGCAGCGCAGGTTAACGCGTTAGCGCCGAGGATCACGCCATGTCTTTGTTGTGCTACGTTCTAGTCAGAGATTTAGGTGCATACATAATATTTTCCATGTTCACATCTGGCAAGTTGAAAGATTTTAACACTCGGAAACCCGTGAATTTTCTTAACGGCTTTTCCATTGGATACAACTACCAATCCAAACTATGCTCTAGTTTCTGAAGTTTTATAAGTGCTCAAGCAGGCTAGTGTGAAATCAAAATATTAGTGATGAATGTAACTATTTATAATGAAAACTTTAGTCAAGCAACACCAAGAAACCCCTTTTATTCCGATAACTAAGCGACGTAAGGACTTCATTTGCACTGTTCCTCCGATAACCTTCACCTTTACAAAAAGATTCTTTTATTACCTTGGTCCTACCCTCTACATTAAAATTAACATTTCTTTACTGGTCTATGAACTACCTTTACCTCAATTTAAAACAATTATTCATTCATTCCTCCTAAGCAAATCATATGACGAGACAGAAGAATTTATGTCAAGTTCGTACCCACATAAAATATAAACTTAAGCGTTGTCTAAAATCTATTTTGTTAGTATTGTTGCTGTACTCTTCATACACTCCTACGCAATACTATACACAATACATGCATTACATACCACATACATAAACAGGCACTACACACATAAAAACACGCACGAATACACAACACTCACATACATTTAAGACACTTATACAAATTAAGATTAAGATTTTCATTTTATTAATTGTACAGTATATTAAAAGATAGATAGATATTAGTCCTTAATTTAATTGCTAGAAAATCAATTATATTCAATAATGGGGCGGGCACTGCTTCTCCTAAACACAGGCTGTATCGCAGCTTACCTAGGAGAGCAGAACCACACCCACAGATTTGTAGAATATTATAAGTACTACTAGTTCGCATTTTAGATTTAGTACCCATTAATGTACCTATTACAAATATCTTTTTTGATTTTTTTTTTTATTATGAGTGGCGCACTAAGCTGGTGAATGAGGCGCGCCGATTACGCGCGCACTCCGTATCCTCAACAGTATAGCAGAAGGCATAGACTTATTTTGTTGTACTCTGGGTGGGTTCATAGTGAGAGCTCTCTATGAGATATGTTATGGTCCTGTTATGATGTAGACATGGAAAATGTACTTAGTAACAAAAGTACAAGGATCGAAAGCTGTTACTTTTGCATTATAATAATAATTATTATTTTGCTGTAGTTATTAAATATGTATGTAAAAGTTGACTACATTATCGCATTAGGTGATAAGCCTGTAATGATAATTGTATGATGATAAATAAATAAATAAAAAACCTGCTCTCATAAAAGTGAACAAAAGTATAGCAAAACACTGGCCATGTCCTAGGATCAAAATTCCGAAGACATGGGACATCCCGAGGCCCACACTGATTCCGCGCTGTGGATTCCGGCTCGTTCTCCGAGGTGTCTTATGCCCCAGTAGTGGGAACTTATGGGTTGGTAATTGTATCTGGGGGCACGGCAGTGCCCCCGCCAAGTCGAGCAAAAAGCGGCACGGCCGTACCATACTTTTCTCGAAGCAGTTCAGGCCATTTTCGACCCCGTATAACAGTAGTAGTGATTTGCCGGTTCTGGCGCACCAATCCCGTGGCTCACCGGTTCTGGCGCACCACCGCTTCTGGCGCAATCGCGGTCCAGGGCGTTTCAAAACTAAAAAAAAAAAAAAAAAAAAAAAAAAAAAAAAAAAAAAAAAAAAAAGGTTTTGGGGTCCGCTGATCACGATTCTGCAATCCGTTTTCGCGTAGGATGCATGGTTCCGGAGATACAGAAATCAATTAACAACAATCTGTTTCATTTCCGGTGACACCCGAACCCTCATTATCGACTTTCATTGTTCGCCTTTTCTTATCTATTGTCCGTGCGTCCGCCCGCGCACCCTCATTAGGATTGCATTGGCGTTTCTATTGTATACTTTTATTGTTCATAAACGATTGCTTACTTACTATTCGGAATCATCAAAACAGAATCAATAAAACACATTCCTCATTCACAAATAAAGGTTTATATATAAGCGGCTCAAAGATTTTGCCGAAGCAAAGAGTCTAATACCCAATGAGCAGTTCGAATTTAGAACCAAAAACTCATGTATCCAACAAGTCCACCGCATCATAGAACACGTCAGCGCCGGCTTCCAACGGGGCGCAATAACGGGAGCGAAAGCGTTCGACAAAGTCTAGCACAATGGCTTAATCTATAAGCTATACCAACTCTCGTTATCACGCTATTCACTAACGATATCCCCAAGCATAAAAGTACCCAGCAAGCCCTATTTGCCGACGATACAGCTATCTATTATACCGATCTGAAACCCGATGCCATCGCTCGCACTCTCCAAACTTCCGCAAACAGTCTGGCGAAGTGGTTCCGGAAATGGAGAATCGAAGTCAATCCAGACAAAAACCAGGCAATCCTCTTTTCTAAACCGCGGATAAACGTTCGCGCCGCTTTCGCTCTAGGTAGGCTACTTCATTCTTAGCTCCCGCAGCAAATTATCACTCAGGTGTAAGCTGCATATTCACCTCCAAAACCGATTCCTCAGTAGAGTCACTGGAGCCCCCGTTTTATGTTCGAAATGAGCTTCTTCATGTAGACCTCAAGATGCCCACTATCCAGCAGTTCATGAAACGCGTCTCCAAGCGTTTCTTTGAAACTGCAATCCAACATAGGAATCCCCTTATCGTATCGGCCGTTTATTTATACTCCTATGGAATCATACTATCTCACATTCATACATATAAGCACACCGTCACCCGCGCACGCATATACACACACCCACTCACACAAACACATATACACACAAGCCTTTCAGACACTCATAAACACACACACACACAACCTTCTTTTGCTGTTGACAACAGAAATATTGTAACCGAAATGTCACGATCGTATTATTTATTGCCAATGCCGAAATATCTCCGACTCCTAAGATACAGGTCTGCGTACCTAGTTTAGATGCCGGAAATCTGACATTAATTTTTAGATTTTCTGTACAACCTACTGTTTTTCTTTTCACTTATGTATTGCGTGTCTTTTCTCATGTACAAATAAATTTTATCTTATCTTATCTTTCTGGATCCTATCATCATTCCAGTCCCACCTTTTGCAATTCCTTTCTAAGAACTCAAGATGGGATCTTGTAGGTGCTCGACCATAAGAATCAAAATATTGATTGATGCCGTTTGTATCGATATGTAATGCTACCCAGTGTGAGCCTGGTTAATCATTCGTATCCAAATTGCATATTATATACGTTGGTACATGAGTATAAATGGGTAGCCTATTAGCGGCAGAAACATTACTTTCTAGACTAGGGTGAATCTTTTTCAGATACTGTTGTACCTCTAGTGTATTCATGGTCTGCTATTAGTAGATTATTACGATACGAATCTATTCAATGGTCAAGGAATGTTCAATTATAGTGATTTGGAAATATTAAATAACATTCCTTTGCAATGATTTCGTAGGAGTCACAAAGGATCTGTGCATCACGAAGGAATTTGAGATAAGCTTGTTTACTCACAAAGTTACTATCAGTTCCGTAGTACTTAGGAATTTGTTTTAGATAAGAAATACCTTTGTGGGTGCTATATAAGACCAAGCAGTTGCACCACTCAATCCACACTCGTTCGACATCAGCGAACAGTATCTACCAATACTACATTTTGTAATTATTCTTCGCATCAATGACAACGGAGGTAAGTGTTTATTCTATTAATAAACTTACTTTTCTTTCTGTCTATTTTAATTACATGAACTTTTCCTTACGTGTGTGAGGGTGTTTGTGATTAAGTGTAAACTAATTGATATTAATATGATAACTGTGTTGTTACAGAAATCATCCAGTCTTGCATACAACGATGAAAATACCCATAAACACTATTTGGGAATACAAACCTCTGAGCAATATAGTACGTCGTTTATCATGACTGCCATTGTAGACGTTCAAGGCTTTAAAACGGAAGCAAATAAATTTGTGCTGAAAGAAATTGCTATATTGTGTAGTGACAAATTACAGATGTTTTTAATCAAGCCACCATTTCCATTTTATGATTTGACAAAACAAGAAAGACGGCAAGTTGCATGGATTGAACGTAACAGGAAGATATGTTGGGGTGAAGGGTTTATACCTTATTCAAATTATCAATATTTAATTTTAGATTTGTTAAGAGATAAATGTATTTATATTAAAGGTCTTGAAAAAGTGTTATGGTTAAAAAATATTTTAAATAATAATAATGTGATTAATTTAGAAGATAAAGGTTGTCCTAGTTTGCCAAGTCTGTATGATCAATATAAATATTCTGAAGATTTGTATAGTTGTATTTATCATAGCTCTATATGTGCTTTAAAAAATGTATTATGTTTAAAAAAATGGTGCTCTGATAATAAACTTTTTATATAATTTAAAATATGTCATTCATTACAGAAATTTAAAGCAGTGCATAGAAATGGGAGTAAAATTAACTAAAGTTCATAGAGTTTTAAAATTTAAACAATGTCCCTGGTTAAAAATGTACATAGATCTCAATACAAAATTTAGAACGTTAACAAAATCAGATTTTGGAAAAGATTTTTTTAAATTAATGAATAATTCAGTCTTTGGTAAGACTATGGAGAATATTGAAAAAAGGGTTAACGTAAAATTAGTTATACACTGGGAGAACCGTGGTAAAGCTTTAGGTGCTCAAGATCTAATCGCTAAACCACAATTTCATAATCTTTAAATATTTTCATTATAAAAGAATTTGTAGGTTTACGGTCTAAAATGTATGCTTTTGATGTAGAGAATAAGATTATAACGAAGGCAAAAGGGGTAAATAAAAGTGTCACTAAAAAGCTGACAACGAATAGTTATAATTCTTTTCTATTTAATAAAAAAGTGCAATATTGCAGTATGCTTAGGGGTCTCCCTTATTTGACCGAAAGGAATTTGTCATATTTTCACTCCCCAAAAACATTTTTCGCGTAATTTCATTTGCCAAATTATTACTTAGCAAAAAATCTATTCACAAAAAATTGTAACGCAAACCTAATGTTTGGGGAATGAACGTTTAAACTATAACTTGTTTACCAACTAGTACTTTTAACATTTTTTGTTTAATCAAATATTTCAGTTGGAATAACAGTTTTAACGCAAAATCAAATCAGTCAAATCTGTTTTCTATTAATGCAAGTCGTTTCTGGCACTCGCCGGCCGCTACCGCGGCACCACTCGCTTCGCTCGCTCGGCTCGTGCGTAAGAGGTCATAGTTTTAACCTAACCTAACCTACCCATTTTGTTTTTGTCAAAATCTTTTCGGCAAAACGGTTGGATTGTTTCCCTTATTTTTTACTTTCTTTATATTTTGCCATAACAAATTATTTGACCAAACGTTTACTGTCTAAAGATTGTTTGCTGTAACAAATCAAATGTTAAAGACCAAATGCCTAAATGACATTATCCTTCATAATATTCTGCCAAGTAACAATTTGACCAAATGAAAATGTGCGTACTAAAATCATTCCAAACATTGCATTGGTATAAAAAAGGTTGCTAAAATTTGTTTGGGTAGTGAAATTTTGGCAAAATCTTTTCGGCAAAAAGGCAGGATCCCGTATGCTTAGATTTAAATCGATTAAACACACAATTTTTACACAAAAACTAAATAAGACTTGTTTATCATACAATTACACAAAAAGACATATTTTAGACAATAATATTGAAACATTGGCTTGGGGTAATTATAAATTACGCTAAGATATGATACTGTACTTTCGTTTTTAAATTTAGTAATATTGTTATCGTAAATTAAGTCTTCTTACTTTTTTGTGTAATACAAAATTTGTATTGATTGTAAAATTATGATATTACTATACTGTTTCGTGGAGTTCAAAATTTTGTGTTGATTGTAAATAATATTAGTTATGTAATGTTATACTTGCGAGCATACATTTGAGGTGATTGTAAAATTCTGATAAGTACTAATTGTGTTACAATTAATTTACATGTCATTGCTGTTTTATATATTTTTTACTAATCATATATATATATTAAATTTTTTCAACAACACTGTTATTTTTTATTTCATCCCTTTAAGCAGATTAGACGTGTGTAATGTTTCATTTTATTCATCCGTCTTAGGTATTTTTTGTGTAAAAATCTGATGATTCTTTGACCGTATAACATACATATCACCCCTTAAACTTTCATTATGTTTTAAAACTTTTATACTTTTTAATATTCATGTTTCGTGTTATTGGCTTTGTTACTCCTTTTGCTTTTTTTATTTCTTTTTTCTCAGTTCTTATACAGTATAACTTGGCGTGTAAACCAACAAATTCTGAAATGACTTTTCATTCCATTTCGTGTTTAAAATAGCCGGGTATTTGCATGTTACGTTTAGGCATATAATAAATATTGTTCTCCTCAAAATTACTCGTATCAAAATATTGAATATTTTTTTCATATCCTTATAAAAATCATCAGTTTTTACATAATAAAGAAGATTATCGGTATCTGTATAACACAGTTTTATATTACCTTCATACATATTTTTCATAACAGAGTAATGGAAACTGTATAAATGAGCTTTAGAAATTTCAAGAATAGAAAATCCAACATAAATAGGACGATCTAAAATAATTTTTGTCTTATCTAATTGAATGGCTACTAGATTTTCCGAAAATATTGACAAGTTTTTAAAATTTGGAGTACTTATGTATTTTTCTGCTCCATGCAGTTTGTTTGTTGTATTCGACTTATCTTTCCATAATCACAAATCACAAATAGAAATAATCTTTATTCTCATCATTTAGATCTTTATTTAAAATGTGATGTTCTATTACTATGTGATATTTTTGAAAAAAATCCGAGATATGAGTTTGATTCATTATAATTTGGAACCATGCTTTTATGTTTCATCTCTATAATTAAGTTGGGATGCTATGCTGTTATACACCAAAGTGGAGCTTGAGTTAATATCGGATGTAGATGTGTACCAAATATTGGAAAGTGGAATTCGTGGGGGACTTGCTGAATGTTCAATAAGATATGCGAAAGCTAATAATAAATATCTTTCATCTAAATAAAAATAGAAATAATTTGCTTTAAAAATAAATCTATTTCGAAATTTGATTGAGCTTTTTGTCTCAGAGAAGTATTCAAAGATATATAAGGCTCTAAAAAGTTATCTTGGTAAAATTATAGTATTCTATGTATTTTCAGCAATATCAAACTATTTTTAAACACTCTTGTTAATGAATATAATGAATAACAAATCGATGTATTATTTTAATAGATGATTTGCTATTTATTTTTTACATTTTTACAATATTGAAATGGAGTATTTCGTTTTCGCTTAGAAATTTAAAATTATTCATCGGCAATTTTTGCATAATGACAAATCCACAACAAAATTAACACAATCCAGATAAATGAGATACGTGCTCGCTTCCATCTCATTGTTAGATGAAAGATATTTATTATTAGCTTTCGCATATCTTATTGAACATTCAGCAAGTCCCCCACGAATTCCACTTTCCAATATTTGGTACACATCTACATCCGATATTAACTCAAGCTCCACTTTGGTGTATAACAGCATAGCATCCCAACTTAATTATAGAGATGAAACATAAAAGCATGGTTCCAAATTATAATGAA
Source organism: Tholera decimalis (assembly GCA_943138885.2). NCBI lineage: Eukaryota > Metazoa > Arthropoda > Insecta > Lepidoptera > Noctuidae > Tholera > Tholera decimalis. Next base: position 10,688,277 of record OW964562.2, on the reverse strand, counting down.
TCAAACTCATATCTCGGATTTTTTTCAAAAATATCACATAGTAATAGAACATCACATTTTAAATAAAGATCTAAATGATGAGAATAAAGATTATTTCTATTTGTGATTTGTGATTATGGAAAGATAAGTCGAATACAACAAACAAACTGCATGGAGCAGAAAAATACATAAGTACTCCAAATTTTAAAAACTTGTCAATATTTTCGGAAAATCTAGTAGCCATTCAATTAGATAAGACAAAAATTATTTTAGATCGTCCTATTTATGTTGGATTTTCTATTCTTGAAATTTCTAAAGCTCATTTATACAGTTTCCATTACTCTGTTATGAAAAATATGTATGAAGGTAATATAAAACTGTGTTATACAGATACCGATAATCTTCTTTATTATGTAAAAACTGATGATTTTTATAAGGATATGAAAAAAATATTCAATATTTTGATACGAGTAATTTTGAGGAGAACAATATTTATTATATGCCTAAACGTAACATGCAAATACCCGGCTATTTTAAACACGAAATGGAATGAAAAGTCATTTCAGAATTTGTTGGTTTACACGCCAAGTTATACTGTATAAGAACTGAGAAAAAAGAAATAAAAAAAGCAAAAGGAGTAACAAAGCCAATAACACGAAACATGAATATTAAAAAGTATAAAAGTTTTAAAACATAATGAAAGTTTAAGGGGTGATATGTATGTTATACGGTCAAAGAATCATCAGATTTTTACACAAAAAATACCTAAGACGGATGAATAAAATGAAACATTACACACGTCTAATCTGCTTAAAGGGATGAAATAAAAAATAACAGTGTTGTTGAAAAAATTTAATATATATATATGATTAGTAAAAAATATATAAAACAGCAATGACATGTAAATTAATTGTAACACAATTAGTACTTATCAGAATTTTACAATCACCTCAAATGTATGCTCGCAAGTATAACATTACATAACTAATATTATTTACAATCAACACAAAATTTTGAACTCCACGAAACAGTATAGTAATATCATAATTTTACAATCAATACAAATTTTGTATTACACAAAAAAGTAAGAAGACTTAATTTACGATAACAATATTACTAAATTTAAAAACGAAAGTACAGTATCATATCTTAGCGTAATTTATAATTACCCCAAGCCAATGTTTCAATATTATTGTCTAAAATATGTCTTTTTGTGTAATTGTATGATAAACAAGTCTTATTTAGTTTTTGTGTAAAAATTGTGTGTTTAATCGATTTAAATCTAAGCATACGGGATCCTGCCTTTTTGCCGAAAAGATTTTGCCAAAATTTCACTACCCAAACAAATTTTAGCAACCTTTTTTATACCAATGCAATGTTTGGAATGATTTTAGTACGCACATTTTCATTTGGTCAAATTGTTACTTGGCAGAATATTATGAAGGATAATGTCATTTAGGCATTTGGTCTTTAACATTTGATTTGTTACAGCAAACAATCTTTAGACAGTAAACGTTTGGTCAAATAATTTGTTATGGCAAAATATAAAGAAAGTAAAAAATAAGGGAAACAATCCAACCGTTTTGCCGAAAAGATTTTGACAAAAACAAAATGGGTAGGTTAGGTTAGGTTAAAACTATGACCTCTTACGCACGAGCCGAGCGAGCGAAGCGAGTGGTGCCGCGGTAGCGGCCGGCGAGTGCCAGAAACGACTTGCATTAATAGAAAACAGATTTGACTGATTTGATTTTGCGTTAAAACTGTTATTCCAACTGAAATATTTGATTAAACAAAAAATGTTAAAAGTACTAGTTGGTAAACAAGTTATAGTTTAAACGTTCATTCCCCAAACATTAGGTTTGCGTTACAATTTTTTGTGAATAGATTTTTTGCTAAGTAATAATTTGGCAAATGAAATTACGCGAAAAATGTTTTTGGGGAGTGAAAATATGACAAATTCCTTTCGGTCAAATAAGGGAGACCCCTAAGCATACTGCAATATTGCACTTTTTTATTAAATAGAAAAGAATTATAACTATTCGTTGTCAGCTTTTTAGTGACACTTTTATTTACCCCTTTTGCCTTCGTTATAATCTTATTCTCTACATCAAAAGCATACATTTTAGACCGTAAACCTACAAATTCTTTTATAATGAAAATATTTAAAGATTATGAAATTGTGGTTTAGCGATTAGATCTTGAGCACCTAAAGCTTTACCACGGTTCTCCCAGTGTATAACTAATTTTACGTTAACCCTTTTTTCAATATTCTCCATAGTCTTACCAAAGACTGAATTATTCATTAATTTAAAAAAATCTTTTCCAAAATCTGATTTTGTTAACGTTCTAAATTTTGTATTGAGATCTATGTACATTTTTAACCAGGGACATTGTTTAAATTTTAAAACTCTATGAACTTTAGTTAATTTTACTCCCATTTCTATGCACTGCTTTAAATTTCTGTAATGAATGACATATTTTAAATTATATAAAAAGTTTATTATCAGAGCACCATTTTTTTAAACATAATACATTTTTTAAAGCACATATAGAGCTATGATAAATACAACTATACAAATCTTCAGAATATTTATATTGATCATACAGACTTGGCAAACTAGGACAACCTTTATCTTCTAAATTAATCACATTATTATTATTTAAAATATTTTTTAACCATAACACTTTTTCAAGACCTTTAATATAAATACATTTATCTCTTAACAAATCTAAAATTAAATATTGATAATTTGAATAAGGTATAAACCCTTCACCCCAACATATCTTCCTGTTACGTTCAATCCATGCAACTTGCCGTCTTTCTTGTTTTGTCAAATCATAAAATGGAAATGGTGGCTTGATTAAAAACATCTGTAATTTGTCACTACACAATATAGCAATTTCTTTCAGCACAAATTTATTTGCTTCCGTTTTAAAGCCTTGAACGTCTACAATGGCAGTCATGATAAACGACGTACTATATTGCTCAGAGGTTTGTATTCCCAAATAGTGTTTATGGGTATTTTCATCGTTGTATGCAAGACTGGATGATTTCTGTAACAACACAGTTATCATATTAATATCAATTAGTTTACACTTAATCACAAACACCCTCACACACGTAAGGAAAAGTTCATGTAATTAAAATAGACAGAAAGAAAAGTAAGTTTATTAATAGAATAAACACTTACCTCCGTTGTCATTGATGCGAAGAATAATTACAAAATGTAGTATTGGTAGATACTGTTCGCTGATGTCGAACGAGTGTGGATTGAGTGGTGCAACTGCTTGGTCTTATATAGCACCCACAAAGGTATTTCTTATCTAAAACAAATTCCTAAGTACTACGGAACTGATAGTAACTTTGTGAGTAAACAAGCTTATCTCAAATTCCTTCGTGATGCACAGATCCTTTGTGACTCCTACGAAATCATTGCAAAGGAATGTTATTTAATATTTCCAAATCACTATAATTGAACATTCCTTGACCATTGAATAGATTCGTATCGTAATAATCTACTAATAGCAGACCATGAATACACTAGAGGTACAACAGTATCTGAAAAAGATTCACCCTAGTCTAGAAAGTAATGTTTCTGCCGCTAATAGGCTACCCATTTATACTCATGTACCAACGTATATAATATGCAATTTGGATACGAATGATTAACCAGGCTCACACTGGGTAGCATTACATATCGATACAAACGGCATCAATCAATATTTTGATTCTTATGGTCGAGCACCTACAAGATCCCATCTTGAGTTCTTAGAAAGGAATTGCAAAAGGTGGGACTGGAATGATGATAGGATCCAGAAAGATAAGATAAGATAAAATTTATTTGTACATGAGAAAAGACACGCAATACATAAGTGAAAAGAAAAACAGTAGGTTGTACAGAAAATCTAAAAATTAATGTCAGATTTCCGGCATCTAAACTAGGTACGCAGACCTGTATCTTAGGAGTCGGAGATATTTCGGCATTGGCAATAAATAATACGATCGTGACATTTCGGTTACAATATTTCTGTTGTCAACAGCAAAAGAAGGTTGTGTGTGTGTGTGTTTATGAGTGTCTGAAAGGCTTGTGTGTATATGTGTTTGTGTGAGTGGGTGTGTGTATATGCGTGCGCGGGTGACGGTGTGCTTATATGTATGAATGTGAGATAGTATGATTCCATAGGAGTATAAATAAACGGCCGATACGATAAGGGGATTCCTATGTTGGATTGCAGTTTCAAAGAAACGCTTGGAGACGCGTTTCATGAACTGCTGGATAGTGGGCATCTTGAGGTCTACATGAAGAAGCTCATTTCGAACATAAAACGGGGGCTCCAGTGACTCTACTGAGGAATCGGTTTTGGAGGTGAATATGCAGCTTACACCTGAGTGATAATTTGCTGCGGGAGCTAAGAATGAAGTAGCCTACCTAGAGCGAAAGCGGCGCGAACGTTTATCCGCGGTTTAGAAAAGAGGATTGCCTGGTTTTTGTCTGGATTGACTTCGATTCTCCATTTCCGGAACCACTTCGCCAGACTGTTTGCGGAAGTTTGGAGAGTGCGAGCGATGGCATCGGGTTTCAGATCGGTATAATAGATAGCTGTATCGTCGGCAAATAGGGCTTGCTGGGTACTTTTATGCTTGGGGATATCGTTAGTGAATAGCGTGATAACGAGAGTTGGTATAGCTTATAGATTAAGCCATTGTGCTAGACTTTGTCGAACGCTTTCGCTCCCGTTATTGCGCCCCGTTGGAAGCCGGCGCTGACGTGTTCTATGATGCGGTGGACTTGTTGGATACATGAGTTTTTGGTTCTAAATTCGAACTGCTCATTGGGTATTAGACTCTTTGCTTCGGCAAAATCTTTGAGCCGCTTATATATAAACCTTTATTTGTGAATGAGGAATGTGTTTTATTGATTCTGTTTTGATGATTCCGAATAGTAAGTAAGCAATCGTTTATGAACAATAAAAGTATACAATAGAAACGCCAATGCAATCCTAATGAGGGTGCGCGGGCGGACGCACGGACAATAGATAAGAAAAGGCGAACAATGAAAGTCGATAATGAGGGTTCGGGTGTCACCGGAAATGAAACAGATTGTTGTTAATTGATTTCTGTATCTCCGGAACCATGCATCCTACGCGAAAACGGATTGCAGAATCGTGATCAGCGGACCCCAAAACCTTTTTTTTTTTTTTTTTTTTTTTTTTTTTTTTTTAGTTTTGAAACGCCCTGGACCGCGATTGCGCCAGAAGCGGTGGTGCGCCAGAACCGGTGAGCCACGGGATTGGTGCGCCAGAACCGGCAAATCACTACTACTTATAACTTCGTTGTGGATAAAACTAGAAGCCTGAATTTTCAGTTACTAAGCAGGCATTGTATAAACACGGTATATTTCAAATTTCATTCAATTTGAACTAGTAGTTGAATTATAACGAGTCAAAGTTCCTTAATTTTGTCACTCACTGACTGACCGATCATCAAAAGTCTAAGGCACTTCTAGCAGACATAGAAGCTTCAAATTTAGAATACAATTAGCGTTTAGTGTATGAATCAAGGAAAAACTAAAATATTTTTCAATTTCTGTCTAGTTTTCTAGATACATCAACTGCATAAATAACTTTGTAATCCCATATATTTATATGGGATTACAAAGTTACTTTTACAGTTAATTAATCAGTGTACCTGTATATAATTATGTATAATATAATAGAATCATAGGTGTAGATAGGTATCTAGATATAATTATGTTCAGAGGTAACTTGTAAAATGGTCAACGGAATAAAAAAGCCAGAAAGTGGGCTTTAAGAAAATTCGTGGTTGGTATACAAAAAGTAGAAGGCACCGGAAAGTAAAAAAGTAGTGACCATATCAATATTAAAAATATTTAACGTTTTAAATAAATAGATTGACTTGGCAATCGCATAAACAATCTAATTTATATATGTATGTATTACTTGTGAGATATATTGTGTTTTTATGCGATGGCCGAGTCAATTTATTTATTTAAAACGTTAAAGATTTTTAATATTGATATGGTCACTATAAGATGTTGTTAGGTTAGATAATTACGTAACAACTTAAGACAGAAGGTCCCTTAAGTAGGGACTGAATAATCGAATAACCGAATTGGTATTACATGGATCTCACAACTTTTTACGGTAGAAGAACTGAGTTGCGAGACTTGGTTTTTTTGACAAGTATTGTTTTTTATGGGATTAGGTACTTACAGCTCTTTGTTATTTTACATTTTAATCGTAGAGCGGCGAGAGCCAATCTGACGTCCCCAACCCAGTATCTGGGCAACATGAGAATGCTTGGCAAGTCTGGTGATATTTTGGCTTATGATTATCTACCTTAACGATTGTTAAAAATGTACAGTCACTTAACCATGTGGCTGCTGTAAAGCCTCGAGCTCTCCACTTAAAACAGAAGTAAAACTCAAATATTGACGTTATACTATGAATGATTTGATACAAAGCCACAACTGACCGATATACACATACAATAGTCAAAAGCAAAGATCATGATGTGAAAACGCCGGCGTTCGGCGTGCATTAGGGGGCCTGTAATCAGGCGGCGCTCGCCTCTAATCACGGCCGGCCGGTTTTAGGAGCATGCTGCATGCCTCGCCAGCTAATGTGCGGAAGCACACACTATGTCTGACAGAATAACTAATAGTACACCAATGTACTGTTTGTTTTGTTGAAGGTTTCAGTAAAAAACGGTGGTGATTTGTTGTTGGGAATGTGGCTGTCGACCATTTGGTTTTAAAAGTTTAATTCGAAAGTTTGTGCCAAAAGGGCAAAATATTTTATCTTCCGGCTGTTTAAGATATCTATAAGATAAACTTAATAAACTTAAACTAAATACACTTCCCCCGGCAGGAAATACCTAAAATATGTCCTAGGTCCACGTAATATGTGAGGCTAAGCTTCTTACACGTCTATCTAAATATATATAACTCAAAGGTGACTGACTGACTGACATAGTGATCTATCAACGCACAGCCCAAACCGCTGGACGGATCGGGCTGAAATTTGGCATGCAGGTAGATGTTATGACGTAGGCATCCGCTAAGAAAGGATTTTGCGAAATTCCCACGAGATCGGGATTTACACGGGAAAAACTTCCCACGCGGGCGAAGCCGCTGGCACAAGCTAGCTAGCTAGCTATATAAATAAAAACGAATTGTCTAAATGTATGGATATACGCGCATGTCTTCGGAATGAATGTACCAAATTAGATAATTATTTTTTGATGTGTTTGTTTTTGTCACGAGAAATACAATGATTGGGTAATTGTCCGGAAACTACATACAAACGCAGAAAAAATTCCCGGGTAGAAGCTAATATACAATAATGCTATTAAATAAATCCTGAAAAATCTTTTTAAAATAAACACACGCAAAATTCTACATTTGACGGTAAATTAGTCCGTCGTAGCGCCCGCGTAGGCGTCGCGTAGCAAAGGTCTACGCGTCTACGGGATGCACTGTCCTTCAAAAGACTGCAACGAAATTTTATTTGAGGTATATTTTTATTTTTATGTTTGCTCTTTAAAATAAAAGCATTTTTTAATATAACAGAGAAATTCATTGTTCCTAATTTTTATTAACATCTCTCGGTATAAAAACTTTCAACGGCAATAAAAAAAGAGTTCCTTATAAATTAAGAAAAGGGTAACTGAGTCAATAGGGATACTTAATATTGTGTGTTCTCTAACAATCGGTCAGGAATCAATGCGCGGCGTTAGTCGACATATTGCTTTGTTGGAAATAAAACGCCAGCGAGACTAATTGAAATGCTACATTACGTCAGCGCGGTTCGAATAGGGGCACTGTTCGACGCTTACAAATATAAAACAATCATTTGGACAGTTCAAAGAGCGGAGCCGTGTAGCGCAATCTAAGCGTGTGGTACAAGATACGGGAGATACATAGTAATAATGTATTTGCATAGTGATAGTAACATTTTTTTTTTGCATATTCAATTTAATTTATTCTACGTAACAAAACTCAATTGGTTAGTAACAAAATTCCTTAATCCTATGTTAGTACTTAACTTAAACTACAAGGTTGGTTCTCGAATCGAAGCCACAAGCTCAACACTGACGTGGAGAGCTAGCAGCAGCGATCCACGAAAATAAAGTAAAATAGCATGGAGTTACATTGGTTGTATATTGAGAAAGTATTATTTAGGTCTAATTAATCTTATTAAGTAAATTATACTTGTTGAGATACACGTCTTTGTTTAATCTAATATTGTTATCATAACAATAATAGATTGTTACAGCCAAATGTGTCTTATCTTACTTATTTATGACTACTATTACTTATTTTGGATAAACTAGAGCCCGTTCAATAATTAAATGCGACTATAATTATTTTCATGTAAGTTTGGTGATTCAGGCACCTGTTAGAGTCTGTTCAATTGAGCCAGTCAGCACCGAAGCAGTTAGACGACAGTATAAATACCTAAGCTCTATTCTGTATAACCGAGTCAATGAAGTATGTGACATTTATTCACTCAATCTAAGAGATTGTCGACTCACCGTTGACAAATGGCTACATGGTTTAACCTATGAAAAACTTGAAAACCTTGTTAAAACATAACATTCAACTTCTTCAATCTCAACGATTACTTCAATACGCACTCACACGTACAACACACCACATGCACAACACACCGCACACACAATACACCACACGCACAACACACCACACGCATAACACACCATACACACAACACATCACACACACGTACAACACATCACACACATAGAACTCATGCCACATACACAAACACACACATGCACGCGCGCACACAATAGGTAACTTTATGCATGTTAATTTCGTATTTTGTTTTATATTCTTTTCTTCCATCTTTAATCTTTGTTTAAACCTACCTAGAAATAGTTTGTTTACGATGGAACGCTGACGCGTAAACTACTTGTATGGGCGTTAATGGCTGCAACACAGTTTACAACTAATGCATTCATTATCGTACTCTAATTTATTGTATTTGTGTTTTTAGTTCCAATAAATCTTTATAATTATTATTATTATTATTTACAATAAAACTTTCAGCTTTCTGCACTCCCTTCCCATATAAACGTTAACTGCATCAATTGTTATACTCCTCCATCTGATCATTTTCGTAATCATCATCTCATAATTTTCGTAAAAAGTGGTACAACCCGTACTCGTACAACGTTTTTGCTTCACATATAATTTAATAAAAACATTATTTTAAGTCTTAATTTAATGTTATAATTTATAGCAGATAGTTTTTACAATAACAAATAATGTTTCTTATTTCATTTTTTTTTAAACTAAAATACAAACTAGAATTAAGCATCGCACAATTCATACTCGACGCTGTTGGCTGCAACGTACCCAAGAGACTGGCGGCATTGCCTCGTTGTATGGCAATGCTTAGCCTTTAGCCAAAAGATATAGCCAGCCCTTGGGTCATGGGAAGCTTCAACGAGCCTGTGAGCACACAGACACCAAGGTCTGAGAGTTTCGACCTCAAACGGCTCGAAAATATAGTTATCACCGAGATGACTATATTTCCGCCACTTGAGGTTTTCCGCCGCTTGAGGTTTTCCGCAGCCGCAGCGGGACCGCCAGCACAACATGATGAACTGGGAAGATGGGATGGTGCGAGAGTATCGACACAAATCTCGTCTCACCCTAAAGGCCTACCCATCTTCCAAAGAAAAGAAACAATGACATGGCGTACGGACTTTTGCCATCGTCACGAACCAGACCATTGGGTTCCAATACGGCTGGAACGCCGATGGTGAAGACAGTCGACGCCGACGAAACAGATTCCTCAATTTTTAGACAACAAGTTTAGCTTTGTGTGAGTGAGAACTGTTGAGAAGAAAATCAACACACAGTCTAATCTTATCGAGGGACAATATGATACTGTGTGTAAATGTTCTATTTGGAATACAACTCTCATAACTTACAACGCCGCCTGGCTCGCGCCTCGTCATCTCGCGGCGCCTTTCAATTCACATCTCAAACGTTTGGATACTCCCCCACAATGGGCAGGCTACAAAGCGCGCCACGTTTACCGCCTCGTTATATAAAATCCGCCAAACAATGCGAGTGGTATCGCGTTCTGTTAGAACTCAATCAAATCAAATTAACAAAAGATATCGACTGGATTATTAAGAACTACATAACACTTATAATTGTTAGTGGACAGGGGTCTTGTGTGGTTATGGTGTGCTTTGAGATGTACGGCTGTGGACACAAAGGTCCGCCAATCAACGCCATGCTGTCTGAGTAGACAGACGCTGACTGTACGTAGACAATAACCATTATGTCTGTTTTAAACGGTTTTCTTTGTTTAATGACAAAGTAAGCATACAAATAAAATGACATAGATATCATCATATTGGATTCATAATAATTACTTGTGTGTTGGGTGAGACTATACATATATTCTATAAATATTTTCCAGGTTTCTAGTACTTTGGAATTGTACTGTCAAGCTTGTGAACACAACGCAGACGCGTTTGACACGAATATATGTATACGTATATAATTAAAAACAAATAGCCGAAATGTATGTACGCGCCGAACTTCGGAATTACTGCACCGAATTGGATAATTTGGTATTTGATAATTTCTGTTTTGTGCGTTATTGAAAATTATATGGAAACAAAGTACAAACGCAGTCAAACTCATTGGCAGAAACTAGTATTACATATATTCAAGTTTCTCAATGCCCGCGTCTACGTACATAATAAGTATTTACGATTGCACAATGATTATGTATTTACCTCCGTAACCACATAGAAATATTTCTTGAACAAATAGCGCTTATTTAATTTAGTCTTTAGTGGCATCATAATATTTTCCAAACATGTGAATAGCTCTTGACATATCAGGATATTATGCAGAATTTACTTACAATATTATTATGCTAAAGTAAATTATTCTTGCATGGTTTAACCGTATTGTTGAGGTTCAAACCACTTCATAAAATTGTATTGAATGTTTTTTCTTTATTGGGTGTTTCTTTCTTCTTAGAGTAAAATAACAATCCAAGTATTACCCGATTATCTATTTATTAGCTTCTGCTTGCGGTTTCGCTCGCCTTTAAAGTTTTCTTTCGGCGCAAAAAAGTATACGCCTATGTCTACTCCACCCCTTCAGCTCAGTTTTGACATGAGAAAATGACAAACAAACAAACACGATTTCGTATTTATAAATTTGTATGATGACATAAACGTAGTCGTGTATAAAGGAGGAAGTTCCATGTACGTCACAGATTTTCCCGTCAATTGTGAAATTATTTTTCTAGTCGAAAAACAATTGATTCTTTGAATGGTGGCATCACCAGTTTCATTGAGTTAAGATCTGATAATATAATCTCAGGGGAATCGAAGGTAACTCTCAAGTTTTACAGACAAATACCTACATAATTATTGTTTAGTAAGAAAAAACTTTAACCGAAACAATACAATTGACTAAGATTTTGGAAAGTCGGTGTCAAATAAAAAAAAGAAATAGAAAACTGTATTCAAAGCCTCCAGAATATGAAGTTATTTTGTGCTTGCTGTGGTTTTTATTTAGAATACAGTTGTATTTTTTTCTTAGACACATTTTAGAGAATTCTCGTGTCGGATATGACTCCAACTTAGAGTGATTGAGGCTATTTTCCGAATTTTGAATTAAATGTGTAGCATTTAATTCAAAATTCGGGATATTTTTTACAATTGTTTGGCACAACAAACTTTATAACACACGCAATAAAGATAAAATTCATTTGCAACCTATACTTATTTAGGATCTTTTGAATACAAGTGGTCACTTAAAATACATAACGTAAAAGGCAATATCTGAGTTCATGCCTATGGATTCAAATTATCTTGATTGTTCAAATCGAGTATTTAGCTAACTGCAGCTCTCAAACAACGACTACAAAGATCTACATAAACATCACACCTCTTTAGGTACGTTTATGCACGTTTAAAAACAAACGATGGAATGTATTCCACCCCAATAAAGGCACGAACACATTCGCTCGACGCGGGTGCGCGGGGCCGGGGTATGTAAAGCTTCGTAGACACTGTACATAACAAACATTACCACACAAACACAGAGCCACCACGTACCTACAGCCTGCAGGAAGACAGAAGTGCAACTTTGTTTCAAAAGAAACTTTCTTTCGTCAAGTTGAAGACACTTTCCATCCGTAATCTATAAAGGGTCGGGTAGACGTACTCGTTTCCTTTAAATTTTTAAATCACATTTATGATGATGGCAATTTATTACTTACCATTACCATATAATTAACATAATATTAAAAATAGTACAGACGCCAGCACATCAAGCTACAACAATCTGTCAAATTTCTTTAATAGATTTTCAACTTTATTGTTAAAGAAATTAGGTTCAAGGTTGATTGGGAAAATTTGACAGTTTCGGGTAGCTTCATGTGCTGGCGTCTGTACAATTAAAAGAACTAGGTATGTCGAACCATAAAAACAAATGTTGGGCACTGTGCTGTAAGATGTACTGCTTTGTAGACTACGCATTACTCTTAATAACGTAGTGTCATCTGAGGCCATTTTAACCTATGAGTAAGTTTTTTATTATTTCGGGGGGGAAAAGGCCACGGAGTGTGGGACTCTTACCTCACTAAAACCACGCCAGTGATCACCATCAGCACATATAAAAGGCCCCGTTAAACGTATGAGTACCTACTAAAAGTTTTCCTTATAAATTATGCAAACTTTATCGTGGTCATATTATTAGTTTAATAAAATTAATAGTATCACATTTAGAACGTGCGCAAAACAAGCCCTGTTGGCAGATTCTCTAAATCCTAAATTCTTTAAAGCTACTTCAAGTCCTGATTCCTTGCTCCAAGTCTTGTTTGGTTCTACCTTTTACTTCTGTCGTCACCTTACTGGCTGCCCGGAGCCCGAGGCGTCGAGTGGCGCCACATTACCATACCCTCCACTTTGAGCGCCGCGCGCCGGCTAACCTAATACGACGTATGCCAGACGTGGACCCCCGTACGTGTTGGAAATTGCTCACAGAACCAACCCGCATGGAAATAGACTTTGTAGATGTTAATTAGCTGTAAACTCGTGTTTTTACAAGCTTCCGCAATTTTGGTAATCTCTGAGGACGATGTTTGTGATGATGGATGGACAAGAAGCACTTATATTAGAGAATAACAATAGGTATTTACAACTGTTCCTTATCCATCAAAAGATACTGATAAGGACACAGCTATAAGTTCATTTTCATGCATCCAAATATACTTACACAAAGGTACACAGAACTCATTAGAAAATAATATGAAATAATTATTTCATTTATATAATTCCTTAAAATTGAATAATTTGAGATATGGCTAAATAATTTACAAGAATATGGGACTTGAAAACTGTATTATATGTATGGTTTGTATTTAATGTAACCGTAGTTTAATTATTTGGTATTCATATACTTAGTCCTTGGATAACTGGATGGACCGAGGTTTTGAAAAATTGTGATGTTTCGACATGCCTTTTTCGAATCTTTGTTTTGCTATCTTAGCTTTACTTTGGAAAAGGACGCCTGAAATAATCTTCTGATAAAGTAAAAGTGTTTTCTTCAAATTAAGGTCCGATTTCGTCTCACTCGCTTGTGGAAATCCCACCTAAACCTCAAGTCCGTGGGCAGCGGGGTCATGTTCGAGATGCGTGGTACTTGAGCAAAAGAATGTGAAAGCAAACAGCATGTGTCAAGGAGGCTACAAACACGTAAGTCGAATCACTTGAGACTTTAGGGTTGTAATGTAGAGACGAAACGGAACGACGCGACTGACGAGATGAAATAAACGGAAACACTCAGAGCTCCCCCAGAGGGTCTCGGCAAAGTGGCATTCTGAATATGACTGTCGAAATATGTTTAACAAATTCATTACGTGACAGCGCTGGTCAAAGTTTTTTTTTTCTGTGCGAAAATTATCCAATGACTCCTTTCGCTCTGGGTCGAGCGGAAAGGAGTGTCAGACTTCTACTGACTAAAAACCCACCCTGTTCCTTCAACTGCCCTTACGTTAGTGGACCGCGGTATCCCGTTAGAACATTCCCACAACCCGGAATTTTCACTCTTCTTTTCATGTGTCAACTGAGAAGACTATGCAAGAAGGAAAATTATTGAGTTTTCTAACTTTATCTTATAAACCATCAGATTCATAGTATCTACTACCATTAGTCCGCCACTGTGGCGAGCCATACTTGAAATGAAGTCAGTACTCGAGAGACCGAGTAGTTTACGATGCGTTTGACAACCACGTTTATCAACAAAGTAGCAATGTGAACACAAACAGTCATGCGTAGTCATGACGCCACCCGTTTGCCCTTAAATTAATTTTACCGACCTACAACGTATAAAGATTTAGTAGAAAGGTATTATTACTTAGTTTATTCCAAATAACTAAAAACGTTTTCTGAAACACGTGATAAACACACGGGCAAGTTTTAAACAAACGTTCTAAGTTATAAAGTTTTAGAGAATACTCGTAATAACTTACAAAGTTTGTTGAAATTTTCAGAAAAAAAGTAACTGACTATTTGTTTTGTTTTTTTTGCGTGTTGATAATTTAGGGATTAGATAGTTAATAAATTTGAGCTCTGGACCTATTATTCAGCACACAAAATACTAGTAGGATAGGATAGAAAGCATTCTAATCCGAACACAGTTTTGGCATAAAACTCTTAAAATTCTATTTCACAGTGAACAATTATTAACACTTACAACCTATGTTAATAATTGTTCACCAAGAATTTTATGGATGTAAAATTTTACTAAATAGAAAAAGAAATTGTTAAGATATTTTTATCTACCTTAGGTACAAGTATTTTCGATATAAAAAATTGGCCAAGTGCGAGTCAGACGCGCCCATGAAGGGTTCTGCAGTAAGTATAATAATATAATATAATATGTATAAATATTTGACAAAAAAAACCTTACAAATTTCTTAAAACTAGCTTATTTACATTTTTATAACTACGCTAAATAACTTTGTTTTTCATAGTGTTTGTATGAATTACAAAGTTATATTTGCGGGTTTATAAAATATGCTGTATCTCAAAAACTGCTGACTTGATCTTGTTCAAACCAATTATGGTTGAAAGTTTACATTAAGATCTATAGATATATATTTTTTTTAGATTTTTCACTCCATTATTATAGAAGTTAGAGGGGGGGGGGACATTTTACCAGTTTGGAAGCTTATATCTTTTAAACGATTAACTTTATGAAAAAGTGGTTTTAGAAACCTCAGTGCCATTTTTAAAGACCTGTCTATAGATACCACACGCGTATAGGTTTCATAAAAAAATAAATTTTCTGTTTTAGTTCTATGTATGGGGAGCCCCCCTTTATTTTAAATATTTTTTTTTCTTAAAAGCGGAAAGCGGTTTACAGAATACATCTACGACTTTATTACACACCTAAACATAAAAGGCGTATCTACAGGTATTTATTTGTGGGTACCACACCTACAAATAAATACCTGTAGATACGCCTAATTTACAACTCTGAGATTTCCCAATATCTTGCAATAAGTATGGGCGTGGGCTGTGAAAACAATAGCTAAGTACCAGATATCATATACGCTGCGTATGGCGGCATGTTTGCCGTGTCTCGAGATGTAACCAGAGACAGCTTCCCTCTGCAGAGCTCTGTTGTCTCTGCTCTCGCGCTACCCACTCGACGCGCATAGAGAATAGAAAACATCACAGACAAATACCTTCGACTACGAGGTACGTGTAAATTATACTGAGAACACAAGAGTATTTTCCGTGTTTTGCGCAAATATTCACGTTGTTTTGCGTGTAAGTTATTCAATTTTGTTTTAGCACATAGTTAGTTTTTGCATTGCAAAACTACGCTATCGAAGTTTCTTTGCCTTATAACAATCACTTTTCATAAATAAATCGTATTCTAAAAGCCTGAAATCAATTTAAGTATCAAAATCTCAAGTAAAACAAACCCTTCCTACTTACAAAACCTTCAACCAATTTAATAAAATATTTCAATCATAACAGAACGGATCATTTAATAAAAACACAAGTACCTATGTATATGTATGTTAGTATCATACCATAATCCAATACAAGTGAACTAAACAAATACAATCGATACATTTGTCGTGTACAATGCGCACTTGTGCGAGATAATTGAATACATTCAATCAATCCCCGTCTCAGAGAGCAAGCACGAAGCATCGACCGTTGAAGATGTTTGGTCGCGTCGTCTCTTTGCGTATTTATTTACACATGTTGCCCGATGTGTATCTAATGAGCCCGTCGCACTGTCCATAAATAAATGCTCTGTTATATCAACTACCAGTCTTTGTGCTGGCTGCGACCACAACTCGGTAATTACGATTGTGCCCCAACGCTCAAATATTTAACCAAAACTTTCGACCATTAATGAGCTACCGATATTGTCCACGGTGAGTTTTTTGAACTATGTTTACGTAATATTCGAGTGGAAAACGTGTCTCACAAAGCAATTAAGAAAAAATCTTATACTAACAAAATAATGTGTTTGCCGTGTTTGCGTCCGCCGTATTTAGAAATCATGTTTGTTATTGCGCGTTGTGTGGATACGGTGGATTTACCTGGAATTTATGAGAATTCACCAACAATAACAACGCTGGGAAAGTAAACAAACCCCGGCCCAACTATATGTATGCCGTAGGTAGCTAGAGAAATGCCTCTCTGTAATTACAGCAAAATTAAATAAACAGTATATTCAAGTATTGGAAGGTGAAGCGGAGGAGTTCGTGGATAAATAATAACAGCCATACAGGTTCATTCAAAGTTAAGCAACGCTTGCCGGCAGTCTCAAGATATTGATATTCCTCCGTTAAACTGTAGCTTCCGGCTTTCATTAGTACATCTTTAGAAAACCTAACACCGGTCTTTCCAAGGGCTTTCATATTAGGTACTGGGTTGTGAAGGTCTCAGATAAAAGGCAATCACGTCACGTGAAATACTGCGAACGGTTAGACTGGAAGCCGACCCGAACATATTAGAAATAAAAAAGTAATTAAAAAAATTAAAAAAACCCGACTGCAACCTTATACTAAAACTAACTGAAAAGCTAATAAAAACAAGCCCATTTTAAATTTAATAAAAGTTGGAAGCAGGCGGGGCCCATACCATTATTATGGTTTCAAACTCAAATGGGTCCCGCCTGTTTCCAACTTTTATTTAATTTAAAATAGGCTTGTTTTTATTAGCTTTTCAGTTAGTTTTAGTATAAGGTTGCAGTCGGGTTTTTTAATTTTTTTAATTACTTTTTTATTTCCAGCTTTTTAGTTTACAAATGTGAAAGATTTCGCAAACGATTTAGTTCTTGATACGTGTTTTTTACAATTTGTCACTTTGAATTACTTTTAACCATATAAGTTGTATATGTTTGTAATCACCTTTTAAAACCCTTTATTTTGATACC
This sequence comes from Tholera decimalis, assembly GCA_943138885.2. NCBI lineage: Eukaryota > Metazoa > Arthropoda > Insecta > Lepidoptera > Noctuidae > Tholera > Tholera decimalis. Next base: position 10,670,803 of record OW964562.2, on the reverse strand, counting down.
CCACTCGATAGGTTTTGAAAAAAAAAAACTTTTTTGAAGGCATAATATGGCGCCAAAAATCCGCCATTTTGGATTTTTTTATTTTAATATACCCAGTGTCACTTTCACAGTCAATACGAATCTAACGATATCTCTCAAGCTAAAATCCATCGAGCCGTTCAGGCCTCAGAGCGTGCCAAACAATTATACATACATACATACTCTCGAAAAACATAACCCTCCTTCTGGCGCAGTCGGGTAAAAAGGCCTAAAAGGCCACATGTGGTTCAAATATTTGAGATCTTATACACCTTAAATTAAAATAATGCCGTATTTAAATAACACGATAAATTGTTTGTTGATTATAAATGACAATCATTATGTGCGAAGCATCCGATAAGTAAATACTTGCAAAAATTCGGGATATAATTTGAAGTGTTAATAGTTTGTTTTCATTGGAATGCGGATAACATTTAGGATTGGGCATTAACCTAATAGAGGTAGGTATAATGAGATTGGATTATTCATAACATATAGTCTATAATGTTCCCAATACTGGGACACGAGCCTCCTCTCTATGATAGAGAATAGGCCGTAATCCATCACGCGGACCCATTGCTGGTTGGTGGATATGCCATATCGGATATGCACAGGTACAACGTGTAACAGAATAAACGCAATTCCTGAAAGTAGCTGGTTCAGAATCGGCTTCCAAATCCAAATCCGTCATAAAAAATAAGTGTTAAAGGATAATGCCAGATACTCTATAGACTTTTGCTCCACTCAATAAGTCATTAACAAGCATGCCATATGCAGCATCTTATTGTATATTTATTACTGATAACTGAACATTTGTCCCGAAACCAGTAAAACTTACGGTTTTCGTTTAAAAATAAAAACAATAATGTCACTGATTTATAGGTTAGGTGGTGTAGCTATATAATTGTTAAAATAAATTATTATACATATAATTATACATACTTGTTGCAACAATACCCGTCCATTAACATTCTGTTCGACATTCAGGTAACAATTTATGCACCGCAACATCGTTCATCAAATCACAAACAATAATCGGAATCCGTGACAACTAGCACAAAGTTAGTGGGTAAAGTCGTCGGTAGGAAAAACAAATAATGAAATAATGACACAAAAAATCAAAATATAAGAGTGAGGTGCGAAAATACAACAGGAACGCAGACAGAGACGAATGCTATTTTATTATTGACACTGACAGCTGACTTGAGTGCTTCAAAACGTTTCGTTACACATAATTCAGAACTATGATTGTAATAGTTTTTTGATTTTCATAATTATTTGCAATTTCATCTTTAACGGTTTAAACAACAAATAAACGTTACGCATAATTATAATCTTGATATAATATTTTATGTAAAATTATATTTGTTTTACAGTTACCAACTTCCTTTTTTTTTAGTTTTGTTTATGCGTTTTATGTAACATTAAGGTTATTATAAGGTTATCAGAAAATATTCCTCCTTTTTTCATAAAATTGTAAACCGCAACTTTTAAAGAAAAACAATTTATTATGAAAAGGTTCTTTATTCGTCACAATTATTTTCATCAATTTACTTTTTCTATAAATGATAACCATGACTGAGTCAGGATCTGGGAAACACAGTATCATGACAAATTAATACAATCCTTAATCCAAAATGCGCTCGTGTGCGTGTCGGCCGCTAACATTGCATGAGTGTATGCGTCTGCGTAAGGATATTGTATGACGCACATACGTTTTGCGTTTAGTACGAATACCTATTTTATAAAAAAAAAACTAGGTTTGGTTTCAATTTATTTAGTTACTAGCTTCCGCCCACGACTTCGTCCGCGTGGAAAAAATTTCCCCCGATTTTGAAACATTTTTCATTAGTGCTCCGCTCCTATTGGTCTTAGCGTGATGATATATAGCCTATAGCCTTCCTCGATAAATGGACTATCTAACACTGAAAGAATTTTTCAAATCAGAGCCGTAGTTCCTGAGATTAGCGCGTTCAAGCAAACAAACAAACAAACAAACAAACAAACAAACTCTTCAGCTTTATAATATTAGTATAGATGGATGTTGTTTTAGACTTATAATTTAATATTCTAATTGGAGTGTCTGAGGTTTTGCATATATTATCTGTTATACCTTGTATAGTAATAATAATATATGTAAATTTCTTACTCCAAATAATTGTACATTATTTTATCAAAAACAATGTTTTCTTAGTAGGTTTAATTTCTAACACAAAAGTGTTAGAAATTAAAGTCTGAACTAGGCATACACCTATATTTCAGCTCTCAAAAGCCGATTCCCTTTATAAATATATATGATATGATTATGACTAACCATAAATACAATACTTGTTATTCAGATACTCATGTAACGGTAAATTAAAAAAAAACTTTTTTGCATCCGCATAGTACCGGCACAGTACCGCGTAAGGTTCAGCTGAAAACCAGCGTCAGGGAATTTTTTTTATTTTTTTGCAATTTGGACATATTTAGTACAACCACGAGGCATACAATATTATTGCTTTGATATAGAAATTAAGTCTACTTAGGTAGTTTTTGTTCCCAGAATGTGTGAACAAAATAAACATGTTTTTACCATTGCCACTCGAAAAAGGGCACTTTATTCATCGATAACAGTGAATAAAACGCTCTTTTACTCACTGAGTGAATAAAGACTTTTTGAATTTGGAACAAGCACGAATTATGTAAAAAAAATTTGAAACGTGCTGAAAGTACCTACTGGCTGGCTAAATGGATCTATTCCATAGAGCTATACGATTATATTAAAAAAAAAACCGCCAATTTTAAGTTCTTTTCTCTCTGTTATCGTGGTTGTTTTGTGTCATTGGAAAATTTATTAACATAATAACTGAAACAAAATGAGTTCTTCCGATGACGAAAATGAGACACTGACTCCGGAATCATTTCGTACTAACGCAGCAGTTATAGTAGATGATTTGTTGCCGCCAAAATCTCGGGATTTGTATCTGAAAACATACAATTTGTTCTGCGACTGGAAAACCACGAATGGCGCCAATTCCTTCTCAGAATGCGTATTTCTTAACTATTTCAACGAATTAACCAAGACGAAGAAGGCGTCGACACTTTGGAGCATATATTCTATGCTAAAATCAACAGTGAGAATAAAACACAACATTGATATTTCAAACTATTCAAAGTTAGTGACATACTTAAAACGGCTGTCTGAGGGTGATAAGCCAAAGAAATCTAGAGTGCTAACCTCCCAAAACATTGAACGTTTTCTAAATGATGCACCTGACCACAGTTTTCTGGCCGTAAAAGTAAGTACCTACTTAAAACATATTTATTTACAAACCTACTGAACTTTTAAAGTTTTCCTGTAAATACATATTTTTTTAATTATTGTTCACAGGTTGTGCTAATTTTTGGCGTGAATGGGGCCTGTCGCAGTAACGAATTATTAAAAATAACTATGAACGACATCCAAAAACACTCGGAAAATTTATTACTGGTTGTTTTAACTGATACAAAAACTAAAATTGATAGAACGTTCGTAATACGGCAGGAATACGTTAAAATCGTCGAAAAATATCAAGCTATAAGGCCCACTAATACAAAAACCGATAGGTTTTTCTTACAATACCATGGCGGAAAATGTACTCGGCAACCTATTGGAATTAACAAAATAGGTGCGATGCCAAAAGAGATTGCCACATTCTTAAATCTACCAAATCCCGAAAAGTACACAGGACATTGTTTCCGTAGAAGCTCTGCCACCCTTTTAGCAAATTCAGGTGCTGATCTTACAGAACTGAAACGCCACGGAGGGTGGAGGTCCAGCACAGTAGCAGAAAGCTATATCGAGGATTCGATCGAAAACAAATCCAAAAGATGCAGCCGAATAATTGACAGTATAAATCTAAAACCGTCTGCTGTTGACCCTTCTGCGCCACTATCTCCGGCGCGCCCTTCAACATCGAAAGGAAAACCTTGTAAAACAACTACATTACAGCTTTCTCAGCAACAGCAACCACAAAATACGGCGACTTTGCCAAATACCCAAGTCTTATCTAATACGACAGTTTCAAAACCAAACAAGAATATAACACTGAATTTTGAAAACTGTTCTAATTTCACTATAAATTTTTAATGTTTATATTTAATCCTTTGTTCTTTTATTACTGATTATATAATAAAATTCTATGAATATAAATATTAGACTCCTATTTATTTTCTCACAGTCAATGGTAAAAAGTAGAGTACACAACTCGTGAAAAAAAAATTTATCTCGGTCCTTGTATCCCTCGCTCCGCTCAGGATTCTAATCTAGAATCCCTCGCTACGCTCGGGATTCTACTCTAGAATCCTTCGCTGCTCTCGGGATCCAACTTCGTACCTCGAATTAAATTCCCTTTTTTTTCACTTGTTGTATAATCTACTATTTCTTTCTAACCGATCACTTCCCACTAAAATAAATTTAATCCACATCGCATATTTATACACACGAACATACAATTTTATTAGTCCAAAATCACATAACAGGTCACATACCTTACAAAACGATCGAATAATAAAGAGTCATCTGGACAAACTTTGGATGGGTCGCCTTTAAAAATAATCTGTTGGGAAGAGTTTACTCCTATTGTGATGGAGCCCGAGCAAACACTTCATGTCCATTCCCCGAAGGGCTTTGTACCAGCTTCGTTTCAAAACTTCACAGTTTTGGTGACCGAAACGTGACACTACTTCAACAATAATAATATCCGATACAGAATTTATTGTAATCAATTCTCGTGTATTTTTCTTTTTTATTATTTTGATGTACTTACGTCACAGGGTTGGATAATATTTAGGAGTTAAAGTGAGTACTTAAAATGTTGCTGTGTGTTTAACAAGCTCATTTAAGCTTTAACCTAAAACAATACAGATCGACAGAGGTTTCTACTCATTATAGGTAATATCGCGGCTAATCATATCTTCCTAAACTTTACAAATAACTTTATTTGTAAAATCTTAGGTAGACATGATTAGCCGCTCGGTATATCTTTTTTATTATGCATGGGCAGTTGCGCGTGACTTCGCTCCCATAACATGATAAAAACATCACCCTACTTGTTTTGCGGTCAGGTAAAAGTAACATATAACCTTCCTCAAGCTTCAAATAACGAACTTTTCCGCTTTTCAACCGACGACCAAAAGAGGAGGTTATCAATTCGACGCGTATATATATTTTTTTCTCTTTTTTTTTTTTATGTATGATCACCGATTACTCGAAGACGGCTGAACAGATTTGGAAAATTCTTTTTTTGTTTGAAAGGGTATACTTCGAAATTGGTACCATTTATCACCAAGTCAGGATCTGATGATGGGATCCTGGAGAAATCGAGGGAACTCTTCAAATATTATAGGCACACCTATGGCGTTTTGGGTATTTCTTATAGTAACTTGTGCAGTTGCTCTCAAAAAATACCATTTGGGGAAGTGGAACTGATGATGAAGACCACAGATGGCCGCCGAACCTACTCAATAATAAGTATTTCGTGGATTGCGATTCGATTACTTGAATATGGATGTTAAGCACTTTATGTTCGTCACAATGCATATGGTGATGTAGAGCTGATGGTGAAGTACCAGGAGAACTCCTCAAAAATTAACGGCCCAGCATTGGGAAAAGCAATATTTTGTAAAAGGTTATAAGTAGTTGACATTTAGGCTCTTTTAACTAGGTAAATTAAAAACCGACCAACTAAAAAGAGTGAAATAAAAACATTTTACCAAAAAATTAAACCGACTCCCAAAAACACTGCAAAGTGAAAAATAACTTTAATTTCGGAAGTCGGTGCCAAAAACGAAAATACAAAACTAAAGACACCGACTACCGAAATTAAAGTTATTTTTCACTTTGCAGTGTTTTTGGGAGTCGGTTTAATTTTTTGGTAAAAAGTTTTTTTAATATGACGTGTGCTGTTTATTGGACTGAACTGTAATTAACAGTGAAAATAAGAATAAGAAACACCCTGTGTATCTCATCTTGAGTCCAGTATTTGGTATTCATAGTAACACAAACAGGCATCGCGCTTTGCTGGGCGACCACTCGACAATGATCACCGTATGAAAAGCTCGTGTTTAACTCAATAACATCGGTGTCATAGAAACCTGTGTGGATATTTTAATCGTAAGGCTTTGTCAACTCCCCGGTGGTCTCTTATAGTCAAAAAACATTTTGATGATGCATAATTTTGGTTTGTATTTACAATGATTTGATAAGAGTTGGTTATAAAAGCAAGATATGTTTCTGGAATTATGTTCAGGAATGTATCTAAATTTTGGTTTCAGATTACTAATCTTTTCTTACTTCTTACCTTACTAACATTATACATGCAAAATTTTGTAAGGATTGATGGAAGGATGGACGTTTGTTACTCTAGCCCGCAAAAACTACAAAATGGATCTGAATAAGTATGTAATTTGGTAGATAGCTGACATAACACATTCTACTTTTTACTCGACTGCGGTGAGGACCGAAAGGAGGACGGGTTATGTTTTAAGCGCGTATGTATGTATTTAATCTCGTTGGTTGTAGTCTGCGTCTGTCTCATTGGTCGAGTGGTCGCAAGCGAAACTGCTGAGCACGAGGTCTTGGGTTCGATTGCCGGGCAAAAAGTGATATTGGGTTTATCTGTAAGGAATGTAGTAGTAGTAGCACGGAGTTTGGATGTTGGCAATGGGAAACACCCGCACAACACATCTTTGGTGCCATCAATAGCATAGTTGCAGTAAGTACGCTCTAGACGGTTTCGAGAAAATCTTCGATAAATCCTTTGTTTTAATCAGATCATGATGGTTGATAACTTAAATGAAAGAGGACCTCAGCACGTATCTCACCAAACATACGTGACCGTCACCGTCACCAAAACTTATACCGCGTTTTTCTCGAAACCGAATAGAGCGTACTTACTGCAACTATGCTATTGACGGCAGTTTGGCAGTCGTTACGGGTAGTCAGAAGCCATTAATTCTGACACTAGTCTAGGCAAGAGGTGTCATGTTACCCAGTTACTGGGTTGTGGAGGTCAGATAAACAGTCGCTCCATGTAAAACACTAATACACAGCGGGACCCAGTTAAGCCCACGCCGAAGCAGCTAAGCGGATGATGATGAACCTGCCACGTGAACGAAGCACAGACACAGCTAGTAGGATTTAATGAATGACGGGCCAGATGTGCGAGGGAACACAGAAGCCGGCAGAGAGTTCCACACCTTGCCACAATAAAAGTGGAGGAAGAACGCTTAGTTATTTATATTTTCCCAAGGTAAATCAGAATAAGAATGGCAGTAGCATGCCCCACAGCCACCTCATCACAATCAGCATCTGTTGCCTACATCCTGGCAGCGTATCGCCCGCATCGGTCGCGTCGCTCACACACCGCATCGGCCGCGCACTCCCGCCACAATTAAATGTGTCCACGCCACCGGCTCTCAATGCACACACACATCACTGAACCAAGCCACGCTATTTTATTCACTAACATTTTATTTTATGCGACTCGTACGCGATTTGTATTTGATTCGTTATTTTGTTCCGGAACCGTTGAGCCGGAAAACGCGTGACGTATTTCATTCGGTATTGTTGAATATTTTGTGCACGGTAATCAAGTTATGGGGTAATATTTTGTTAGATTTATTTATGTTGGTAACTGCGTACTGGATAAATTTATCGAAATGTTTTCGGAGAGATTCGGAGAAATGTGAAAATAATACAAAATAGCAATTAATAGTAAAACTCTTGTTTTATTTAAAACTAGTTGTGACCGCGACTTTGCTCGCGTGGAAGATTTATCCACATAAATCCCGCTTTCGTTGAAATTCTATGATACCTTATATCCTCTTCTAGGTATTTTCCAGTGATAGTCCCACGGTTTAGCCGTTCCAAAGATTAGCCCGGACAAACGGAGAGAAATAAAAAACGGTTATTTATGTTTTAGTATCGTATCTATAAGCACTTCAAAAAACATATATCGAAATTATAGATAGCCGTTCCAATTTATTTGTATGTATAGATTATTTAATAAAATATTAAAAACTATAGTAGCTGCAGATAATCTTAACTATTTCGGTTCGTATTAACCTCGATTTATCTACTCATACGAATCAACACTCACTCACTCATAATAATGAATATCGCGTATTCACTTCTGAATACGCAGTATTAAGTAATTAATATTTCAATAATTGTCGAAATGAAGTTATAGGTTGAATTATTATTATTTTTATGAGATCTGAAAATAAATCAATTGTTTGCATTTTTGAAAAGTAAAACCATTATTTTGCAACAATAATGATTGCGTCTTGTTAAAAATTACGTTTTTATTATGCTTGATTTATTTGCATGGCTTTCATTTAACCATAGATCCGTTTATATACCTACCGCTTAGTAGGCTCCTATATGCAGATTGACGATAAAATTTAGATTAGATTTATCATGAAATTTTATTTATTTACTAGTCAAAATTTAAGCAAATTATGTGACGACATTTTATTTTAAAAATAAAAACAGCATTACGGACGAAAGATGAAAATCTTCGAGGTTAAGCAAGTCTGGCTGGTCAGCCTTCATATATAACTAGCTTCTGCCCGCGACTTCGTACGCGTGTGAAGGTTTTCCCACGCAAATCCCGATCCCGTGGGAATTTCGGGATAAAAAGTAGCCTATGTGTTATTCCAGAATGTCAACTATCTACTTACCAAATTTTATTCAGATCGGTTCGGTAGTATTTGCGTGAAAGAGTAACAAACATCCATCCATCCTCACAAACTTTCGCATTTATAATATTATATATATATATATATATATATAGTAGGACGTGTAATTTAAAGGGTATATACATACCAAGTGCACGGCTTCTTTGGATGATAACAAACGAAGTGACAAGGGTTTGGTAATCCTATGTCTTCCTGTGTGGAACTAATTAGAAATTTCAATACATTGATACCAGAGACTGAATTTTTCAAATTAAGAAGTTTGATGAGAATTATCGTGTTATAGGCAAGTGACGTGGAAAGTTATTGACCCTCGTAGTGCTGTGACACGTTTGTTATGATTGATATTCAAGAAACATATGAAACCGATAATTTCGTATCAATTCTTTGAGTCAGTTATTTTGTGCTGAAACAGGGCATAGAGATTCCATACCAGATGTTGTCTTCAGCCCTTTTCGATTGATATGGGGTTTCCGTTACACATTGTATATCAAGTTTATTACATAGGTACTGAAATTCCATCATGCCTCGCAAAGCACGATACGTCATTAGGTAGTACCGGCTGTAGGTATTTCACCGGTTTCAGTTTCACTGGAAGTTGACCCTTATGTATTTAAAAAGAGTTGGGCGGATGTAGTCCGTTCCAGTACCAACTCACCTGATGGTTAGTGATGTGGTCAAAGATGAATCACGCGTACCTAGAAGTAACCTATTTACTCGTGACTTACAAGACCTTTTTTTTAAAGAATTTGCTATGTTAGTAGAATTAACCTAATCTCACTAATATGTTCACTCGATACTCGAAACGCTATCTATGAAAGTAAGTGAGAACCTCGTAAACACTCGCATCGCGTCGTCAGTTTAGCGTAATCAGGTCATGGATTATGCATTTCTGAACTGTTCGATATTATGTATAATATTTTTCATATTATACATAATATCGAACAGTTCTGGATATAAAAACGGATTAAATTTACATATAAATTAATAAAAAAAAAACAAAAGAAACCGTACAAAAATTTTATAGCACGCAGATTTTTCTTTCTCCTGAAAAGTTACTCCTTTTTAACTTACGAGGTTTTCACTCTAAGGCGACGATATGCTTGTGTCTGGAGTGGGTTCACGGCAACAGTGTAATGATTGGGGTTCGAACCCGCGACCTCTCGATCACAAATGCGACACCTTATCCATCAGGCTGTTGACGTTTCATTAATTATTTAAATTAGCCTTCAGCCTATACTGATAGTCCTAGCTGGGATTCCTTTCCCATGATCATTCTAAACGGTGTCACTATAACTAACGACTAAACTTCCACGTTGTATTATTTGTGTAGTCAACACATACATCTGCCGGGGTGTCGTATGCCCTGATTCCCTGAACCCTTGCGTTGCCAACGGCGCATGAGTGCGAATCCGCGGGCGGTCCACTCCGACTGTTTGTTTTGCTGGTGTTTGAACTCCAAGCTGACGAGTGGCGCCCTCTACGTGTATGTACAAGATGTTGACCGCCCTATATCGCTGATGCCCGTGTCATGTGTTTTTCTTATTTGATCTGGGCTATGTAAGGATATTGGTGCTTCAGGTATTAAAGAGAATGCTTGGCTTATATTCCACATATGTCCCTACTAAATAAGCTGTTGAGTTGGTAACTAATATAAAGCTACAGGTTTTTTTAAGTTTTTCCACAGGTTTATTCAGGGCAGGCTGCGGATTAGTTTTCCACAAAAACATGCGTTTGGTTCAGAACAAGTAACACGATACCTTAAAGACGGCTTGCGATCGGTGGTGATTGTCCATGAAATAGCAATTATCGTTATTCATGAGTTTTATCAACAGATGTTTTTGTTGAATTCAATAAAAAACAAACCATACAAAGCGTAATGCCAATCGAAGGAACATTTGTTAAAATTTATTTCAAATTGTCGATTAAGTATTGTTACTTATAAAAGCGTTCATTCATTAAGAATGCTGCACAAAACACAATGTTGTCAATCAACGAGTCGATGATTTGTTATAAAAATAGTGTGAGATGGCGGGGGGCGCCGCCCGGGGCTCACTGGAGACGCGCCCATTCACCTTGCTCAGCGAATCACACGCATTAACACCTATTAGGCCTGCGCCCTTTATCCCGGCGCACTGCCACGCAAAATACTACACTTTTCTTTTTACTGTTTATTGTTAGCGTTTGTTTCGCGTCGCAAACCGTCCGCGCACAATGCGCTCGCCGACACGGCTCGGTAAACGCTTTCAAGTGTCCAAAAGCGGTAATTTGCTTCATTCGCTCATTGTTGACGCTAAAAGTCGGCCTTTGTCGACTCTTGACGGAATTGGGAGCGTTTAGATTCGAGCGGGCAATTCGCGAGAGTGGACCCGTTTTATCGTCAGCCGAACATCCCGGTCACTCTACCCTCTCTCACCTCAATGGTTGCCTAATGGAAGCTTTCAGCTCGTGTTTGAAAAGGTTTTTTCTCTTTTAAATAACGTATAACCTATCTATAGGCAAACCTATAAGTACAACCAAATGGTCAAGTCTTTTTTAGTTAAAAGGGACATTCAATATTTACATAAAACAAATTTCATTAGATGTCCTTGTATATATTTTTGTATCACAACGGTATTGACTAAGTAAATAGGAATTATTCGTTTGTGTTCTGAAATAAAACAAAACAAAAGCTATGAGGGATAACCTTCAAAGTAATAACAGATTACTGATAGTATCGCGTATACTTTGAACTCCATAGGTCTCTCGTCTCGTCTCAGTTTTGAAGCAAGATATTTAGGATTAATTGAATTTATTTTTATAATGGCTGGGTTATCTACGAAAAAACATTGTTAACTCACAGACAGATTGATTAATTGATTGGAGCAATAAACTTGTTAAAGAGTTCCTTATATATATTATAAAAGTGTGAAAGACAACGAAAGTCTGCATGAAAGTTAGTCATTCTGTCTGAAATCCTGTGGGTTAAACGGCTTATAATGAAGCGCTCAAACACAAAACAGCACACCATGTTTAGGCTTCACATCTCACAAATATAAAACAATAAAGGCACCAGCACACCATTGCACGTTCATTAGTGCGCCTGACGCCGGGCCCCGCGCCGCTGCGCCGTGGGCCCCTACGCCCGACGCCCGCGAGGCCCCATTACGACGCATTTACATGCGTTTACCGGCTCCGACGGCCCCTTTCTCGCTCATTGGATTACTTGTATCGACACTGCTCGATTAGACATGATTAGTCAGAGAACGTTGTCAAACTATGCAGCTTTTTAGGGTTCCGTAGCCGAATGGCAAAAAACGGAACCCTTATAGTTTCGGCATGTCTGTCCGTCTGTCTGTCTGTCCGTCCGTCCGTATGTCACAGCCATTTTATTCCGAAACTATTAGGACTATACATGAAAAACTTGGTAGGTAGATGTATTCTGTGAACCGCTTTCCGATTTAAAGAGAAAATTAAAAAAAAGGGGGCTCCCCATACATGGAACTGAAACTGAAAATATTCTTTTTAATGAAACCTATACGTGTGTGGTATCTATAGACAGGTCTTTAAAAATGACATTATGATTTCTAAAATGACTTTTTCATAAAGTTAATCGTTTAAAAGATATACGCTTCCAAAGTGGTAAAATGTGTGTCCCCCCCCTCTAACTTCTATAATAATGAAGTGAAAAATCTAAAAACAACATATGTTATAGATCTTCGTGTAAACTTTCAACCAAAATTGGTTTGAACGAGATCGAGTCAGCAGTTTTTGAGATACAGTATATTTTCAAAAGCCGTAAATATAACTTTGTAATTCATACAAATACTATGAAAAACACAGTTATTTAGCGTAGTTGTAAAAATTGTAAATAAGCTAGTTTTAAGAAATTTGTAAGGTTTTTGTTTTTTTTTTTTTTCAAATATATATTAAGTATGTTATATTTATTATAGTTACTACGGAACCCTTCATGGGCGAGTCCGACTCGCACTTGGCCAATTTTTCTGACCTCGTATAATAGCTTACATACTAAATTACAGCTTTTTTTAAGTTTAACATAGGTGATACGATCGAGGGTTTCCTGCAAAAACATGTAAAGGCTGTGAAGTTACTTTTGAAAAGTTGATTAAAGTACAAAAAAATCAGAAGGTCCTTACTAGAAGTTAGGGCACATTGAAGATTACATTTTTGAGTTTTAGCAGTAGGTATACACAGCTTCAAAAATAAGTACTTTCAGGTGTTTAACAGATTTCTTTTTAATATTTATTTGGACAATAAAAAACGTTATTAATAAGACTAGAATAGAGATATACAAACAGTCGATCGAGATAGTTTGGCAACGTTGGGAATTTCCAATTATTTTTCATCGGGTACTTCGATTGATGGACCCTGTGATTTAAAGTTATCTGAATGTCTTTCCTAGTGGTTCAAAGTGGTTTCGAAGAAGCTGAAGCAAGCTGTGGTCCACTGCACTCGAGACATTATGCCAGCTATATTCCTTCCATATATTCTATCTTCTATATACATAAATATATAAGCGAAATACCACTCACTGATTAATCACGAAATCTCAGAAACCACAAGTAGTAGGGCTCTCAAATGTTGCATGGGGGTTCCTTTTAGTACGTAGATGATCGCTAAGACGCGAAATTCCCACGGGATCGGGATTTACACGGGAAAAACTTCCCATACGAACGAATTCGCGAGCAACTGCTAGATAACTTCCACAGCAGTAAATTTTTATTGAATAAAGGGCTATTTATTCTGTATTTTAATTATTTATACAATTAGGTACATAGAGAGCAACTTTCAGGGTTAATGTTCCAGACAGCATATTAACTGTTCGCACTAGAATCAAATAGTACGACTAATTGCGATGAACCCTCTATGCAATCAAATTATTATATTTCTACTTTTACTGTCACCGTTAGCTTGCTACTTTTCTTGAAATCAAAAACCTAAAGTAGCTTTTTACTGTATTTACAACTACCTACCAGTGTGAAACTATTTAACCGACTTCAACAAAAGGAGGAGAATAATCACCAAAATCGGTACAGCCGGTCAAAAGTTATGAGGTAACACATAAAAAAATGTACCGATTTTGGTGATTATATTTATATTCGCAAGCCGGTACTTGATATTATTATGTGGTTCCATTTAAATTGACGACATTTAATCGACGTCTGATACGTATATTTTACGTTGATGATGTTCTCAAAAACATGTTTGTATAACAGACTATGTTTAGATAACTATAACACTTGAGAATGTCGCAGAAAGACACTTCACTTTTATTTACCTACATACATACATATGTGCATAGATTTGTTCTGCCTATATATTATATATTATATTTAAAGAATACACACTATTTATTTATTTATTTTTATACCACAAATTAATACATTGTAGGTAATTAATACATTAATACATTTCGTCAATTACCAATGACATTAGGTAATTGACTAAAGGTACAGACAATTTAAATATGATTTGTGGGAGACTGGTGCCTAAAATAAGTTTTTTTCGAAACCTGTAAGTCGTGTCACCAGATAAGATTTTAAAATAATGATAACCAAGAGCTATGTAAATTGTTACGCAAAGTTTAAAATGTCTAAACAATAAAACCTCAACATAATTCACATTGTGTTAACACTAAAGGATTAAATGTTAACAATGCACAGAAAAACATCGTCATAAAATTATAAGCCCAGCTTAAGCTCAACAATGGACTTAGGAGAAATTGTTCAGGAAGTTGACGCATGGGTCCCTTCCCTTGCACACCTACAACCTGTTTTGGCTCTAATGCTTTTGTTATCTTGATAACATGTGATAAGAAATTGTGTTAGAGGAAATAGAGATTGTGGTTACGTTCACTCGAATAGAATAGCTCTAAATCTGTGAGAATGTATTTTAATGTTAAGTTAAGTAGAAAGTATTTATGTAGTGAATCGACATCCTCTTTACTTTATGTCAATCTCGTTGGAACCGGCACAACATTTCTTCTACCATACCTACTCCTACTTACCAGTTATCTATAGGTACTGATGTTATAAATGCGAAAGTTGGTCTGACTAACGCTTTCATGGTTGAACCGATTTTGATATTTTGCATGAACATAGTTAAAGACCGCGGGGGAAAAATAAGCAATTTTTTGGCAATTTGCCAATTTTAAAGGGATGAAAATCGAAGTATGAAAAACCGTTCGAACGAAGATGTGGGCCATTCATGGTTACTATATTATTGTTCTAAATACTATTTAATTCTTTTATTTGATGAAAATATCACGTAATTTTGAAAAAATGCTAAGAATCAACATTCAAATTCCTATTTGCCTCGTAGATGGTGCATAAGTTGAAATAGGAAATTGATTATCTCCGCGATTGTTGCCAATAAGCATATAATTAAATGTAAAAGTGAAATGAAGGAAACTAACCACAATAGAACACGTAACATAAATGTAAATCTATACTAATATTATAAAGCGGAAAAGTTTGTTTGTTTGTTTGCTTGAACGCGCTAATCTTCGAAAGTACAGGGTGGATTTGGATGAAATTTGGTATGGAAGTAGCTTGAAGCTTGAGGAAGGGACTGCAAAAAAGGAAAGTTATGTTTTTACCGTGATAGAATCCACGGGAGCGAAGCCCCGCGTGAGTACTAGTTCTAGATAAATCGGACTAGGTATACTTAAAACGATATTGAAACAAGCTGATGGTTAGGAAAACAAATTAAAGACTGAATAAATGTTCAAATTTCTTTATATTGACTTTATCTATACTATTTGCTCCAAAAGAACAACATAATGCGAGACAGCTATAGGTAATACCCATTTGCATTGCACGCAGTTTGTTTGGCTAACCACAGAGCAGCAGAATCGCAAATTCGTTGTATGAGCGGCACAGCGGCTGTGTCAAGATATCGAAGGCAAATTACAGACTGTGGCCACACGGCCGTGCAGTTTGATTGACACCCAATCAGAACCGACGCCGGCTTAATTAAATAACTAAGTATCACTAATAGCAAGGAGCGAGTGGTAGCCCGGTGTTGAAGCACTGTGCTTGCTTTTATATCCATTCCATCCATGTTAAAAACGTTAGTTCGTTTTGGGAATAGGTAGGTATGTACTTGGACCGTCGAGCAACTAAGGAGTGATATTTTCTGGCGGAGCCCTGTTCCCTAATAGGCACAGCGTAGCCCGGGGGTATTAGTTACTAGGCGAACGAGCTCGATCCGCAACCATCAGCGCTGATGAAATTATGGTTAAACACCTTGCGTTATAAATATTAAAATCGAACAAACAATGTTTGTTATCATCTAGAAAAATAAACTTTCCAGGACGGAAAAGTGTCTGCAGCTACTGATATGCTTGAGTTCTGCGAAAATTATTGCAAAGTGTCAGCTAATTGTGAGATATTATTTTCACGTCAGATTCTTCAATCTATATAACCTTGACTGACTTGATACTACTAGTTTTGGACGCAGGCGCGGCGCGGGAGTCTTAAAATTTTCATTGAAGACGGTGTTAAAATGTTCGAGCTCACGCTCTTTTATAGAAAATAAAGAATACAGAATATGATGCAAATTTGAAATATATCACCGTCATCAGTTCTCTTTTTTTGTACCTACATTAATTTGAGGTGTTTCTCTACAGAGAGAAAACCAAGGAAACACATTTTAACTAAAGTGCCACTAGAGCAGCTAGAAATAGTTTGTTATTTTTAGCATAGCTATTCTTTTAACAACAACAGTTTTCAGTGAAAAATGCCCTTAATAGGATTGGAATGTGGTCAGCTTGCTTTTAAATACCCCATTATGTTTTAGAGATTAAATATAGAAACTACATAAAATAGTAAAATATAATTAAAATACTATCCAGGTGGAATTATTGTAGTAGGTGTAATGGCTTTGTACATTAAGATTTACCTGCTATGACATATCAGTAAGACGTGAGAAAATAGAAATTTTGCAATATCAACAAAACGTTTTTGATAACATCGAGATAGGATTTCTAATCGCAGCGGAATCGGATACCAAGCGTCACCCTTTAAACGTGTAACCCAACAATATATGTTATCTCCAAATCTCTTCTCTTCACTTCACTTCCTTACCTTGTGAAACCAGCCAAAAGTTAAAAAGTTTTAAATTCTGTTACAATTACGATTTTTTCTAAATATTATGTAACTTCTTATGTTTGTGAGAGGCAATCTGTAGTATTCCTCATACAATTACAAACTATTTTTCACTTAAAGAAAACTTAGTATCCAGCGTTTGCTAATTTATTATTAAATATTATATTATATTAATTAAAAATGATGTGTTGGTAATTCGAATTAATAAGTAAGGTAGGTTGGCAGGGTAAGAGTTAAGCCAATAAACTAACTGCCTAATCCTCTACTTATATAATCTTACATTCACTAACTAGTACTTAGAAATGATTAACCGATACAGAGCTTTACCTACACGTGGTTAAGGAAATGCATAGTCATATTTAAATTAAATAGTAAAAATTCTCATGCCACATATATTATATCATGTTTTTTGAAAAACTTTTAATCTGGTTGGTTGTTTTTTGGTATGATACAAACGAAGGGAGTTAAAAAAATATTTCCTTAACTAAGACGCGTACAACTTCCATTGAGAGAACGAAACGAACTATAAATTGGGTATCCTAACTACATGGTATGGTTGAATTCTTCATTAAGCAGCGGGCTAAACGAACTCGGAC
Source organism: Tholera decimalis (assembly GCA_943138885.2). NCBI lineage: Eukaryota > Metazoa > Arthropoda > Insecta > Lepidoptera > Noctuidae > Tholera > Tholera decimalis. The sequence continues at coordinate 10,653,360 of OW964562.2, read as the reverse complement.
ATGTTCGTTATGCTGTAAACATAACAAATAAAGTAATATGTAATATCTCTTATCAAACCCTCCTCGAATCCGATCGAAAATATCGAAAGGAGATTTAAAGTTTGATAATTTTTTTTAAGAATTTTGCTTTCCGATGTCAAGGAGCCAAACCTAATTTCATTGGTACGGCTGGCTGATATTGTAGTGATAACGTCCGCCTGTATCTGCCCATCTCTTCATAGAAGACTACACAGTGAAATATATCGGATCGGAGGAGCCGGATAAGTTTCCTGTAACTACAAAAGTATATTCAAAAACACTCGGATAAACAACTGCTTTAATATTAATACCAAATTAAACCTTTCCAGTTATTTGTAACTCATCTATCTACAAAATTCATGTTCACACGAGAAAATTATTGGTAAGACCATGAATCATCCTAATTCTGACTAGTATTGGTATACAGGCAGGTTTGGCATTATATTATTAACTAGGTACTTAGCTCGTAAACAATAAGTGGTCGTGTGGGAAACAATGTCCATAGAAATTTGTAAATAATAGTAATTATAGAAATCCAAATTAGACGACATGAAAAGCTATGTAGGTATACCTGGTGTAAACTGCACGGCTACTGCGATGCGTCGACAAAAGCGTATGCGGCAGTTATTTATGCACGTATCAAAAAACATGATAAATCTTCCGTAATACTAGTCGTGGCGAAATCTCGACTAGTTCCGGTTAATACTCGGATGTTAAATAATAGAAAGGAATGTTCACTAAAATTGTATTGTTAAAATGCTACAAATAATATGTGTTGGTGGAAAGAGCGAGGGAGCACGCGCGACGTCTTTTAAGGCGATCTGATCACGTAGGTACTGATTTGCTTAATTAATAATTTTGATCGTTTGGCGTAGACGCGCAAAGTGATGATTTGGCAAAATGCAATTAAATGCTATGATGTGCGGTTCACCGTACACCTGGATTGTAATGTAAATATATACCTATATTATTGTCAACATTTTTAAAAATAAACTTAATAAGTACGCCCGCACAATGTGACATAATGCCTTCAATATCCCAGAGGTCAATGCTATCTATTACTGTTAAATTATACATAATTATGTTATATATTTTGTATCTAATTTTAGTCAACCATAATGTTCTTATGTAAAATAAATGTCTTTAAACCTAATATATTTATTGAATATTATACCATAACAGAGTTTGTTTGCCCATCTTATGTTGTACGATAGTCATCACGATCAACGATATGAACGCTCGATCATCGAACAAGCAACATTATAGTATAACACTATCTTATTAATATTGCGAAAGTTTATTTGATGTTTGTTACTCAATCACGCCAAAACCGAATCCATTCATCTGAATGAATATTGGCGAGTAGATAGCTGAAATCGTGGAATAACACATATATTACTTTTTGTCCTGATATTCCCACGGTATCGGGATTTACGTGGGAAAAACATCCCACTTGAACGAAGTTGCAGAATGCAGGCAACAGCTAATTTTATCTAGAATTCAAAATTCATTTTCGATTGACTTATCAAAAAGTAAAACTTAGACTCGTTAAGAATTCCTTTGCTCATATCATACATAATGAAATGATCCAAGGTACGTATTTTGAGTACATCATACATACATCAAGTTGGCTCCAAAGTAAAAAATCTTGATTTATTCTTTCCATTGCCTTTAAACAGTCAGCAGGTCAACATAGAATAAATTTTATTGCCGCAGGTAAAATAAATATTAATTAATTTAAAATATTAAAAAATTAAACCATTCCAATATTAAGTTTAGTTAATATTAGATCCGTTAGTCTTCCAATGAAGGTTATAAATATATGCTAGGTACTTGTGTCTAAAAGTAATTCATATTTTGAAAAGTAATTGGTAGCATTTTTATCTCAATAAGTCACTATATGAGCAAAAGTAGGTAGGTAAGTAATAATAATCGTGTTACACATTTTAATAAAATGTAAACATTTTATTTAAGAATTAATAAATTTTCTTAGTGTTAGGTTAGGTTCGGGCACGCCGCAATTGCGGCGGTAAGACCCCTCTTTGAGGAGTGGCTAGATCGGCGTCACGGCGTCCTGACCTACCGCATGACGCAGGTCCTCACCGGACACGGAAGTTTCGGGAGGTACCTGTGTCTGATGGGAAAGGAGGAAACGCCTGGGTGTCACCACTGCGAGGGTCGCCCTGAGGACACAGTCGAGCACACGGTGCAGGACTGCCCAGCTTGGGCAGAGCACCGACGTGTCCTCACGGCGACAATAGGCGGAGACCTCTCGCGCCCGGCCTTGGTCGAGGCCATGCTGCGGGGCGAGAGGGAGTGGGAAGCGGTCGCCTCCTTCTGCGAAGCAGTCATGCTTCCGAAGGAGGAGGCGGGCCGCGCGAGGGAGAGGATGGCGTCCTCCCTCCAGCCCAGCCGCAGTGGTAGACGCCCACGGCGTCGGACGTCGGCCGACGATCTCCGGCCACCGTAGGCGCGGGCATGCGGACAGCGAGTAAAGGGCAACTCGCTGTCCGACCATGGACCATGCCCGGGTCGACGGCGCGTCGTGTTCCACGCGCGCCTCAAAGAGCGTCAGCAACATGACGAGGCCCCCTCTGCAGAGGGCCGAAGCCTGCCGGGGTCGTGGGACTCATCCCGTTACCGTGGCCCCGGTACGTAAAGGGCTATTGAAGGAACACCGTGGATTTTAGTCAGTAAAAGTCTGACAGTCCCTCCCACCCTGCCCGGAGTGGGAGGACTTATTTGATAATTTTACCACGTTAAAAAAAAAAAAAAAAAAAAAAAGTGTTAGGTTAGGTTAGTTTTTGCTTTGTGTCGGTACTTTTAAAATATTTTGCATATCTTGTCATTCATCATTCAAATGTTTTTTTGCATGTGGGTACATAAAAATATTTACATATTCGAATGAATTGTGTAATGAACTCCAGCAGCTTGATGGTCATTTGTGAAATAAAACATGTAGTTAAATTATAATTTCTATTTATTCGGAGATTCATAGAATTGTTATTTAGTATCATTTTATTGATTAATGTCATCTAGTAAATAAACAACAGTATGTTTACATGTTAGTAACAACGAGGAGTAGACAACATCACTTTACGTATTTACAAATAGAACTAGGAGACTATCTACATAGCTTGGTCGTTCTCAGACTTTATCCATAAATCGCTTAATATACCAACTATCACTGTTCTACATATACAGCTTTAAGTAGAATTAATACTTATAAATATATTTTTATACAATAATTTACACTTAGAGTATTATAATAGAGGATACAAGAAGAACTAAGGGAAACAATAGACAGATCAGAGATATTAGAAAGAAAAGAGTTCAACGCACCTACACAGAGTAGATTAAATATAGGGAAACGAAGATGTACACGAAGATATCACTAGGCAACGACAACGTACCGACGGGATATATAATACTGGTTATTCACAGGTGTTAGTGGGATACGCACACGTCTAGGTGTCGGGCGGGCGCTGGTTGTCGGGCGAGGGCGGCGGCGCCAGCGCGGAGCGGCGCAGCTGCTGCAGCAGCGCCGGCTCCAGCGGCCACCAGCCGCCCAGCAGCGGGTACTGCGCCGCCGGCGCCGCCAGCGAGCGCTCCTCCTCGCCGCGCTCCTCCACGTCACTGGCCACCACGTCGATGTCTTCCTCCGGCTCCTCCTCACAGCTGCTGTCACGCCGTGGCCGCTTCTCGGGTGCATCGTCCGGCGCCAGCAGCGACGCCACATCGAACTGCCGCTTGCGTGCCTGTGCTCCGCCCGGCAGTCGGCTTGCTCCCCAGAACGGTAGCGGCAGCGCTGTCGGCGGTGGCGACTGTGGCGGCGGTGACGGAGAATCCTCACCATCATCATCGACAGCTAATCCCATATGTTTCCTCACTTTCCTTTGAGCTTTGCGTCTTCTGAAGTCTCCTTTGCGAAAGTCTTCAATGTTGGCCGGATGAATTGCCCAGTAGTGGCCTTTCCCGTTGGCCGATCTTCCAGCTTTGACGAAGCAGTCGTTTAGTGATAAATTATGTCGTATTGAGTTGCGCCAGCCAGGTCCACGGGAGCGGAAGTACGGATAGTTATCCAGGATGTGCTGGTAAATATCTGAGAGGACTAGTTTCCGTTCAGGCGAGCTGAGGATCGCCATGGCGATGAGGCCGATGTAGCTGTGCTGCGGCTTCGGTTCTTCGGGCTGCAGGACTCGTTGCTGAAGAAGCGACATGGAGAGCGCGAGCCGGGGCCCGTAGGGCGCGTAGCATGGCGCCACGGACGGCGGGTACAGGCGGAGTCGCTCGGCGACGGCATAGTTGTATAACTGTAGGCGATAGTGGTCCAGAGCCGCGGCGGTCACTGTCGGCGCGTCCTTCCCGAGCGGCCAGGGGCCTCCTTCGGCGCCGCTGCACATGTTGCCTGGCACAGAGCGCGGCTCACAGTGCGGCGGAGGCGCGCGGAGGCGCTGGCCGGTGCCCGGGCCGGGGGCGCGCCGCGCCAGCCAATCAGCGCGCCGCCGCTACTTGTATACGTGTTTTTGTTTAGCGACGCCCCACTCCAGTGGCTTTGCAGCTCCACGCGCCCTGCCTTGAGGCTACCAGTACTAGCTGCAACAAAACGCTCAGTGAATATTGCGATTCACCCTTAAGAATTATACATTCGTTTTAATGAAAAGGCAAACAATGGATTGACTCTGTGAACGATCATTTGGCTTGAATGGGTCTTCAAAGACGACGGGTTTCGGACAGAAAATTATATACTGTCATATTTTGACCCTAAATATATCGTAAAGAGATCGTGACATCGGAAAGGGTTAAGATGATGAAAGACATCGTGATCCACTCAACGAGAGTCAGAACTATGTTTGCAAGACGTCAATACAATAGATACTCAACATTTATAACATATTGTATAACGAATTTAATTAATTTATCCCAGTTGCTATAAAAAATATAAAATAACTATAAACCGAGTAGTTAAAAGCTATTACATTTATTTAAGATAGTATCTACCATAATTACGACATTTGTTAGCAAAAGTCTCACAATCGCAATGTTAATGATCCACACACATATACACACTGAAATGCACACTCACAAATGCTTCAGTAAGTTCCTAATTTATTAATTTACCTTACCGTTTAATTGTTTGTCTGAACATTGCTATTTTAGGAAATAAGGGAAGGTCGTGGTAACCCCATCACAAGTTCGTATTCTTAGGACAAATAATGAAGGATAAAGAAGGATACAATCAAATAAGAAACAACGAACTGGGTATCATTATTATTATAATAACGACCTTATAATAGCGTTTGGGCTACCAGATCATTCACTTTAAGATAACTAACCTAAACCTATTTCGAGTAAGTTCGAACTACTACCGAGTGATTCACACTCAAAATTAAATACTTACGTACCGAGATGGGTACCTACCTGCCTAATGTGATTTTCATATCGCATGCAGTATAATTGCGCTTATTCCAAGCCTGAAATCTCATTACGTTAATGTCAGAAAGATGGGGAAGACACTGACTTTTAGCGTCACCTACGAGGTATATAATTTATGAGCACGATCTTAATATGAGGCTAATATAACAACGATATGTTGAAACTGATGAATGAAGGCAATGTGAACTGTTTCCTGAAAATTGACTTGCAGATCCATAACAAGCATTTTACACGAAAAATCAGCTGAAGATTCGACGTTTTTGCTGTCGGTACTCAGCAAAACCGTTACAAATGACAACTTCGTAGCGAGTGCTTCCCTGTTATTTCAGAGATATCACAACACGCAACAACACATTACTTCTCAGGAGGCGAGCGAGAAAGAGATGCAGATATAAAAATACTCCACCCCTCCGCGTTGGATAGGGACAGAATATCGTGCAACAGTTTCACATGTCGCACTGCTGCGGACACGGTAACGTTTGTATATATAAACTTCCAGCGGAAAATCTGCTGTATACCACTAAGATAAGGTCTATCTTACAGCTATGTTGTTGAGTACTTACTGCGTTGTTACAGCAGTGAATAGGCTACGAAAATAAAGAGGCTCGAAGAGCTAGCGTGTCGGCGAGTGCGAGTAGGCCAGCGAACGATATCGGTGTAACGCAACGTTCCGACAATGCAGTTGCCGCCCATTTAAATACGCCATTTTGTTTACTGTCTCCACGGCCTGTGCTTTTGTGTTTTATACAGAAAGCAGTGTTTTGTGGAATAAGTAAATTACAGGAAATATTTACTCGTTTCAGTGTAGACAATGGATACGGGTGCTTCGCCGTAGACGGTCGATTTGCTAATCGATTTTGTTTGCTGCCGGGCTCCAGCTGATGACGACTTTTCTTTCTTTTTTATATATCCTTCTTTTATTTAGTGGTTTGCAATTGAAAACCTTTTTTTTTCATACCTACTAAAATTCACTTCAAAATATTTCTGTATTAGAAATAATGGAGAACCAAACTTTATTTTGTTTCGATTTCCATTCCATTCCCGCGTGAATATGTATGTAGGGTAGATTAAATTTAAAATCCGCGTCACGTCCGGGGTAGTTTTAAACAAGCGATTGCCACGAAAACAATTGGCGGCCATCCAGCACACAACAAACACGCATTTTAATTATTGTGAACGCGATTGTACTGTAAAGAGCAATCAATTTCACTTTGTAATTACGGAACGATAAATAAATGTCGGCACTGATTTATTTTAAATAATTGGAGAGCAACTAACAGTGGAAGTAAAAAATAATTTAATGAACCAGTTGTTTGTCATTACAAAGTCTTTAAATTCGTCTAACGAGCCTGATTTACTTATTGAAGAAAAGTATTTTACAAAATGAATAATCTGTCAAACATTAGGTCAGGTTTTATTCTGTTAGGTACTTATTAATAAGAAAATTGACCCTAATACTTAAAAAATGTTGGTAGAATTTCAAAATATTAAAGATACATACTTGCATTGCGGACAAATTGTGTAAAAACTGAATTTAAAAGTTACTTCAGACAGTTTATTTTAACAAAAAGAAAACATTTTCTTTTTGTAACGTTTTAGTAATTTTATGCAGATTGATTTATTCATACCTGACTGTTTCCTATTGTTGTTCTAATTGCCGCGACGCGACGCGACGGTCCGCAAGACGGAGGCGTGACGCCCCGCCCACCGCTCCCAAAACTCTTTTGTTGTCGACTGTACTTGTATAAATTAATTTATTTTTCACGCGCATTGTACTTACGCCCTGTAGTTTATTTTATGTTTGCATTGTCTGGTTAACTGTACCCGTTGAAGGCGTGTCCTTAGTTTGTGTTTATGTTGAGAAATTATTTATTTTATTTACATTTAGGTTAACATAGGGGATTTTATTTGGCTACTCGTCTCGTATTTTAATTTTTATTTACTTGTTGGATGGTTAAATTATCAAACTAATCATTATTGTACAATAGTTAGAGTTATTTAAGACAACCCTTAATTAATTGATAAGATTTCTTCCCAACTCGAGAAGAAATTCCGTCAACAAACTGCCGTAAATGTAAATAATTCAATTCTTTCTCTTTAAAAAAAGAGAACTAGCAATGTGGGTAGAATTCACATTACTAGCAATTTTGTTAACCCCTCCAACTAAGATAAATATGCTAGCCTCTAAATTGGGTTCACAACAATAGTGTAATAGATGGGGCTAACAGCTATAAAACATATAAGACTTTTGCCGAAGTAAACTTAGAAGAAAGCTCCAGCTTTGTACTTTCAAAAGTTGTTGTAACACAAGCAAAACAAACATTACGTTACTTGTCGCCAAAAACTTCTAAAAACGTGACCGAATTCTTTCACAACTCCCAAAAACGTAACGCAAAAAAATATCTTAAAAAAATACATAAAACAAGAATCAAAGGGACCGGTATGTTTACGGAGTTTCCATATAAAATACCTTTGGTATTGAATTAGAGACTTTGTGTGCAAAACTGTTCACAAAATATTTTGGCCTCACAAAGGAGGTATTAGGCGACAAGGGGGGAATATAATTTTATGTAAATGGCCGTCGCCGCCGGCTGAGTTTCGCGTCGATGCTGAATTTGTTTATATCTGCCGGGAAACAGGCGAAACAGCCACGTACCTACTTGGTTTTTGTCGCCTCGATCGATGACGTTGTGCACGTTGCCGCGTCAATACAGGTTGAAACGATAAAACATTAATAAAAAATCATCGATTCGTACGGCCATAACATTCTAACTAATTCTCTAGTATTCTATACTTCAGGTGTGACATTATTGCTTTGAATTAAAATATGATTCATAGATTTTTTGTTTGTTTCCCCAGCATTGACAATAAGATTAAGAGCTCAACTATTAACGTAGCTTTAGAACATTCTCAGAACTTTGATGATAATTTCCAGAAAAATAGTTGTGATATCTAATTAAGGTAACGCAGTGAATCTACAACCTAGTTAAAAAATTTCGCACTGTCACCATTGGATTTTCTGATACAGCCATACTCTCGCGCCTGCTCAGAAAACCCTACCTATGTTTCATTATAAACTGATTGGTTGTTTAAGATCGCATACAGGACAAACATATGGACATTTATTTTTAATTATTACAAGAATAGACAAGCTTCCTTGCAGTTTCGCACATGTTACGTGTAGGGTAATTTTTATTTAACGTTTTTGATTACATAACCTAAATAATAAAGTAAAATATTTTTTTTTAATCTTTATTTTAAGGGGCTTTTGAACACAGTTCACGTCAGCCCCATCATAAACTAATCTTGAATTACTAACAAAAACACAAAAAAACTTAACTAAACCAAATAAAAACCTTAAATATTAACTAATTTGTAAATCATTTTAGCCTCACGGGACAAAGGTTGAGCCAAAAATTGATAAAACATGCCTAAGTCTAATCTGTTTAAACCTAACTCCCTTATAATTCTTTAATATTATAATTGCGAAAGTAACTCAATCCGTCTATCCGTGTTAATATATAATCGATTATCTTTCGGATCGCTCAAGAAAATCTACAATCAAGTAGTACCACAAGATCTCTCACAAAAAACAAGCTCGACTATATTATAATCTTGGTGACTCTCACAAACCTATTCAATTCTACCCTTATCTCAAATTATCATACTCCACAGAATAAAACATATCATGAATCCTTAGTCATGTCTAAATCTGCAAATAAAGCCCTATCTCAGACTAGTCCCAAGGGGATTTTATTTGAGTCTTTTTGTACACATTCATAGATACCCATACTTACGACCACAGAATACAATATTTGCAGTAACGAAATGTTCTAAACTTGTAGTGGGTGAAGATATTTTTGTATATTTCTGTGTTCTGTGACGAAGCCGTACATATTTGGATCACAAAGCACGGACGCACGAGTCGATTTAATACGCTTATTTGAAGATAATCCCCGTCCCCTCGCTGAATACCTTGGCGATTTTGTGACTTTACCGTTTGCAGACATGTTTCATTAACGATCTTGTAATATCAATATTACGTTTTTATTTTGTGTTTAAGAACCACAGTAGATCATTTTCTTCTAACAGAAGTATAAGAAAATAAGCCAATTAGATGATTTAGATTAATGTAAATAAGTAAGTAAGTTTACATGCTTTAGTTTAAGACAAATCACATTCGCTCTCATATTTTTTATAACAACTTGCATACCATGTTTTTCTGTAAATGAAATATCTTATCAATATTTTATGTATTGAAATGTACGGTGAAAAAAATTGCAAAAATGCGTAATGCTACCAATCCGCTACGCGCGTAGGCGTGCTACGATAGCTACGACTATTTCGCCGTTTTCTTTGTTCTTTATTCCATCAAAATATTCTTATTCTGATGAATAAGAATATTTTAAGAAATCGAAACACTAAGAATTTATTTCGATTTTTTAAATTATCGTTTTCAATTGAAGAATTTACATATTAATTGTCTTAAAATGTAAAATCCGACAGACTATCATACGAAAATCTACAAATAAACAACATTATTTTTATCCTAATGCCGGGGTTGCGGGATTGTTTTAACGATATATGGCGGCCCCGGAAAGCAAGGGCAACTGAAGGAACAGGGTGGGATTTTTTCATTTGAAGTCTGTCTCTTCCGCTCCACCCAGAGTCATTTGATGATTATCCCAACTAAAAAAAAACCTTCATCCTCGATTAAAAGCGTCTTGTTTACTAAGATAGCTCTAACAGCACAGTATAATCTCAGAAAAAACTAGGTACCTTTCTGCGCGTCTGGTAACACAAACACAGAGGGCGAAACAATACTAAAACGTTACTACATACAAATGGCTTGTTGTTTTCGGTTGTGTCTGTGTTTTCGGAGGAGGGCCGTCGAAGTGTAGAGGACGAAGGGGGCTAATTACGAGCCAGCCCCAGGGGGGAGGGAAGGGGGGACGCTTGACTCCCGTCTGCCTAGATATCGAGTGATATATCTTTAGGTATAAACGGGTGGGTACTGTTGTAAATCTTTATGTAGGCTCTGTGTTTTGTAGGTGGGTATCATGCTGTGTTAGTAGAGATGTGCCTATTAGTAGAAAGATTATCGGGTTCGTTAATTTTCTTCGGAATCGTCAAATGCAAAATAGATTGTTAGGTTCTTATGAAGTTTGTTACTACAATCACAGACATTGAGAGTAGCTGAGTAACGTTTTCAAAGTAGTCGCATCATAAAAATATTTAGGTATGCTGGTATGCTTAAAATACATAATGTCTTGGTAGGTATTATGAATTAGTATTAATATGTAATAAAATCACGTTTTTATTGCTTTTTTAGAGTTTTTATAATATTCTGTACCTATCTACTTATATATTTAAAGAATAATAAAAAAAATATTATACACCATATTTTTGTACGTTTCTTTTTTGATATAAGGGTGATTTTCAAAATTTTTATACAGTAACAAAAATGAAACAAAAAGGAATACCGTTACAAAAACGAACTACGTCACAAAAAATAACTAAAAGGAAATATTAGGGCTATTTCACAGACGACAATTATTAAAACAACGAAATTGTATTTTAATAATTATTTACTTATATGATCAGTCTGCTGACAATCTATTGGAATGTCTAGCCGAATCAGTAGGTCTTACCAAATAATAACAATCAAAATAAAAATATTGTCCAGAAATCTAAAGTTGAAAATTGATAACTGTCAATTGCATTTTTTTATATTTCAGAGTTCATCATTTCAGAGCTGGTAGACATTTTTGGGTAGGTGTTTGAGGCACGCTGAAAAGGTGTACAATACTTCTCCAATAATACTCGAACTCAAAATTTTGAAAGTAAAATAAGTCTCGTCGTTCCTCAGGTAATAATTTAGTATTTAATATTAATTTATTATTTAAATATTTTTATTGTCTTTCATATTTAATAACGTTTTTCAACACATTTGCGAGAAAACGCATAATTGGTAGTGAAGCAAACTTTTGATAACAGTCGGAAAGTCACTACCTTGCCGTTACTAATATACTAATATGGAAATGTCGCGATTTTACAAATGGCGCCACGAAAGACTAATTTTCTAAAACGCATCTTTTGTCTCATTTCGTTTTTAGTATTAAAGTGAGAAAAACATATTTAGCGAAAGCCCTTCCAAAGAGGTTCGATCATTTAGCTTATTTATTCTCGTAATGTGAAAATCCTTGATGATTTTCTTATATATATATATATATTTAATAAAAAAAAACCGTAAAGGATACGCACGGCGCTATACATCGGAGCATAGGCTAAAACATGTACTTAGATGAGAGTACCTATTTTACCGCACGTTCCATTGTATGCTGCTATTATTTACTTTCGAACAATGTAAATAGGCTCCGTAAATGCATTATTTGAGCATATGTGTTGTAAATTATATTACCAAACTAAACACTATAAATTTAACCTTTTAAGTCGACGTTGTACGTTGTCCTGATACTTTTGGGCTATTATTTTTTAGATGTTTAAATTTATATTTTTTAAATATTATTAAAATTATATGTTAATAAAATTAATAAATGAAGCATTATCCGTCAAATCATATAAGCATAATAATTCTGTATGAAATCGGCTTTGCTTCATTTTTGTTACATCATTTTTGTTACGCAGCAAAGAACGTAAGAAATCGTTAGAAAAATTAAATCAATCATGAGTTGAATAACAACCTCAAACATTTGGAGGTTAGAAATAATACTATTGGAATTATCCAGCTTCTTTTTAGTAGTTGGTCAAAATTATTCTTTAAATTTACGCAAAATTTATAAGAGATAGCTGTTGTAGCGTTGTTTTTATAGCTGATCAACCAAAATGAAAGATTTATTGTTGAAAAAACACTGCACAGGAACAAACACACTTTTCTTGTTGGTGGCACCCGCTGACAAAATGGTGGACAGACGTTCCGTTGTCATCTGATTGGACAGTTTTAAATGGAGAATCTTGTCAGTTGAAAATCTCACATATCTACTAATATTAGTGTTACAACAAAGAATAACAAAAATGAATGAAAAGAAAGACACATATTGAAACAATGTTATTATTATTATGCATTGGTTTATTTATTTATATTTTACACATTGAAATCATAATTAGAGTCCTAAAGATATTGTGTAACAAGAACTGTAAATATGTGAGTAGTTTCTTCTTTATGCTTTTTTTTTTGTAACGCTCTTTTGCTTGGAGACACTAGGTTGCTGTATGAAAATATTATGAGACTAGCTGTGCCCGCGACTTCGTCCGCGCGGAATAGTGACTTTCGGCAGCATTTTTAATTTTTTCGGCTAATTATTTTGAAAATAAAACTCATACATAATTTGAATGTCGTATTTATTCATATCTAATCAAAAGTCTAAAAAATAAGTTTCGAGCTTCTAGCTTTAAAAATGACGTAATTTCCATACAAACTTTCATCCCCTATTTCAACCCCTTACAGCCCTTTTTCGCATTAAAAAGCAGTCTATGTCCTTTCTCAGGCTCTAGACTATGTCCGTACCAAATTTCATTAAAATCGGTTCAGTAGTTTAGGCGTGATTGTGTAACACACATACAGACAGAGTTACTTTCGCATTTATAATATTAGTAAAGATTTTTTTCTATGTGATGATGATACACGTGCATTTTAACACACTGAAAAACAAAGTTACCCTCCTGCTCTGTGTGGAGCGGAAGGGAGTGTCAGACTTATTTACTTTGCTTCCGGTGATCTTGCGTTCCGTGGTTGCGGTATCTCATTAGAATGTTCCTGAAACCCCGGCAGGCAATGGGCCTATTGGGCCCCGTATTGGTGAAATCTTCTCTTTAAGAGGAGGCTCCCTATATTGTATGTAACTTTGCATTAATATTCTGAAACAATCACGCATACAATCAAAATGGAACTTTAGTATATGATTTATTGGATCTTTTTCTTTACATGGCTAAGACCAGTTACGTAATTGGAACATTTTCGCTCGATTTATTTTTTAATCTAAAATTATGTCTTTTTGAAGATTATTAAAATTTTAATCAAGATTACTCGGCTTTTATGTCTAAAACTAGCTTGTGCCAGCGGCTTCACCCTTGTGGGAAGTTTTTCCCGTGTAAATCCCGATCCCGTAGGAATTTCGCAAAATCCTTTCTTAGCGGATGCCTACGTCATAACATCTACCTGCATGCCAAATTTCAGCCCGATCCGTCCAGTGGTTTGGGCTGTGCGTTGATAGATCACTATGTCAGTCAGTCAGTCACCTTTGAGTTATATATATTTTGATTAAAGAACTAAACATATTTTTCTTTAGTTTTTATTATAATGATCTGAAATGTTGATACCTATCTGGAAGAAATGTTTCTCAAGGACAATAATACTAGTTTGATCACTTCAATGCAGTTTTTCTGGATGATATACGAGTGGACGTTTTCACACAACAAAATGTACAAAAATTTTGAAAATCACCCATCACTTTTCAAACGACCACCCATTACTGAAATACCCTGTATATGCCTATAAAATACTACATCAACGGAATTACGTAAAATCAAATATAATAGCCTCTTGAAAAACCCACTTGAGCTAATAATACCTTCTAAGAACCAACATCACAGCCTTCACAGAGATACAAACGTAAAAAATAATAAGTATCAGGAGGCAACACTTGAATAATCACTTATTTTATTAGGGCGAGATATTATTCATATTTTTTGTTGTACCAATTGTGTAACCAAAAACGCGAAGCTCTATTCAAGTACCTACTGTAACTCTATACAAATTGGCACCTCCATTGAGGCCGGATGACACTTTTATATAACCACGATTAACAGTCAAACGAAATTAGAACCCAATAATATTATTAAAAGTATATTTTTTTAAGGACACAATACGCATTCCCCTTCCTTATGACTTGTGAATAGGTAATGGTAACTCGGATTACCACCTACGTATTTGTGTAAACACAATAAATATTTTTTGGGCTCTCCCTTTATCTGTTAAGTGCAGATCGAAAGATATTTGTCAATGTTTAAGATACATGCAAAGATAAAGGTCTCAGAACAATAATTTATTTTGAAAGCAGGAAGAGGATATTTGAGTCATGATAAGCGTAACTTTGGAATCTTTATACTAAACGTTGTGACGCCTCGCCCACATAGAAGTTCTGAGAAAACTCTATTAGTTTAATATTGCAATATGATTTAATGATACTCGATGTGGCTTCGAGCCTTTCACTCGTAACATTGAAATTGATAAAGCATTTTATTAATGAATCAAACTCTTGGTTAATTTTCAATTCAATCTAGTTTAATGCGAAATAGCTATCTATCATTGAATATTTTAATTTAACTTCATATTTAATAATACCTAATAAAACTGATCTTCATCCGTATACTCAACGTGAAGTTCAGTTGAAAACTAGCGTATAGTACCTAGTTTGTGTCGTATGGCAGAACTGAATCAGCTTGGCGCAAATCAAGACAAAAAATAGTTACATGTTTAGGCTTAAAACGATGAGTAATAACATAAGTAGGTAAACATATAATCAAAATCATTGTCCACGGATTAACAAATATAATATAACTAAAGCTATACTATAATGTTACTAGCCTGCCCACGACTTTGTTCGCGTGGAAGAGCTTTCTCGCGTAAATCCCGATCTTGTGGGAAATCCGGGATGAAACGTAGCTTATGTGTTATTCCAGAATTTCAAATATATACCTACTTATCAAATTTCATTCAGGTCCGTTGAGTAATTTTTGCGTGAAAAAGTAACAAACAACTTTACAAACTTTCACATTTATAATATTAGCAAGAAGTAAGATAACATATGTTTATTAAAAACAGACGTAATGGATTTTGTGTAGGTTTACGTTAGTTTAATTAAATATTAGGTATGATGGTATTAGACTTTTATATCTAGAGATCTAAATCGTTTAATTCAAGAGAGAAGATATCTATATCTATATACTGAATTTTGTCCGTCTTCATAAACTGATGAAGAGGCACACGTGCCACCCGTCTGATGACCTGTCTAGGTAATTACTATAAAGCATTACTGATTTGTTAATTCATTACAGTCGATTCTATTGTTACACAAACTATGCAGCATTATGGCTAAGGAAAATTAGAAATGAGTCCAATTGCTTATGCGTCTAGGAAATTGACCGATGCTGAGAAGAAGTATAGTACAACAGAAAAAGAGTGCCTAAGTTTAGTATGGGCATTACGTTATTTAACAAAAGTAAGCGCTAATACTTTAAACTTAAAACAATACATTGCTGTAATAACTGTGTGTAAATTATGTCTCATGATTTATCTTTAGCAGCTTTTATACAACTAATAGAGAACTAACTAAGAAATGGAGACTATTTTTAATTTTTTTTTTTTTTTTTTTGTAATCTTTTTTCTTTTATAATAAGTCAATTTATATCATTAGAAATCGTAATGCACTTCATTAAATTATTAGGCTACACCTTACCTCTATTTTGTTGTCTTCGTTAGTTTATTTCTAGCGAAATTACATCGATTAGAAATAATCGCTTTCAAATCTTTCGTTCCAAAATTAAAGATAAAAGCCACAATCCATAATTAATGTGCTACAACTGTTGTGATTGAATTAAGTACAGTTGAGCTCACTTCCCGCGCGGACAATAGTATGGCGATAACTAAGCGAGGATTAACCACCGTAAGTGGATTAGCACATGGTGCGCCCGGCCCTTCCGACCGCCACGCATTGTGGTGACACTTGAGCTCATAGTACCGAGAACTGATTCAAGAAATCAGGAATCTATTAATATAATTCGTTTTTTTGAAAAGTTTTTTTTTGTTGGACAGGAAACGTATGGCTGTAATTGATATAATTTTTGCCTTGTCAAAATATCCGAACGGACACGAACAGATTCCTTTAGCGTAGTTGCCACAGTGGTTGTTTAGAACCATACCTATGGTTTTTGAGTGATTTGTTCTTAGACTGGAGTGGTTATTTGCTGACTCACGTTTGACCACTATCTCATCTTAGTGATGATGCAGTCTAAGATGAAGCACGCTTTCTTTGAAGTAACTTATTCAGTCTTGACTTAAAGAAATACAGACTCCGGCAGGGAATTCCAATCCTTAGCTGTACACACAATGAATGAGTGAATAGGTTACGTTTAGGTAAGCGTCCTCCATCTTCGACCACATCATCACTTATCATCAGGTGAGATGGTGGTCAAACACGAACCTATTTTTAATAAAAAAAAAATAAAAAAAATGGAATTAGATTGTGGAATTCCATCGCACATTCCCCGAAATGTAACCGACATTGGTGATGGACTTTAATTGTAGACTTTAATGTTAAGATCATAATTAAACAGTCCCTTCCTCTTATTATATCATCTTACCCATATGCCACTCTAACATCAACATCCACAAAATTAAGCACACACCACTATAGCACCCCATGCTCTCACTGGGCCCCACAAAAGGCGGAAACCCTCGAGTGGTCAACAGAGCATACTCCACTCAGAGACCATTGACAGCATTAGCACACGGGAGCATTGGAACAAGGGTACATTGGACATTGGTACAATGCTCCTATTGTGACGCGCCAATGTTTTGACAATAACTAAATACTTCATAAATATTTAAACGATTTGAATTGTAATGCCCAGTTTTGGGTTTTTAGAAAACTGCACACAATTGTTGCTTTCTTTGTATTTTCATTTGTTGTAGTAAGCAGTGAAGATACTTTGATTTATGACTCGAAGAATCATGATTAATTTTATAGAAACAAAGAAAATAAATTTATTTGTGCTGTCACATAACGCATAAGAAAGTGAGAAAAGGTAACAGACAAGTAATTTGAACTACATATAAGAGGGAAGATATGCATCACATAACGTAGTCATCGCTCCGAATAATGCTGTGCCACTACACGAAACAATAACACAGCGCTTTTTTTCAGCGACGGCCAGC
The DNA here is from genome assembly GCA_943138885.2 of Tholera decimalis. NCBI lineage: Eukaryota > Metazoa > Arthropoda > Insecta > Lepidoptera > Noctuidae > Tholera > Tholera decimalis. The sequence goes on along the minus strand of OW964562.2, from coordinate 10,635,950 downwards.
GCCGACGAGATGACATCTACCTACTATTGCTGTACAGACCGAGTAATATATCTATCAACAGACTGAATTATCTATGCAAAAAGTTTGTAGGTACCCCTTTTGACACGCTTTTATTAGGTCGATCTGTAACAAACTACGTAATAAAATGTAAGAATCTGATTTACACGCACTTAAAATTGTTGTATCTTCATGAAACTTGGCAATTAGATGACGATACATTAATACAATATCATGGTACCATCGGGCTGGTCTAATGATGGAATTGGAAGGTGGCTGATGGAGCCTTGGACTGTCTACTAGTAAACATATCGAGTTTGGGCTTATTAGATCGTCTTAGAATATTCTGTCCATTTCTTCTGATGACGAGGACATATTATTATTATGGTACCATCGAGCTGGTCTGATGATGGGACTGGAATATGGCTGATGGAACCTTGGACTGCGTACTAGTAAACATATCGAGTTTGTGCTCGTTACATTCGTCTTCAAAGCGTCTTTTTAGTTTTTTAAACTATTAGTTTATTAGAAAAAAATACGCAGTATACAAGGAGAATGTTTGACATGGTTAAAGTTTATATGGAGAAGGAGCGCAGACAGTTAATATTTTTATATAATAATTATTTAGAAAACATTTAAATTATAGTCGAATTTAGACCACTGGGTGGTCACTAATATATTGTATTAGGCCTGAAGGAAGACTAAGGAAAACTCTGAACTATCCGTAACTATATATTATCGTTTTATCTTCTTCTCAGTCGGCATATGCTTTCAGGTGTGGTTGTCGTATAGATTTCCAGACTGTTTTCATCATCTTCACAATTTCTTGCCATGCATGCAGGCTTGATTTGGTCAGTCCATTGTATGGGCGATCTACCACGGAGCCTAATGCTTCTACTTTGCTTTGTATAACCAGACGTTTGATGAAGTCATTGTCCCGCCTTGTGGACTACGCAATTTAAAACTGTAAAAACAATAAACGTTAAATTTTTACTATTTCACAGACTCAAAAATTGAACGATACTTTACATTGTTATAAACACTTCAAAATTTACCCGCGGTTTGTTTCGTTTTTGCAGCTGTGATTCAGCATTTTATAACATATTCATAATCGCATCGTAATGAAGCTTTACAATGCCGATCATAATATTGTTTTTGTTGATAGCAATGTTTTGTTGTTTCTCTGTTTAATCACCAACACCAAATTTCTATATTGTTAATTAAGTGTGTTTCAATTATAGGTGTAAAATTAAGTGTATTATTATTATTATACTATCTATCAAATTATTATTTGGTAAAGAGCAGAAAGTGAGAAATAATCAGTGTCAACTATCGAAAGACTCGTACTAATCATTGCAATTAGCTTAGAATCTATCCTAGTCAAGAGCACGTCTAATTCCATGCATACTGCAAAGATCAGATAGCAGCAGCCAACAATGATGGGATCCGATATGGCCCTGCCTACTGGGGTTACGGGAATGTTCTAACGACATACCGCGGCCCCGGATGTAAGAGCAATTAACGGAACATTGGTCTGTAGAAGTCTGACATTTCCTTCCGCTCCACCTAGAGTGAGATTAGTAATTTGAACATATTTCCCCCGAAAATATTTAGATAGAGTCTATAATATCCATAAATATTTTACTTCATGTTTACTATAATAACAAGTGTCATTTCAGTTCTCCCAAACTTGTCAAACTCACTTAAACTAGTAACAAGTTTCTAATGTCCATCGTAACCAGCTGCAAACTCCAAATATCACTTTATATAAGTCACACATGTACTTTCCGAGAACGGACTCAACAACACGCCTTCAAGACCTTCTAATTCAATTACTGAGCCATTGTCCTCAAAGTTTTTGCTCTCCAACATTTTACACATTAACAATGGAGTTATTTTGCCAACAATAACTGTATTCGACGGACAATACTGTCGACACTCGGACATGATGACAGAACAGTTATACAGTGACGACTTCAGAAGTTTCATTTGGAACGATTTTTTTAAGTACATAGTCATATAAACTTTTCCAATTAAAAAACATAAATATCAACCCAGCGTTTCAAATAAAAGGTGTTTTGAAATACAGCTGAACATACAAATTTTAAGACTGAAGCCATACTATCTCCAAACCCCAATGCAGTTAAGAATTAGCAATTAACCAACAAAATGACATCTACACCTGATTAGGTGTATAGCTCTTGTTTATCTCATAACGCGTAAATGGTCACTACAGCTAAACAAGACGCAATGAAGAACCAAGTACCGAACAGAAATAGTTTTCTTTGCATGAAAATTATCTGTTAGATCTTCCTGATTAGGTGAGTACTTATTTTCTAAATATATAAATGATAAAAATTCAAAAGTAACAAACACGATAACATAAAACATTTGATTTAACCTTCTTTTATAATATATAACATAAAACATTTGATTTAATCTTCTTTAATTCCTGCACAACGACATTTGTCAATATTTTTTTAACACTCAAAACTAACTGTTCATGCATCGTGAATAGTATTTATATGTGAAGTGTTTATCATGTCCTGTTCCAGATACGATCTTAATCTCGGATTACTGAGGCGTTAAGGCGCTTTGTTAACGTCAGTTAAGTGATGGTGCCACCTATGAGGGACAATGGGGCCATTCAGTGGTCAAGATACTCCCACGCGTCATAATGACGATTAGTGTAATCTTTGCCAACTGTCGTGTATCCGGCCTTATTTGTTATTTTCTATATTTAGCAATTTTACCTGGCTCGTGTGTGGCTAAATAACAACATTCATACAGATCGATAGGCTTTCGGAGATCAGTACTTGGATTGGTGACATATGGAGACATCTACGTGCCTTAGAAAGTATGCGGCGTCATACTAAGAAGTTTGATTATAATCGGTCTTACTCACGGGTTCATCATTTGATCTAGTTACTTAGTTATGTAGGCTAGATAGGCGGTCGTTCCAGATAGGTAGGTATAGATGCATTCAGCAAGATTTGAAGTCACTCAGACTTGCTTCGCCAAGTAAAACGAATAAATACCACTTAACCCTGAAAGTTGCCCTAAATACCTACCAATACATCTTTTATAGATACTGCTTTGTGAACTAATATTTCATAGAAAACATTTTTGCAAAAAATAAAACCGACTTCTATATCAAAACACTACAAAGCCAAAAATAACTTAAACCGGTGTGAAAAAAAAAGAAAATACAAAACCAATAACACCGACTACCGAAATTAAAGTTATTTTTGGCTTTGTAGTGTTTTGATATAGAAGTCGGTTTTATTTTTTGGAAAAAAGTTTTTTTTTCACGCTTTTTAGTGCGTTGGTTTGTAATTTATCTAGTTACGTAAGCCAAAATGTCAACTACTTATCACCTTTTACAAAATATTGTTTTTCCCGATGCTGAGCCGTTAATTTTTGAGGAGTTCTCCTGGTACTTCACCATCAGCTCTACTTTGCTATATGCATTGTGACGAGCATAAAGTGCTTAACATACATATTCAAGTAATCGAATCGTAATCCACGAAATACTTATTATTGAGTAGTTTCGGTGGCCATCTATGGTCTTCATCATCAGTTCCACTTCCCCAAATGGTGCTTTTCAAGAGCAACTGCACAAGTTACTATAAGAAATACCCAAAACGCTATAGGGGTGCCTATAATATTTGAAGAGTTCCCGCGATTTCTCAAGGTTTCCATTATCAGATCTTGATTTCATGACAATGGAACCAACTAGAAAGTATACCTTCCCAAACAAAAAACAATTTTCCAAATCGGTCCAGCCGTCTTCGAGTTATGAGGTAACATACATAAAAAAAAGTTCAAGACGAACTGCGAACCTCCTCCTTGTTTTGTAGTCGGTTAAAAATAGGTATGTACTTTTTGGGATTTTGCCGTCATACAGAATTCATGCGGAGTGAATATCTATTCCTTTGCTTTCCCAAAAATCAAAGAGAATGTAATACACTATGTTTTAACAAAAATAAGCGATCAATTGACAAAACAGCAGTGACAGAACATCAACATGACACTAATTTCAAGCACAATCAATGGCCTTTTTAAAGAAATTACTGTATTATTATAATACTAAAATCTTCATTAAATATGGAACGAATGTACTTATATTTTTGTACTTCTTTTCAATTTTACAGATACTGTTGATTCGTTACAACGTAGATTATAATGGATCAGATTCAGGACACAAATACATACTTGCATGGGACGGTTATTATTACATGTTAGACAAGAAAAGCAATCAAATATTCCCACAATTAAAATGTCGAGTAAAAAACTGCTCATTCACCAAAAACAGGGGCTTGTTAGGTGGAGATTACACGCGATTCGATGCTATAATATTTACTGAAAATCTTCTAAATTTTGATGTAAAAATAGCTTTACCACAAAAGCGAGCCAAGTCCCAGATATATATTTTCACTACGATAGAGTCGTCATACAACTTTCCTGCTTGTGAGGTGGAGTATGATGACTTGTTCAACTGGACGTTTACCTACCGTTTGGACTCTGACGTGCACTGGCCTTACTTTGTAGTGCGCAACACGTCGCGATACATCGTCGCTCCTAGTCTTCACGTGCAGTGGCAAGAATACGACAAAAGGGTACAGGTCCCTCCACAAATACGAAACTTCTTCCGTGAAAGGACAAAAGCTGCTGCCTGGGTGGTGAGCCACTGCAACGCCGATAGCTCAAGAGATGATTACTTGACGAGGCTCCAAGAACATCTGTATCACTTCGCTATTCAGATCGACGTGTATGGAGGCTGTTCTAATGTAAAATGTACCAACGACAACTGCGCAGAAATGATCAGGAAGGATTATTATTTCTACATGGCGTTCGAGAACTCTTTCGCGGAAGATTACGTCACGGAGAAGGTACTTCACGGGTATAGTAATTATGTGGTGCCCATTGTGTATGGCGGTGCTAATTACACCAGGTAAGACATATCTAGAACCAGCAGAGGTTCCCACGATGTAGCACAAAGACTCAGATTACACTTTTATCTTCGAAGGAATTTTACTATATTCTGTGTAATTCATTAGGAATATACATATTTAAAAAGTTTTTAAGTTTCTAATGACCTATTCCGAACCTACAGGTATGTGGTATTGCAAATCTTATGGTGTACCTAGGAATTGAATAGCTAAAAACAATGTAACATACATATTTGTTTGTAACTTGTAATGGGTATTGCAAAATACCCATTACAAGTTCTCAAAACCTATTAAGAATTATTATTAAGCTGTATCTACCACAGAACACTTACCGACCATTATAGGTATGTTCAATAATTTTTTCCCAGATTCCTTCCACCCGGATCATACATAAATGCTCGCAAAATACATCCATACAACTTGGCCTACATAATGCACGAAGCGATGAAGAATCCGGAAAAATACAATGAATACTTCAAATGGACCAACTATTACACAGTGGATACTTCAGATGAATTTTCAGAATTACACCCGCTTTGCAACCTGTGCGAAGCTTTGAACAGTGAGAGGATACTTCGTCATCGGAGGCAGCCGAAATTCAGGCGATGGTGGAACGGACCGAAAGGCATGCAGTGGTGTCTGCCTCAGCAGTACTGGAACGAAACGTCACTTCTTCGCGTGGACAGACGGGATTTCATCGATATGTATTAATGTAGATACGTATGTAGATATGTATTTTTTTTAAGTTGGTATTTTGTTAACCTTTGAATTTTTGATGTTTGTATCGTGTTCTTTTCTGAAAGTTGTACTTGAAATAAAATGCAACTTAAAATTTTCACAAAATTTCAATATCATTAGCTCTGCTTGTAAGACTTCTTATAAGACTTTTCATTTGCTTTTCCCGACCATATTGGGGTCAATTTTTCTTTTTCTTTCTTTTCATTTTTTTTTTTAATTTCCAGTCTAACCGGTTACAATTGCGTAATAACGTTACATGACAAATATGGCAAATATTAGTCTATTATTTTATGTATGAACTAGTACTCACGCGGGGCTTCGCTCCCGTGGATTCTATCACGGTAAAAACATAACTCTCCTTTTTTGCAGTCGGGTAAAAAGTAGCCTATAACCTTCCTCAAGCTTCAAGCTACTTCCATACCAAATTTCATCCAAATCCACCCAGTACTTTCGAAGATTAGCGCGTTCAAGCAAACAAACAAACAAATAAACAAACAAACTTTTCTGCTTTAAAATATTAGTATAGATATATAAATAGTAATCTATTATTTTCAATTAGACAAATAATTATTTACGAAGTTACAAGATTTCGAAGTCAGCCACAGGGCCACAGTTACTGGCATTCACGCATCACACTTGAGCAAGGTAAGCATTTTTTGGTCCGGCTTCCCTTTTATGAAAATTCACCCTTCGCCACTGCTAGCCAGGTAACTTGGTACACCTTGGCAAGACTTCTGTCAGATTTCTTGGCTTCTGACTACCCGTAATGACTGTCAAAGATGTACAAATGACAGCCGGGACCGACGGCTTTACGTGCTTACCGAAGCGCGAAGAAATCTCGATAGTTTAATATGGTTTCCCATCCACAAATTGACCTCGGCAAGCGTTGCTTAACCATAAAGATCGATCCGTGTGGCTGTTATTAATTAGCTGCAAACCCCTCTAAATACGAAGCATTCTTATAAGACTTCTAGAAACCCATAAAAACGAGACCCTGTTTCTAGCGATACAAATACACATTCGTTGGCTATCAGACCTCCCCCGCAAAGAGCTTAGCGAAACCTCATCAACTCCAAACTAAGGCAGCTATAAGAGTTCATAGAAACCGTCACCGATAGTTTTGTAATCCCTACACAATAACAGGCCGTTATTAATTTCATATCGCTAACAAAAGAGCATGTTGCTACAAATATTACCACAAAAGACGGCACAGTAATTAATGTTAGAGTCGTATTGGTTGAATCCCGTCGTTAGTCCCGGGGGAGGCGCGGGCGAATCGTCCGTCGACACAATACGGTAGTTAGGGGAGCACGGGGCGCTATCGGCGGACGTTTAACGAGCAAATTATTTAGTAAATGTTGCCAAATAATAACATTAATGCGTACGAGGGGAACCACGCAGTTAGAAGAACCCGTCGGAAGGCACACAGTCGAATGAGCACGGGGAGCGTTTAGGTAGGATAGGGTGGAAGGAGCTCGTGCATTTCAGAATTCAACAACTTTTTAGGGCAAAGCTGATGGGTGTTGTTTTTAAGGACACAGGAGTGAGTCTATGACCGAAAACGTGACACTTCTTATAATTTTGATAACCGTTTAATCAGTGACTTTTGAGTCTCTTATATACCTACTGTTTTCTACTTAATTCTTTTAATTTTTTCAACCGACGACGAAAAAGGAGGAGGTTATCAATTCGACGCGTATATTTTTTTTTAGTTTTTTTTTAATGTATGTTCACCGATTACTCGAAGACGGCTGAACCGATTTGGAAAATTCTTTTTTTGTTTGAAAGGGTATACTTTGAAATTAGTCCCATTGCCACCAAGTCAGAATCTGATGATGGGATCCTGGAGAAATCGAGGGAACTCTTCAAATATTATAGGCACCCCTATAGTGATTTGAGTATTTTTTATAGTAACTTATGTAGTTGCATTCGAAAAGCACCATTTGTGAAGTGGATCTGATGATGAAAACCACAGATGGCCTCTGGAACTACTCAATATATAAGTAGGAATAATAAGTATTGCATGGGTTCCGCTTCGATTACTTGAATATGGTTATTAAGCACAATATGCTCGTCACAATGCATATGGTGAAGTGAAGCTGATGGTGAAGTACCAGGAGAACTCCTCAACAATTAAGGGCCCAGCATTGGGAAAAGCAATATTTTGTAAAAGGTTATAAGTTGTTGAGATTTAGGCTTTTGTAACTAGGTAAATTATAAATCGACCAACTAAAAAGAGTGAAATAAAAACTTTTTATCAAAAATTGAACCGACTTCCAAAAAACACTACAAAGTGAAAAATAACTTTATTTCGGAAATCGGTGCCAAAAACGAAAATACAAAACTAAAGACACCTACTTCCGAAATTAAATTAAATTTTCACTTTGCAGTGTTTTTTGGAAGTCGGTTCAACTTTTTGATAAAAATTTTTTTTACTTACTTAATTGTTTAAAAAAAGAGTACTAGCAATGTGGTTATAATTCATATTACTAGCAATATTGTTAACACCTGTAACTAAGCTAAATATGCTTGTCTGGAGTGGAGTGGGTTCATGGCAATAATCAGCATCGATTGTCGAGAGAACTCGGATGGAGTTCGAAACTGCGACCTATCGATCACAAGACATTAGCCATAAGGCTATTGCCGCTTAATGTAACTATACCAGTTATAACATTTCCGGAGCCAATTCATCATCCAAACCCAAAATAAAAACCGAATACACTTCAATTTGGTCACCACCAAATTCAAATCCACAAGAACTCATCGACGAAATCACAACAATCCAAATATTGGTGGTGTGCAAAAATAATGGCGATGCCACAAAGGCTGACTGTTGAACGCTAGGGGTGGCCGTGTGGCCGGGCCCCTCGGCCAGCCAATCAGAGGCCCTCGTACAAGTACCAGAGCAAACAGCAGCGATCTTGAATGCCACATAATTGAGTGGCTCCTCAACTCCGCTCCACTGATCCATTGTCAACGCCATTAAACGCAATTATGTGATAAATGCTCGCAAATTAATGATGGTTTTATAGATGTTTACGCTTGAAAGAACATCTTTTGAGTCTGTGGTAAGTTGCTGAGGCATTGTTTTTTGAGTATTCTGGACTAGAGAACTTTAGGATTCCTTCATATATTTTTTTAAGTATTACTACCAATTTGGGTAGAATTCACACTACTAACAATCCTGTGAAGGCACTTCACTCTAGCCCGCTCCGTCGCGGTGTGGGACATGGTGATGAGCGAAAGCGGGATTAACCGCCTTAAAGAAAACATCGTGTTTCTGCCAGAGCATATTCTACGACTTTTTTAAATTTTTTTATTTACTAGCGGTCGATGATTTCCTCCCGTGGACTTTATCACGATAACAACATAACCCTCCTTTTTTCAGTAGGTTAAAAAGTAGCAAATAACCTTTTCAAGCTCCAAGCACCTTCCATACCAAATTTCATCTAAATCCACCCAGTGTTTAAAAAAAAAAAGATTGCTGGCAATGTGGGTAGAATTCACATTACTAGCAATCCTGTTAACTCCTTCAACTAAGCTAAATATGCTTGAGTATGGAGTGGGTTCACTGCGTGTAATGTGTAATGGGTAGGGCTCGAACCCGCGACCTTTTGATCCCAAGTCCAACCTTAATCATTAGGCTATTGACGCTTCAAAATTTACTTTTATTTTCTTACAACATCTTTAAGCAACTGTATATACGTTACACGTTAACGGAACCCCATATCTATTCAAAAGGACTGAAGACAACATCTGGTATGGAGTCTCTATGCAAAGTTTCAGCTCAAAATAAGTGACTCACAGAATTGACCCCAAATTATTGGTTTCATATGTTTCTTGAATACCAGTAATAACAAACGTGTTACAGCACTATGAGGGTCTTCACTTTCCACGTCACTTGCCAATAAAACGATAATTCTCTTCGTTCTTCTTAATTTGAAAAATTCGGCCTCTGGTATCAATGTATTGAAATTTCTAATAAGTTCCACACATGTAGATATAGGATTAGAAAACCCTTGCCATATCGTTTGTTATCATCCAAAGAGGCCGTGCACTCGGTATGTATATACCCTTTAAATTACACGTTGTATAGAAAAGCCAGTCCTAAAGTTAGTAAATGTTTACCGCAGCGTTAATTGGCCGCAGCGCGCGCTAAACATTTGCTCGTAAACTAAACATAATAACGTATTCACGGAACGTTCGCCTACATTATGCTGTGTGCCTTGCCAACAGCCCCTACCAAAGTTACGGGAAAAGTACAGATTGTCACCACTGAAATATATTGATACATTGCTAGTAGGTACCTAAACTCGACTGATATAAATAGGTACCTATTAGCAATGTGTCAATTATTGTTTGTCGTAACAACTAATTGCTAATAACTTGCATGGAAAATCTCTTCTCTATACATACCTACACATAAATAACATTGTTGTGTAGGTATGTCTATGATATAAATATTACTGTATCTATCTTTAAACGATACTAACCCGCATGAATATTTCTTTTTTAAACATGTCTGTCTTTCTCAAATAAATACATCTTTCTTTCTATTTGTCCGGGTTAATCTCTGGAACTGCTGAACCCATTTCAATCGGACTATGACTGGAAGATAGAGGAGGTTATACTTTTTGTACCGGAATTGTCACGAGATCGGGATTTACGCCGGAATAACCTCCCACGAATGAAGTAGCCAACACAGTTAGTACTGAATAAAACTTCGACAATGTTTCTTCGCCAGCTTCTCAAGCGACGCGTCAGGGTATGTGAAATCATACTTATGTATTGTATTACTAATTGACCAATAGAAACTTATTTACGCCCTTGTGAACAGCGACATGTTTTCATTACTAAAATCTTCTTTAAACGATGTTCTTAGATATATTCATAGCAATAGGAATTAAGTTTGATACTAATCATAAAATATTCTCCATTCGTTGTCACATCGACACAGTTCTGAACCAAACTAGAACCATTAAATACTCAAAAATACATCTCAGATCAACCGGGTGCGCAAGTCGTACCGTCCTCCCTCGGGACCTGAGAGCTGAGTCCCCGCAAACGGAATGGATAATTCAATAACCGACGGAACGCGCTACCTAATCCTTAAATTAGCAATACGATATGAATAAATAGATTTTGGTCGAACAAAGCAGGTGCCCAGGGAATACAGAGTAGGGGACAGCCGTATTTAGTGAATCATTAGTTTTGCTAATGAAGGGCTGCGACAAATATGCCTGTGTCATTTAAAATGGGGTCGTATTCATGTAGTTTTACTAAATTTAGAATGAATTATAGACATTTCATTTTGTAAGTGTCATTTGCTGGAAGATAAGAAATAAACGCAAAATGCTAACGGCATAAAAACAAAAATTTCACTCTGAATGAAAAACATTTTTGCAGATATAATTTAAAGCAAAAAGAAAACACGAGGCTGTATTTAACCCAACTGAAACGATCTTGAGCTATGGAAATAAGAACGACGGGGGCACTGCCGCGGCCGTGTCTCCAGATAGTCACGTTGAGTAGGTACTCTACGACGATAAGTACAGTCATAACTAAAACAGAATAGCGACCTTTCATCTGTGTAGTGTAGTTGTGATACATTCAGGTACCATGTAACAGTCTCACATCACGGTCCCAACCACGTAATGATCGTTCCAACATTAATAGAGTAAGTAACATAAACAGATGGCAATCTGATCTCATTGTTGCAGCGCCGTCAATTATAACAGATACATTGAGCGCAGAGATACGCCAATTAGGCGGGGTTCAGGAAGCTGCCGCGCGTGCGCACACCCTAATTGTTTCCGACATAGTCTTACCACCCACTTCCCCCCTGCGTACGAAGAAATAAGGCGCAGAAGATCCACTTCTGTTTAGAGTATCTGAAATATAAGTAACAGACAAAATCTCCAGTTGTATAGTAGTCGAATTCCCTGCTGGGTTCTGTGCTTTCTGATAGCTATAAAGCTATTACCTGGGGGTTTTTAAGCCAAGAGTAAATAGGGTACTTCTAGAGTTCTAGTTAAGCGTGCTTCAAGTTTGACCACATCATCGATTACCGTCATGTAAGATGGTGGTCAAACGCGGGTCTATCAGCAATACAAAAAGTATCCCTCACTCATTATAAAGAGAAAGACTTCATTGCTTATAACTCGATTGCGTTTGTACGTAGGTTCGTGATTGTGTAGGATTTTCTGTACCTACCTGTTTTGTACTTTTACGGGAGACAATTATAACCAACTAAAAAAAATTATTTTCTTCCCTTAAATTTGCAGTGTACTCCACCAAAGACATAAACTTTAAAAAATCGATTGTAGTACAAATAAAAATAGAAATACCATACATTTTTATTTTTAGTTTGCAAATATTGTAAAATTTGTTAGAATAAATTAGGACATGGTAAAATCTAAAATTATCAGTTAAATTTAAAATGTCTTCGAAGAGATCTGGATTCTTTGCGTCACGCGTAAGGTTTTTAAGTATTTCTATACTTTTTGAGTGGAATTTGTAGTAACTAGACTTTACATTGCTTATGCATGTACAATATAAATAACAACAATCGTTTGTAACTTTATGTGTAAAATACGTAATTGCGTTTTTAACACGCTTTTATTAGGTCGACCTGTATGTAACTAACTATGTAATGGAATCTAAGGTTACTAATTTAACCATCTTCCAATGGTCGTAGCGTAATGAACATTGGCAGCTGTATGTAGTTCTGATGACAATACAATAATATGGTACTGTCGAACTGATCTGATGATGCAGCTGGAAGACATGAACTGGAACTTCATGATGGAAAATCGTATCATAGCTGTTTTGGATTTCTTAGAAAGTCTTGTAATGAACTTTGACCACGATTAGGTTTCAAGGTCTGATGACGAAGCCGGAAGATAGGCACTGGCATTCCATGATGGAATATCGTATCATAGTCGTGTTTGCACTTGTGAGAAAGGCCACGTAATAGACTTTGAATACGATCAGGTTTCAAGGTTATAACAAACCTAAAGAAAATCCGTTATCGTTTTTCTTAACCTTTTTGAATTACCGCGTACTTGTAATCCATAGATTTATTATTAGGTCGATCTGTAACGAACTAAATATGCAATAAAATCCAATAATCTGAATTAAACGTACTTCTAATTGTTGTATCATCATAAAACTTGGCAATTATATGTAGATTAGACGACAATAGAATATTATGGTACCATCGAGCTGGTCTGACGATGGAATTGGAAGGTGGCTGATGGAACCTTGGACTGCCTACTAGTAAACATTTCTAATTTCTGCTCATTACATTAGTCTTAAAAGCGTGTTTTTGGTTTTTTAAACTATTCAGTTATTATAACGTCGAAACTTAGTGTGTACTCCGTGAATACCGTTGCCAAAAGAACACAAAATAGGTTTCGGTATACATGAAGTACATTGCCAACTATATTAAAAAAATTACGACTGGCTTCTTTTATTTGTTTTGACACAAAATAACATCGGTTCAGGTGTGGACTTTGAAGTTTTGAAAGTCCTTCCAAAGGTTGTCTGAAAGATAACGCTTTCATCGATAAGACAGCCATTGTAACCATAGAATTAATAAGCAATAATGTTAATTAGGTGTGTTTACATTTTGATGTACAATAATAGTACATTATGGTACAAGTGTGTAATGTTGGTGATTACCGCTGAGGCGCCATTGAGACCCGAGCCGTTAGGTGAGGGTCTTAAGAGAGCCGAAGACGGTAATCATCAATACACACGTGTATCATACGACGTTTTTCAACACATTTGTGAAGAAAATAATACTAAAAAGCCATTTTATTTAGTGAGTAAAAAGTTTATTTAGAGAAACAATTAGTAAATGTGCAGTTGGTAAAATTATAATTAACTGTTTTGATGGCATAGCGGTCTCATCAGACAGATTATTTACTGAAATACTTTCATGTTGTATTGTTATTTGAGATGGTTCATTATTCGTGTAGGTAGGTGAAATCCAATCATTGGATGTACTTGGTGTTTCGCCAGTAGGATGCGCCTCAGAATCAAGTCTAATTCTTTTTGTGATTTTTGCACAAATTTCTTTCTTGTTTTGTATGGAATCTTCTACGTATGATTCTGCTACATTGTTAGATCGCCATCCACTATGACGCTTCAAAGTCATTATATCAGCTTTATATAAACTATGTCCGGTGGAGCTCTCAGCATCTGCTAAATCTAAAAACTTAGCGATTTCTTTAGGCATAGAACCAAATTTGTTTAAATAACTATTGGCTGACAGGTACATTTACCATTCTGGTAATTTAGAAAGAAACGGTCATTTTTCGCTTTTGGTGAACGCAAACTTTCATACTTCTTAACAATTTCATAGAATGGACCGTGTATGGTGAATGACATAGGTATTTTATTTTTCGTGGTAGGTATCTTCACTAAAAGCATCTGGCCATGGTTCTCTATGTCTTTTATATTTGTATTTCTATATTTGTTAATTCTTGTATCCTACATGCACCAGTTACACCAAATATTAAAGCAATCTGAAAAAAAGAAACAATAATTAAGTTCAACACACAACACAGTCTGAAGTCGCGTAGATATATAAAATTAGATAATTTAACTAACCTTAGAAGCCAGATATTGGTTATCTGGAGCATCTTTTATAAATTTTTCAACATCGTTAGACGATAAAACCTTTGATTTCTTGCTTTTTAATCCATCGGATAGTCTCTTTAGATAAGCTGACAAATTAGAGTATGTTTTTAAGTCCACTCCATTCTTTGTTCGGACTGTGCTTTTTAACATTGAGTATATACACCACAAAGAGCTAGGTTTGTACTTTAGAACATAATTCTTAAAAGTACGCCATGAACACATTTTCTGAAAAAGACTGCGTACTCTTGTTGTTTTGCCATATTATGAAATTTTGGTACGCTAATAAATATTTGGCCTTGGAGTTTCCAGGTAGTAAACTTTCCATAACGTTAAGGGCTTCACATCTTATATCGGGTGGTGTACAACATAAAACATTTTCTTCATAGCTAGTACTTGTTGACATTTTAATTAATAAATAACTATAATTTCAACAGTGAAAACGAGTTGTGAAATTTTTTTCGCAATGTCGGGAAAAATTAATCAGTTTTCCTATGCGCGCGCATCTAACAGATCGGCCATAGACTAAAAGATTGAGGTTTTCTGTTTTTGTCTTTTCTCGGATAGCGTTTTAGCCAAGTACAAAATGGGTAATTCAAAGTTTTCTTTATCACAGAAAAAAGAAAAGTTATATTTGAGTGAAAGTTTTATTTATTAAAAACGTACAAGTTGAAATTATTTATCTATTTAAATACGAAGTTGCATGAAACTAGCAAGCAATAGGTAGGTACATTAATTTATTTGTACTATTGAACACGATCTTTTTTGTTTCGAAACTTTTTTAAAAACAAAAAAACTCAACCAATTTAAAAAACAACCTATAACTCATTTGTGAATAATAGTAAAGAAAAAGTCACAGTTTGATTACGGGTGTCGTTATGTGTCTAATTGCGGTGAAATTAGAGCCATTTTATGAGCAAGTGTGTCGAAAAATATGTTTTATCTATCTCTCTATTGTATGTCATACAGCATGTTGCAGGATGAAAAATCACTAAGTCAGATATGGCAGAATCATTCAGAAACCTACAGCTGGGTGGACAGTGTTGGGTACGATGCCGTCGATTTTCCAGAATTGGCAAATAAGCAATCTCGTTGCAGTTTTATGCGTGAAGAGCAATATGCATCTCTGTTTAGTGGTGGGTGAAAGTATCAAAAGAAATTGCTTTTGCCAATTTCACAGCCAATAATATTGTTAAATTAGAATTATGAAACAAAGAATTAACTAAGATGTGTTTGATTGATATCTTGGCAAATTGGCACCGTGATCCACATAGTACAAACCTTAATTTACTATAGTTGGCAATGTACTCTCTGGTGTACAAAGATTTTCGCGAAAACTGTAATAAGTAGATTTTTTCACAATTTTTTTGTATTATGTTTAGTACCAATTGAGGTTGAGTCGATTTGGTTGCTGATGAGTGTAAATTGTTTTTTATTATAGGTTTCTAAGGATCATAGAAAAAATTACATAAATAATATCAAAACTCAAACATATTTGTATAAACTATTAAACGATTAAAATATTTGGTATTGCTATGCACGATAAGACGGCGCGGCACGGCGAGGCGACACGTAATCACTCACGAAATTTATACCCTTTGTCCGTTGCTCTTCCTTGAGGAAAGTCTCCAGTTAGAGGCTTAGAGGGTCGGAACTCGTACCACGAACGGCTGGAAATTCGTATTGTAGCGCTACTCCAACTTCACTACTCACAAGGTTCAGTTGTTCTTTACGCTTTATGAAATGGTTCTTCTATAACATCTCTGTATTGTCAGCCATTCGGCCGCCTCCCGCCACCCGTAGCTCCGGGCGATAACAAGGAAAGGAATATCAGAGCGTAAAGCTGGAACTGCACAATGTTTTGACAGCACGATTTAAGTACAACTACAAAGTACAACTGCACTGCCATCGGATTTGCTCAGCCATACCGACCAATGAAATTTGTTACAATTGAAATCAGAATTCTGTTCTTTGAATGTACTTATTTTCTATTTCTGTTCCGAGTAAAACGATTTTCAAATTGATTTTTATGTTAGAAATACTTAATAGTGGGAAATGAGAAAGATGTAATTACTTATCGGGAATTTACTGATTCAGTCCAGTTTAGAAAAATAAGCACGGTTCTTTTGCGTACTACTTAGTTATACACTACATATTTATATTCTTCCTACTAATATTATAAATATCTATTATTAATGTTCTGTTTCGAAATAATTTTAGGGATTTGTGCGAAATTTAGCACATACATACCATTTACATAATTTAAAACCTAGAATAGGCAAATTTTTATCACGCCGCACAATTAGTCATGTGCAACATCTAGTAATTAATACGAAGATAATAATTTCATAAGAATTTACAATTATTGCTAGGTATATACAAAATCCTGAAAGTTTAACAATATCCAATTTCCCTCAAAACACACCCACATTCGTTCCTTCACATTGTCCTTTTAACATCACTTCACCATATCAGTGTACCACAACTGGAAGCCATACAAAATATCAACATTTCTCGTCGATGCAACTTGACACGCGGGTCATACGGAAGCAATCGCACACAAAGGTCTAAATGTACGCAATTGTGCGAGACACGTGCGGCCTTGTGTCCGCGATTTGTGCCAAAGAGAAGTACAAATGCGTGCAGAATTAGTGACGTCTCTATTATAGTTGTCTGCTGACGATTTACGCTTGTTAGGCCTCAATTAATTATGTTCTGAATAATGGATATTTGTTATCTTTGTGTAGCCGGATAATCCCCGCTTGATTAACGAGTTGCTGGTTAATAGTTTCGATTCAATCTTCTCTAGAAATATTTAGAAAATGATAATAAGAGGAGAGTTAAAGTAGATACTTTAACTCTGAGGAGCTAAAGAAGTGATCGATATTAAAACTTAAAGCTAGCTCTCGTGTGATACTTATTAGGATTACTTAAGGCTTAGTGCAAAGGATGGATGACGCCGCTAAGGCCAGCCCAGAAAAAGATAGTGACATGACCTAGACGTGCACTGTGATGGGTTAGTCCATTGGTGGTGGCATTTGAAAACAGCAGTTGTAAGGATTTAAAAGGCCTCCCATAGCTGGCTGTGGAACATGTTCTTCGCACTTTTTATCCTTAATAAACAAGAGGATAAAAAGTGCAAGACCACATCATCCAGTAATTGCCCCAATTCGAAACTCAAAGATAATTTCATAAATTTTCCGACGGTTAGAATGTTCTAAATTATGTAGTCTTTTACAGCCGCTTGTACGCTGTTAGTGATTAAACACAAAACATAACGGCTTTATAATTCAGTGGCTGTTGAAAATGTCATTAATAATGCTCTTTGATTTCGTTGTAAGTAGCTATGGCGATCGCTGTAACAATCAAAATCAAATAATTAAATATTGTGTGATGTTTTGTGTGCATTATTGGTTGTGGTGTTAATGAAATTTATCACTATCAGGGTGGATGTTCGGTTATGTACATGATTACCAAGGATTGTAATATATTTACAGTTTAATTTTGGGTCACCTCAAAATGGCTTTAATGGCTCAAAATAAGTACTTTAAATGCTGGAAAAAAAAGCATTATTGTTGGACCATTTGTTCATTTAAAAACCAAATGTATTGAAATCAAATGCTCCGTTTGATTGGCATATTATGATGCGTGTCATAACGCGAAGTGGTATCTAAATGGTGATTATTCTTAGATTATCATTTATGATAATCTAAGAATATAAAGTTATGGTGTTCTAGTATTTTTAAGTAAGACAAAACTACATACGGGGTGTATCAAAAGTGCGAGCTAATATTTGAGTGATTTCTTAATGTAAGTATTATACAACGTGTAATTTAAAGTGCATGGCTTCTTTGGATGATAACAAACGATATGGCAAGGGTTTTGTAATCCTAAGTCTACGTGTGTAGAACTTATTACAAATTCCAATACACTGATACCAGAGACCAAATTTTTCAAATTAAGAAGAACGAATGAATTATCGTGTTATTGGCAAGTGATGTGGAAAGTTATTGACCCTCGTAGTGCTGTGACACGTTTGTTATGATTGGTATTCAAGAAATATATGAAACCAATAATTTGGTATCAATTCTTTGAGTCAGTTATTTTGTGCTGAAACTGTGCATAATTATAGACTCCATACCAGATGTTTTCTTCAGCCTTTTTGGATAGATATGGGGTTTCCGTTACACGTTGTATAGATAAGATATAATGAGTTTTTTCTCCCTCGACCATAAAAGACAACATAGAAGTTGCAAAAAACCCTTTTAAAGCAAAGTGATGCAGTTTGTGGCATTTATTTAAATAAATCACAGTTGAGGTGTATTCGCATGCTGTTCACGAGGAGGTTACTTGATAGTGATTATGGTGATTGGTGATACGTATCACTTACCAACATAACATAGACTTGCATCAATGTGTGCTTAGTCTTCAATCAATATTTTCATCTCATACTTACGAAAATGTGACCACATGACTCTGGTCTGTCAATGCCAAACAAAGCTTATATGAACCCTAAATATTGCACAAACCTGTAATTATCGGCAAAACATTTTTACAAAACACGCAACCCTTTTATAGTCCATAATTATCGTACATCAAATCTCCAGAGATTGCTTACTATCAGGAACATTCGGTGTAATATCACCGTAATACAAACTATGAGCGAGCTAGGGAGAAGAGCGGGCGACAGTCGGGTGAGGTAAGGGGGTGGGCAGGGTGGGGTAATAGTTCATCATCCGATAATAGCGGGATTAACGCGATCCAACCCTTTGTGGGCGGCTTGTAAAACTTCACCAAAACATTTGTCCGCACTGATAATAAATTATTTATTCGTCCTACATTAAATATTTGCTCTGTGAATACGTTATTGCCTCTCTTTATACACAAAATGCGTGATTTTATCGTTTAAATATGCAATATAATGTTTGCGCTTTGCTTTCGCATATTGTTGCTGCATCGTTCAGTTTATTTGTTGGTATTGTTTGTTTTAACATTTTTGTCTATGTCTATTTTTAATAGAAGCCCTGATCAGTTGAGTTCTGGTTTTGTCTCCATAGATATAATGAGATGTACTTTGCCCTGGAAACTCCTCTCATTAAATAGCCTAAAAATCTATTGCGTTATAGATATTTAGCAGACTTTATTTTCAAATATCGAACAACAAATTGCATGAAACACTGTATTGTACTCTTAGAACAACAACGCATAGAAGAGGCGTCTAGAACAAAACACGAGCGATTTCGTGTGTCCACTTTATTTTCTTTGTGTGAGTGAACCGAATGTGTCTACGTTCTTCAAACGCACACAAATAT
This sequence comes from Tholera decimalis, assembly GCA_943138885.2. Classification (NCBI taxonomy): domain Eukaryota; kingdom Metazoa; phylum Arthropoda; class Insecta; order Lepidoptera; family Noctuidae; genus Tholera; species Tholera decimalis. Next base: position 10,616,308 of record OW964562.2, on the reverse strand, counting down.
AGCTTTCAGTGATACCATTACCAGACCATTACCCACAAAAATGGGAAAACGCACTATTATGTTGCTGGATCAAATCAAGTATTTTATGTTATGAAACTAGATAAGATGATGTTTTTTCATGTAATATGACTTATATGACATATATTTACGGAAGATAAACGAAATGAGATATCGTTTATTGCGTTTAGAATGTTTGATGTGTAATGTGTTATAATGATATTATAGAAATGTATTAATTGCTTGAAAAATCTCGTTTGATATCAATTAAAAGTATGTGTTGTATTTATGAAATAGAAAAATATTATTGAGAACATTACTTAAATGAAAAAAATCTTAATCAATAAAATTGTCATCTTTATGATGCCACTCTTCGAACTAACAGTAACTTTTAGTTATAAAACACTGTAGGTAGTAGCTGTAAATAAATATAGTTTAGTTTGACGCATACATAATTGCCGCCAACACTATATTTTTTTTAAACAAAAATAAGCACAAAAGAAATCAATATGGGTATTTTTTTCCTCACGGATAGCAACATTGAATTGTGATAAGTTAGGTTATTAGAATTTTTGTTTGATGGTCGATTTACTTAAATATAATGTATAAAATGTAAGTATTTACTTGTGAAATGTAATTTGATTACACGTTTTTTGTTTTCCTGAAGGACTATGACATCCCTTTATGCTACAAACCGTCGTTTTAAATTATTTACTCGCGAGCTCTGTTCGGCAGAATGTAACCTTGAGTACTGACGGCTCGTCGAGCAAAGTTAGCCAAACTGGCTAAGTTTTAGTTGCCTCACTTTTTGCACTCGTACTATCCTTCTATGCGTTGTTGTTCTAAGATTGTACTATTTTTGTAGTTTCCTCATTCCTGTTTTCCTCGACTAACTAGATATTTTCGACACACTTTGAAAATGTTTTGCTACTAAAAAGACAACCCCTTACGATATTTTATAATAGCACCCAAGAGTAACATAATTTAATATTCACATCACACATCTGAAGCCCCTCCGGTGCTTCCTAACAACTACTTTCACCATCAACTCTGTCAATTTATATTTGCCTGCAATCATTAATGTAGGCGTCGACACGTTCCACTGTTTTTGCAAAGCGGGCGCTAAACATCTCCATGGAACATGACATACCCTGCCCCCCACGCTTGAGAGGGTAGCAGGCGACGGAAGGGGATTGCTCCCGATCCACAAAGTGCGTTGCTGGTCGTAGAGTAAACTAGCCGAATGAATAGGTGTCAGAAGCAATGCGTCAGAGCGTCCCGCCGGGGGCGCGGACGTGCCGCGTAACCGGACCCACTCGCATCATAATGCTACATAATTCAATTGATTCCCCGACACTACCCGCACGCTTCCTTCTAACTTCGTTTAGAACGTTTTGATATCGGATACGCCGCTTTGACGCCTCCTTGTACAATTCTTTCCCACTGACCCTCGGTAATAAATAAAAGCTGCGAAATTAGATTGACGATCTTGTATTTAACAAAATAAATAAGTTTAACAACAATGGTTTTTATGACTTAGTGGTGGTAAGAGGCGGCGGGAGAGGAGAAGGTGACGTGGCCCAGGTTTTGTGCGTAGGCGTCGGGGGCCTGTTGGTAGGAGACCTGGGCTGGTGCGTGAGAGTAGGAGGTCTGGGAAGGGGCGTGGGAGTAGGAGATCTGGGAAGGGGCGTGGGAGTAGGAGATCTGAGAAGGGGCATGGGAGTAGGAGATCTGAGTGGGAGCTTTGGCGTGGGAGTAGGAGATCTGAGAAGGGGCATGGGAGTAGGAGAACTGAGCGGGAGCTTGGGCGTGGGAGTAGGAGATCTGAGCGGGAGCCTGGGCGTATTGGATCTGGGCGGGGGCTTGGGAGTAGGTCACTTGAGCTGGTGCGTAAGCGAGCTTGGCGACGGGAGCGGCGTAGGTCAGCTTGGCGACAGGGGCGGCGTAAGCCAGCTTGGCAACGGGAGCAGCAGCATAGGTGATCTTGGCGGGAGCTTGCTCGATGGGGGTACCCTCGTACCTCACGACAGCGTTAAATCCGTGTTCCTCGCTAGCGGTGTAGTCGACGATGCGGTGTACACCATCGGGCTGGACGAGCGAGTAGGATCCCTGAACGTTATCGCCAGAGCGAGCCTCCTGCTGCTGCTTAACGTCACCACTCTGGTTGTCGTGCACGGAGTACGAGAATTCGTAGTGAGCGGGAGCCTCGGGTTGCGCATGTGCGTATGCCAACTTGGCGACGGGCACCACGGGGATAGCCACGGCGGTGGCGGCGGCCACCAGGGCGGAGAAAGCGAGGAACTGGAAATGCAAATCTTGGTTAGTAACTATTACATGAAAATTCGCCCATTTTGAGATAAAATAGGATAGGATAAAATAGGCGAATTAGATACTACGATATGCCTTTCAATCTCATCTAACGGGATAGATATTGTAAGTTCAGCTAGTGCCATGGAATATGTTTTCTTTACATCTCTTGATTATATAAGTGACTCTATATTTAACACATTATTAAAATCGAATATGTAAAAATCTAATATTATTCTGATTTAATAAAACTTAGCACATGATCTAATTACTCAATCTTCAAATAAACAAGATCAGCAACTTACTCTTGCGATCATGTTGACTGGTTTGTTTATTATAGACGAATGTGCTTCTGTTCTGTGGCTCGCAGCTTTTATACTAGATACAAGTATTGCGTATGCACATACTTACACATATGTATCATACCTATAACATGTGTTCTAGCGCCTACCTTATGCCCGCGGCGGAGTCCAAAACTGGATCGATGGTAGCGACAAGAAAAACGATTATGTAATGTTTCAAGTTCAATTATGTTGTTTACATACTATTAAATTTGTAATGATATTACTTTTGATCCGAGCTTTTGAGATTTTTATCGGTCGTGCACCTGCTTTATATTTATTATTGTCGGCGGTGTATTGTCCAGAAAGATCTGGCATAACAAACAGTCTCTATAAAATAAACGATTAAGAAAACAAAAAAGAAACATTTAGTAAAATCTGATGCCGCCGGTTCGGTCCTCATGGGACCAGTGGACAGGATATCCAGCACAAGAATGAAAAGTGGGCTCTTTCAATAACAACTTAATTTTTATTATTTTGTAACTGTTGCAAGTTACTCCGTGTATATGAAAATAGCACAATAGCCCTTAAAAACCTATGTACTATTTTAGACTATACTCGTTCTGTGTGCCAAATTCCATTCAGAGCCGGTTAGCTATTTTGTCTTGATTGAGTAGCGACCATCCACACTGCTATACATGTAAACTCTTGCATTTATAATATTACATATAAAAGTAAAGATGATCTCAATTTCTTCATGAAATATGCTTACCACAGGTCACCAACGGATTTATCCTGTAAATATCTCATATCTTGTCATGGCACACCGTTACCTCACATTACGTTTACATAAAAAAATACGAAGCGATTTCAACAGATCTATCGGCTGATCTGTTCACATTGTATGGCGAAAATCATCAAATAACTCTTCCCGCTCTGGTTAAATGATAAATTATCTTTATTTTGCAAATTGGTTATTAAATAACACTTTTAAACGTCATTTTTTTTGTAAATTTAAACTAGATGAGGCCGGTGTTTCCTAACTGACTACCCTGAGAAGAAACACCGAAACAAACTCAGGGGTCCGTCTCTTTTAAAGTCCATACAATCTATACAGGTTAAAAATATATGGGAACCCTGTAGATTACCGTCTGAGGCGATCTTTTGAGGAAAGATACTCACAGATTTGAGTGGGCCTGTCAATACCGTGCAAGCATTTGTCAAATAACGAATAGCTCAAGTAGTGGTTGGAGCTGAAGAGAGAGCAGACTTTTACTGACTATATATCATGTGCCTTCAGCATTTGCGTTTCGGAGCCGCGGTATCTTTAAAGAAAATTCCCATAAACCCGGGTGCTCCCTGCGGTAAGACGCAACCTGATTCTTTTCTCAATTTATTAGATAACCAATACCTAAACGCGCGGCCAATACTAGGTCAAGGTATGTTTAACGAAATTCTTATCAGCACTTGTAGATCAGATAAATGGAACATATCAGCATCACTGAAACAACAATGCAACAGGAGTCACGAACCAAATTCTATTCGTTTATCTTTCACCATCTCTTTATAGGAGTGAATTAATAACGCTATCGTCAACAGTTTTGATACTTACAATAATGAGTTTTAAAAAACCGGATTATTACGAAGATGGTTAATGATATAATTTTGTCTTAATCTTATTTTCTTACATAACTTGGGATCATTAATATATTAAACAGCTACCTAAATAACTATTAATATTTTTTAACTGTTAAATGCTCTTGCATCCTTTAGTGTTTACGTAACATTTCATAAACGAACGATCGTCTAATCACAGAACCAAAAAAATTGGCACAGATCTTAATAATTAGACTACCATTACATATTTATTATTCTTGTTTTCTTCACTAACTTGGAACTCTGTGAAAAAAAGGCTGACTTTCCTTAATACGACGTAACCTAGCAAGGTTGTCAACGTGTAACATTACTGTTTTATCTAATGCAAGAAATTATTTTATTCATTTATTATAATTTTGAATAAATAATTTAAAAGTATCAAGATTACTCCATCTGCAGCCTCTCAGTCACCACGTTACTAATTAGGATTATCCACAACACAGTGATACTATTATGATGTTATCTAACGGTTGCCGAGGCGGTAACCTCTACAATCGTCCATATTAATCACAAGTAGCTAGATAATACAATTGGACTTGTTTCGGCACTCTGTTGTCAGAAATATTAATGCATTTATTTATGTAAAGAGCATTGTGATTTGTGTAGGAGTAATATTTGTATTCATCAATCAATACATATGCATAATTAAACAATAAAAAGAATTGGGTCTGTACATTGAATATACTATATTTACAAAAAAAAATATTGAGAGAGGTTCAGAAAAAAGTCTGTTTGTCTGTTTTTACACGCTTATCTCCGAACTGAAACTTTTTTGTTATTATAGCTATTAATATAAATAGATTTCTTTAAATCTATACTCGCGAGCGAAGCCGCAGGCAGAAGCTAGTTATTAATAAGACATAATGTATCCTGGTGATATGAAAAAAGAAAAACAGTTTTAATGTGGTTCTAACCTAGATTGTATCGAAAAGGAATAGGAAAGAGAAACTATAGCCTCGTTTGACAATGCGTAAAATAAATGCCTCCTGCTCACTCCCATGAGTCCCCCCTGTGGGGGTGACCCCCACAGGGGGGATTCAGCCATATAGGCTTGTTAAATTAAACTAACCTTTTATTAGAAACCTAATGCTATTGAGTGTCCCATCAATGTAGGTGTATAGAATCGAGCCACCCCCGTGAATTACCTAAATCAAGATTTTTAGGTAAGTACTTAAACCTATCGAAATTTGATGGAAATATGAAACTGTGGGACCCAAACAAGAAAACCTATAAAACGCTGTGGTGTTAAATAACATGTAAAAAGTATTTAGTTCGTAAAGAACCCTTTGGCCGTGAGTCCGGCTTCTACTTGGCTGGTTTTTTATCACCATCCCATTTTATTTCAGGCTTTTGGTATCAATCAAACCCATACCCCACCATATTTAGAGAATAGCCGAAATTTTTATTCTGTTTTGAAAGTTGATTTTGCATGAATTGTGTATTTGGTTTATACCTAATGCTTAAAAGAAAAGAATAAGAGACATCAGTTAGAAAATAATTATCAAACGGGAAAATAAAATACCAATCCCAATTGGTCTTCGACATTGATCATTGACATTGTTCAAGAAACTCCAACAGCGGCTTTCATAAAACTGTCTCACAATGAATCAGCCCGGAACGAAGGTCAAAAACCTTGTTTTTAAAACCAGTTGAAGACAATTAATTAAGTATGGAATGAAAATGATTCCGGTTCACAGATTTCACGCTACCATTTAAAGTAAAAGAAGTACCAAACCTACAACCTTGCCATAAATGGCACTTACATTTTTGAGGCTATTAAATGCCATTGAATTAACGAGAATTATAAATAATACTTGTGAATTTTCCCACAAATAAATTAACGGTTGACAATTTAACAAGTTCGAAGAATTCGTCAAGGGTTCGGTATACACGAAAAATAAAATATAGTGGAACTTCTCTGACCTCATTTAGATCTGCTACTTATTGGTATTAAATAAGCTTATTTTGTTCGATCTTTTAAAAAAAAGTGAACTAGCAATGTGGGTAGTTTAATTGTTCGTATGATAGCAAATGACAAGATATATTTATTAGTCACCTTGATGTCCCATTTTTGTTATTAAATATTATGTGAATTGACCCACTAAGTAAAGCATACGGTTTAACTCCAGACGAGCCTCAAATAATTCAGAACATTATTTATAAAGTGAGTTTTAATATGTTATTTACGGATCTTTAAAACGTAAGCGCAAAGTTAACACTAGAACAGGGCCCCAAGTCTGCTATTTTTATAAATTTGTCATTCCATCACGATCCCATTGTCATTTTGCTGATAGTTCGTAATCTACTAAATTCATAATGGTTGGTCAGTAGTCTCGTATTAGAATGATATTGCTGTATTGCCATTATTATAAAACTCGTTAATAGTAATGATTTTCGAAAAACTACCCCTAAATTTGAACATTTATTCATGCCAGATTTTATTTCTATTTAATTTTACATATTATTTCGTTCAATGAAGTGTCAGTGGTTGACCATTGGAAAGCCATTATATTAGTAGATTACCAAACTTGTCAAAATCAACAATTTTGAAATCAATGATAGACTATTTTGACACGATTGTAATAGCAGACTTGAGGCCCAGGTTAAACAGCGTCATTACTATTGATATTACTTAGAAGCGAGCGCTCCAATTTTTCTCAATTGCTAAACTATTTAATTACGTAACACGTACTTGAGTAACAAGATCTTTGTTACACTTTAGCTAAAATATATTTATTGTCCCTCGGGGGCATGCCCAATGAAGTTAAAACTACTAACTTATTCATTTATAAATGCCATTACGTTATAATTCTTCCTTAATTAGGATATTACTACTTTGAAATCCTGTACACAATAATTTATTAATAAACATTAATCATACTCATATAAAACCTGTTCAAATTAATTTAGATCTTAAGAAATAATGAGGTTTTATTTCACTAATAATCCGCGGAGAAAAACAGGCTAGTTAAAAAAAAAAACTAACTGGACAGGAACAACATAAAACCTTAAAACCATTAAAAACTATACTGCTATAAAAAATGCATTTATTTCGAATGACTATGACTCATACAGTGGTTCACACGCTCACAATGAAATACACAAAACTAGTATTCTAAGATATAGGTATATAATTTACAATTAAATAAAAAAAAAACAATTTACTACACTATACTATATTTATACTGTATTGGCCATACTATAAAAATAAATACTTAATAGTAATCCAAACATATCCAAAAAAATTCAACATTCGCTTAAATTAACACCGATAGTCTGTTTTTAAATTCAATTTCTCAATATAATATTCGATTAAAGAGACGCCTAATCTACTCTGAAACTAAGTAATCGATTTTTTCTTGAATAAACCAGTGTATGTTGTAGTATGTGTCCAATCCAATGATGGTGAAATACTGGCATGATTATATTATAAAAGTGAATTTATTAAGGTCAAGATAAAGCTTCTGTATACAGCATGTACTAGTAGTAATAAACAGCTTAGACGTAGGCATACAGTCCCTAAATATAGAATCACCAGAGTGTGATCGTATTTGATAACATATGTAAAGAAAAATAAATTGAAATGAGTTGAAATTAAAATGACAAAGGTGGATGACCGTTAAACTTGAAATCAAATCAGAACAACTCCACTTTCGTGAGTGTGTCTTTTTATTTTTCCCTACGATAATCCATTTTCTTTTTGTTTTATTTTTATTATTAATTTATCCTTCATTATTGAAGTCTAATGTTGTCGCTTCTCAAGTTTATTTTAATATAATATAAAGCTTTTTTGTGAATGGGAGAACACTGTAGACTCTTAGATTTGTTTCACAAATTTTTATTTGTACTTCCATTGTGCTGTATTACTTGGTCTATACTGTCCTCTCATACCTATTTAACCTGTAAAAATGATAATTTGGTTTGAAAAGAGTAACTATGGAGTTCCTTGCCGGTTCTTCTCCATAGAAAACGACAATTTCGAACCGTGCCCTGCGCCGAACTGCTGACGTTTTATAAGTGCCCATGGAGGCCTATGTGAAATAAAACATTTTGAATTAGAGTTTGAGAACACCAGCAGCGTATATCCGATTTATTCGGAAACCATTTAAAAATTAGTGTCCTTAACGAAAACGATTAAAAGACGGAAGTTCTTATTTTATTAACCAAATGTAGCTGTCCTTTCATAGCTGATTGCGTAACGTTAATTATTATTTTGGAACCAAATCGTTTTAACCGTGCTGTGATTTTTAACTTATTTATGCCTTTTGTGACTTTACCAACGAAATGCTTTGACACTAACTTAAAAAAAAAGCGCATTGGCAATGTGATTATAATGCACATTTCTAGTAATCTTCCTAACCCGTCCAACTATGTTATTCTTTTTTTTTATTGAAAATAGGTTCGCGTTTGACCACTGTCTCACCTGATGGTAAGTGAAGATGTGATCGAAGATGAAGCACGCTTACCTAAAAGTAACCTATTCACTAGGTTATAGCTATCGGGAAACACAGACTCCGGCAGGGAATTCCACTCCTTAGCCGTACGCACAATGAAGGTATTCCCAAAACGTTTTGTGCGTATGGGTGGGAAGTTGGAAGTTTTTATGTAAGTTAAATATGCTTGTGTCTGGAGTTGGTTTAAGGCAATAATGTAATGGGTGGGGTTCAAACCCGTGACCTCCAAATCACACGGCCGACACCTTAGCCATTAGGCTATTGATGACAGGCCGGTTGGTATAGTGGTTAGTGGCCCTGACTGCTATGCGCAAGGTCATGGCTTCGATTCCCACCCAGGACAAATGTTTGTATGATGAGCACGATCATTTGTTCTTTGTCTGGGTGTAATTTATCTATAATATGTATGTTTTTAGAAATATATATGTATGTTTATCAGTTGTTTTGTACTCATACCGCAAGCTCTGCTTAGTTTGGGACTAGATGATGTTGTGTGAAAGTTGTGGAATATTATTATTATAGAATATTATATTATCTTTAATAATCCAGTCTATTTAATTTATTGCTTGCTGCTATTAAATACCTAAGATAAAACTTTACTAACGTGTTGTAAGTAGTACATGTATCGATATCTGAATACTAACTCATATTTCACGCATGTACAATTGTACACTTGAAAAACAATCTTCAAAAATATTTTCACTTTATTTTAAATATAGATTACAAAGATACAGGCTGCGCCTTGTTTGGGATCCGTTTAATACTCTAAGTCCTTTTTAGTATAATTAGTTGCTACCGTAGATGATTATTTCAATGTATAAACACTGTGTTAGTAGTCAATAAAAATAGAAGTGAGCTAACAAACAAAACTTAGAACTCGTGTGATTAAGTATGGTAATTACCACAAAAAATACATTACTACGTGCTGCCCGCGACTTCGCTTGCTTAAACTTTTTCAATATAAAAAGTAGCCTATATCATTCGGGAATAACTTTTTTCTAGAAGTAACTTTCTACTGCTTTGTTGAAATAATTTTAAAATCGTTTCAGAAGATCCAGAGATTCCTTTCTACAAACTTTAACTCTATATTATATTACTAGCGCCCCGCCCCGGCCTCGCACGGGTGCAATGTACTAATGTGGAGCATCCATAGATTTTTATATTTCTAAGGGGCCACCCCATTACTAATCTTTGAACTTCTCGGCTTTTCTCTACTACAATATGCATGTATTATACGTATTAACCTTCCTCTTGAATCACTCTATCTATGTCCTGTTAAAAATCTTCATTAAAATCCGTTGCGCAGTTTAAAAGATTTAAGGGTACAGACACCGGGAGCGATTTTGTTTTATACTAAGTAAAGATAGTATAGTGTTATTATTCTTTACAGAGTGACACGTTGAAATGTGCAATGTCCTAGTATGGGACTGTCCCCATCGAGGCTACTAATTTTCACTAACTAATTTATCTTGATCCTTAAGTACGAGTTTCGAGTTGTAGCTATTTAGCAATCATGAGAAGTATACATTGAACTAATAATTTGCATACCTATGTAATCATAATACTGCGATCGATAGACAAGAAAGACTGATCAGTGCCTTGTCATAACTCACTGAATCATTGCAATGAAAATTAGAAGTGACAGCATGACCCTTACAAGTTACACCACACTAAGATATATATCTATCACATTATGCCAGCAGGTATGGTCACGTTCGTAAGTACTTAACAATTCCATACCCTACACCCGATCAATCAGCGGCCGAGTGTTTGAACGTTACACATATCATAATTTTACCATTGGACCACACCCAAAACAATTCGGTCAAGGCCTTGGTCAACAGTCACCAAACTACTTTTAATTTCTCTAATGGACCAAGTTTATTCAGACCCAACCAGCGTTTATTATCTTCGTCAAGCTCGAAGGTATGTAGAAAGCAACAGGCCAACTTAAACTGGTGACTACTTGTTTAGCTTTAAATATTTTAATGCATGCTTTAAAATATAATTGTTGCAATTTATTTTTGTAAACTAATTATGTGTCGTATTTAATTTGTAACATTAGATTTATCTAGGCATGCAATTACATTAATGGATTTATAACCTACGTATGATTAGATCAGAGAAATGTTGCATTAAAGTGATTACAAATTTCGTATTTACTGTCTTGTTGTGACTTGTGTAGCGAGGACATTGAGTTGATAAATTATAAATGATCTATATTTCGTAAATAGGTTAGAAATACAACTTTTACGCGTCTACAAAATAGGTTGAGTTCAGTAATCTATTATCAGGATTTTTTGTATCTCTCTAAATCAAGCAGTGAATTCAGTTAATTATTATGATTGCTAAAACTAGCTTTGTTTTGAAAAGAACTTTAATGATTGATTCATGAATGCAATCTATCAGAGTCCATATCCATATTTTTTTTATATCCTTAATAAGGCACGCGGTTCTTACTTACCGTATTGCCAAGATCTTTATCTTGGGAGTACGGTAAGTAAGACCCACCAGAGAGAGGAAGCACACCAGTGTCTTAAAATGATGTTACCGGGAGTAAATTCAACGTTATCTATAAGTTAGTAGAACAATAAAACAGAAATGATATGACTCATAATAATTTAATGGCACCTTTTCATTTCAATAAATAAATACAACAGTTTGCCTAACTAATCAACAACAGTTTCTAGTGGTGGTAGGAGATGGCGGGTGAGGAGTAGGTGACTTGCGCGACGGGAGCGGCGTAGGCGAGCTTAGCTACGGGAGCGGCGTAGGAGATTGGAGCTTGAGAGTAGGAGACTGGAGCAGACGCGTAGGCTACTTTGGTAACAGGAGCAGCGTAGGCGAACTTGGCGACGGGAGCGGCGTAGGCGATCTTGGCTACGGGAGCAGCGTAGGCGATCTTGGCGGGAGCAGCTTGCGCGGGGGTACCCTCGTAGCGCACGTTAGCGTTGAATCCGTTCACCTTGTCGGAGGTGTATTCGACGATGCGGTGCACACCGTCGGGCTGCACGAGCGAGTACGAGCCGTGCACAACGTCTCCTTCGCGAGACTCCTGCTGCTGCTTCACGTCACCACTCTGGCTGTCGTGAACGGAGTACGAGAAGTCGTAGTGAGCGGGCGCTTCAGGCTCGGCGTACACCACTTTGGAGACGGGCACTAGGCCGGCGTAAGCCGCCGCAACGAGGGACAGGATAATGATGAACTGGTGAGAAATACATAGGTATTGTTAGACACATAATAAATTACGGTACCTACTACGGAATTTTTAACACGGAAGAGCTGATTAGACTTTTTAATAATGTGCGATTAGTATTAATTCAATAGATTAAACAAATTATTGACACTTTAAACACTTAAAAAAGAACCCTAAACTACATAGATAATATGTTACTAATTTTCTATTGCAAAGATTATTTACATTCCAACTTACTTTAGCGACCATTTTGAGTTTGTTGTTGCTGATTTGGATATCAGTACTTAACTGTGACAATGTGTTATCCGGTGCACTTTTTATACTTCTTAATTGTATCACCTTCAATTAACATTGGTGACAAGCCTGGGGCGTTGTATGCTAGTTTAGAGGTGAAGGTTGCGCACGCGGCCGGTCTACAAAATTGGCACCTGTCGCTATATAAGTTTTGTTTATACATTCTCGTAAGTGATAATTGAATTGACGCTAAAGAATTACCATAAACATTACTTGAAATTCTTTGACGATGAACATGTAACGTGTCCACTGTCCATCAATCTTGCATATTTATATGTAGGTAATAAGATCATACCTAACGTATCAATTCTTTAGGACTATTTGCGTCCTAATCTATCATTACAGGAATATGAACGAATGGCTAGCTGTTACCGGTGACGTTTAGAAGTTTCAGACATTATCCCGGGATAAAAAGAGCTTATTATATTAACATTTTATTCTAGATGTAGGTAAACTAAATGTGTGTCAAGTTTTGTCCAAATTCCTTTAGCCGTTTTTGCGTGATTGAAACTCAAAAATCCCAACCTTTTTGTCGGCGTTTAGCATTTTAGCATTTATTGTAGGACAAAATCACAAAATTTAGACTCTTATTCTAAGTCATGTTGATGGACCTTCACTTAGCTACTAAGCCAAAACTTATTTTAAGATTTTGAGATCACGGCTCAGTAAACATAAGTTTTATATCTCTTGTGGAACAGATGAGATGAGCTGGGGTCGAACTCTTCTATGTCGAACAAAAAAGCAATAGTTCACATGTTATGCCCTGGCTTCTCACGGATGTAATGTGGATACTGATGTGAATGGTAAGGTGGACTCTGCCCCCGCATTTTAAATTTCTGATATCTTCTCAGATATTAATTTAAATGGAATGCTGTAAAAAGCAATGATCAACTTTCCTTATCTTACGATAAGAATTAATATTGTGTTGGTTAAATAAGCTTCGTAAATAACTAATTATTTATTGTATTTAAAAGATAAAAATAGTTCCTATATGTATAAACATATACCAGCTACCATCGTGGACTTTTTTGTGGATCTTTTTTATGATAATAAAATTCCGTAGTGCCTACATTAGCTTGTACTACTTATGTTGTAAAATTTCGCCAACAGTTGCCATTTATATATTTTACGGCATCACTACACATCTTTGAAATTCTCGGCTTTTCTTTCCTATAATATACATGTATTATACCGTATTCATATAAACTTACCTCATAAATAACTCTGTCTATTTATGGAAACCGTATTAAAAACCATTACGTAGTTTGAAAGTTCTAAGTGTAAAGAGTCTGGAAGCAATTTTGTTAGCTATGTAAAGATAATATTGATCTTTGATATTATATTATTATTATAACTGTTGCTGTGATATACGACGGATAAAAGCGCCTGTTTCCGGAAGAAAACTTTATTGAATGAGTGCTGGGTCAAGATCATGGTCGGTATCAAAAACTATTTTTTGCATTGTTTATTATACATACTTGGTAACGGTACTTAGATGTTAGAGAATAGAAGACCTCATCTATTTGCCAATTATTTATTGCAAGCAATTGAATTGACAAACGTTTCATACAATTCGTTAATCTTATGGAATCTAACCACTGCTTTGATGGTAAGACTTAAAGCAGTGGTTCCATAATGAGAAGGTAATTACGATGAAGCAATGCAATGCACTGACCTTTACCTCTCAATCACAGTAGGTATGTTACGCACTAAGCAGCGCCGCAGGCTTACAGTGTGTCACCAACAGTACCACCGTGGGCAACAACATAGTATAAAACGTGTCGCAGGTCACACATTGTCACAGTTCAGTATTGATATTCATATCAGCAACACCAATTCAAAATGGTCGCCAAAGTAAGTTAACATTACACACAAAAGTTATTCGGATTCATAAAGCTAGTTGTCCGTTCGAGTGCGACAAACCTATTATTTAAATGATCTCAATGCTCCTTATAATACGTCCAATTTTAATTCCAGTTCGCCATCATCCTGTCCCTCGCTGCGGCGGCTTACGCCGGCCTGGTGCCTGTCTCCAAAGTGGTGTACGCCGAGCCTGAAGCGCCCGCTCACTACGACTTCTCATACTCCGTCCATGATGACCACAGCGGTGATGTGAAGCAGCAGCAGGAGTCTCGCCAAGGCGACGCCGTTCACGGTTCTTACTCGCTTGTGCAGCCCGACGGTGTGCACCGCATCGTTGAATACACCGCTGACAAGGAGCACGGATTCAACGCTAACGTGCGTTATGAGGGCACCCCTGTTCAAGCTGCACCCGCCAAGATCGCCTATGCTGCCCCCGTAGCCAAGCTCGCCTACGCTGCTCCTGTTGCCAAAGTAGCCTACGCACCCGCCTCCGTCTCCTACTCTCATGCTCCGATCTCGTACGCTGCTCCCGTAGCCAAGCTTGCCTACGCCGCTCCCGTCGCGCACGTTACCTACTCCTCTCCCGCCATCTCATACCACCACTAGATACCTTACTTAGGAATAAGGCAAGCTGTTATTATTTAAATAAATAGGCGCTAATAAATTATTATGAATTAAATGTTGAATTTTGTAATAATAACCATCACATAAATACCATCTGACTTCTGACAACCAATGGTTAAAACAAGTCAAACTCACACACAAAATCAATATCTTAACACAGATGAACCTCTCGCTCCCGGTCCTGGTTCAATCCATGGTCCGGTGCGAGAAAGCATGGGAAGCAGTCACATCTTTCTGCGATGCGGTTATGCAAGCGAAGGAGGTGGCAGGACGCGTGAGGGAGAGGCGGGTCTCAAAGCCCGCTCTGCCCTTGCGCCCCAGCCGCCGCAGGAGACGCTCCGGGCGTCGAGAGTGACTCCCAGCCACATTAGGCGTGGGCCTGCGGGCTGCGAGCAATGGGTAGCTCGCCGACTGATACTAGGCCCGTGTAGACGGCGCGTCGTGTTCCACGCACGCTTCAAAGAGTGTCAGCATTTTTGTCGGAGCCCACAAGGGGGCCGTTCAGCCGTTGCCTGTCGGGATTGCGGAATTGTTCGAAAGATTACCGCGACCTCGGAACACGAAGGGCATATGATGGAACACGGATGGGTTTTAGTCAGTAAAAGTGTGACACACCCTCCCGCTTCGCCCAGATCGGAAGGCAGTCATTGGATGATTTACCATCCATAAAAAAACAAAGAAACAGATGAAAGGAAGTATCAATATAATATAAATTATGTATTGTTGCAGCTTGTAGTTCTAATATAGCAATGTTATTTTTTGTAATTACTTAATTGTCCCTGCAACCTACTTAATATTAAGTAATGATAACTTGAGCATTATTGTATCAATATAGAGCGCCAAAATATTTAAGAGGTTTTATATACAGCTTCAGTTCCACACTAATATCTTATCACGTTGACAGACAGATAGTATTAGGTACCCTGACTGACCTTGCATGTCAAAAAAATACGTATAACATCGATTACATATGCGCAGGACATAAGTACTATGATATGACAGTAAAAGTTAAAAATGTCATATGCCGTGACACCTTAAAATACTTGTGATAGTATTGAAATTTAAACGCCATAAGACATATTGCTTGTATATTGTATACGAATAAAAAGTCTTATGTCGACAGATTTAAGAGTATGTGATAACCAAGTGATAACACGTCAACGTATCATCCACAAACACCACATCCACACAAATTTATCAGAACATATTTAATTTTTGCTAGTAATGAAGATGCTAAAAAACTACCTATTTTGTTATTGGATCGTATTCAGAGAAACACTTATTTCCACATAATAAACTTATTTCTTTATTTTAAAATATAATTACAGAATACCATTTTACTCAGTGCAAGCCATGACAGGGAAGAAGGGAAGTTGCCAACTTAGAAAAATAGAAATGTATACCAGTGTAATAACACACTAATACTTTAACACGCCTCCTTACATTTATATTTTTATTTTCACATCTCATTACTTTAACAAATTCTTACTAGGCAACATCAATTACAATTATCTTTTACTTACAACATAATATGTACCTATTCATAGAACTTCTATAATATTTATTCACTTAAGTATACTAGTACCTACCTAGCTTGCACACTCTTTCCTTTAAAACAGTTCTGTTAAATTGTTTA